>VYZV01012062.1:46348-62040 GCA_013401275.1 Pandion haliaetus | reverse complement strand
ATTTAAAAAAAAAAAACAAACACAGAACATTTGAAAAAGAAAAAAAAGTTCAATTTGAAAGAGTCAGTATTTTGCAACAAGGAAAAAGGTTTAAGCCAAGTTTTTTCTCTTTAACATTTTTTTGTTACTTGTAATGAATTTTCCCTTTTTAATGGATGTAAAGAAAGATTTTTTTGTTGTTTGCTTGCTGGTTTTCATCAAAGGAAGGTACAATATTGAAAGCCTTTTAAGAGACTGCTTTTTACTGATTTCTCTGCACATCTGGTGCTGATCACCGCTGTATTGTGCAAAAGGTTTCTAAAGCCCCATCCACAAATCTAAACCCACAGACTATAAAAAGAGAAAGAAGATTTGTCAGAGATGATCCTACTGGTTGCCCAAATGTCTCTGTGGGCTTTTGCATGTGGATTCAAATTTACGGCCATTAGAAGGTTTTCCTCGTGGTGGTCTGAATATAAACATCTTGTGGGAATTACACTGAAGAGATTTCTTTCTTTCTTCTTTATGTGGTTGAATCCTTGCGACTTCATTGGCCCCTTGTGTGCAGTCAAGTATCTCATGACCCATAGTGGATCTGGGGCATAATACAGCCCATGAGCATACAAATTTGCAATGGATACTTGTCTAAGGTTTTCTGGTTTTCCACTACTGTATTATCAACTTCATAGAGAGATCCCTTTTCTGGCCAGTTTAACAGAAAAGATTAGCTTGGATCAAGTTACCTGACCAGCTAAATTATTATTATTACTGATCCTTAATAATATTCATGGTTAACTACGTATGTGACACTACCAGAAAGGATTGATCCATGGTGTAAATTGGTGCAATATAACGCATCTTTGTTACCAAGTTCTGTGTATTGCATTTTGTTGAACAAATTTCAGTTGACTTTTTTCTTTTTTCTTGTTCTTGAAAAAAAACCCTCACCACAAAAAACCGACCCAGAACAACAAGAACCCCTGTGCCCCTCATGAATTGCCTTTGTGATGGGAAACCCATTTGGCTCCTCTAAAAATGGGTGTGTCTCTCCCTCTAGGTCTCTCTTTCTCTGTGAGTGGGCCTGAGGTTGCCAAGGGTGAAACTGCTGACATAGTTGTTGAACTGTCTGTACAGAACGTCTCAAATACCGTCAGTTGTCTGGAATGGGATTAATCTTTCTAACAAAATTCTAATATGGAAAAACAAAAAACCCTGCTATCAGTCTTGTCTAACTATGCGTTTTATGCTCTGCACATAAGTCTCTGCTGTGTTTATTCAGACCTTGTTCATTATGATTTGTGACCAGCTTTTCTATCTAAATTATAAGTGAAAACTTTGTGCAGGTGTTGCACACAAAAGCATGTGGATTTCTTTTAAAAAAACCCCTCACCTCCAGTGTTTTAGAGTATAGAAAATTTGTTAGATCTTTTGAGCTTACACCTTAGTGTTACTGAAGTACAGCGAGAGTAATCATAACACTAAAAGGTTCTGCGACTTTCCCCTATAGCTGACTTTTATTAAGTTCATCTGTAGATCTGATACCAGCTAGTACTGTGGGTTTCCCCTTATCCACAGATGGAGGTTACTAGCTTAGGTTGAGCTATATCTCACCCAACTCATACGTTACTAAAATGATCTTGCCTAAACTGTAACTTTACGTAGTGTTGCATGGAGAAAGAGCAGCACCTCTGGAGGCTGTTCTTCCTATTCAAGTAGAGGTGCCTTAAAGCAGTGGAGATGCATTATGCTCTGAGGGGCCTCCTCTCTGTGGTGACTAGGCAAAGCCCAGACAAGTAGATGAGAGATCATTTACATGGCTGAAGTTACTTGAAATTAATCCCATACTCGATGGCAAACAGGAATCCTGTCAACATGGAATATATACAAAAAGAGCTTCTGTCCCTGTGTTTGTAAAAATAAGGAGCATAACTGATATTTTTACCACCAGTTTATGCAGATTCATAACATGTCAGATACTAGATATACGTCGGATCCTTGAGGTCTGACAGTCAATGCTGGACAAGGTCCCAGGCCTTATTCTTGATGTAAATAAGATAAAAGTTTGCAGAAAAGCCAGCTCTCTCTTCTGTGCTCAGAGATGAGACATAGATTCAGACGCGGAACCAGAAGCAGTTCAGACACTCAGATTTTCAGCACACACATGCAGCCTTGCAAGCACGTGTTCTGTGTGAACAAGTCATACCTACAGGAAGGCTGGAACCTCAACCCTTAGAAAAGATGTTTCCATGTGTGTGTGATGAACTGCAGAGCCTTGCAGAATCTCACATGGCCCGTGGGATTCCAGCAGCTGTACCCCCAGTTTGTTGTTAAGTCTTTACGTAATTTCAAAGACGTTTGTCAAAGCATTACTTTGGCTGCCTTCATTTTACAGGAAGGCCTTATTTGATAACGTTCTGCTCCACCAGGATCAGTTGCAATTGTTCGCACCTCCTCATGTGAGCAGCCAGTGGCACTGAGGTGTGTGCGTTGTAGTAGTTTAGAAGAGCAGCTGTGGCAGAGGTCAGACTGCGGATCAGCTGTTCAGATTTACAGTCTTTTTTACTCCTGAAAAGAAGATCTTTGTGTGACTCACTCTTTCCTTACAGTTTTTTTCTTTTTGTATGCTCATATTCCCCTTTCATCCTCAAAGGGAGTCACTCTTAGGAAAATAATGGGGCTCAAAGCCAGGAGAAGACCACTGAAGCCACACAGTGTTACTGACAATCTAAAAGGAGTTCAGTAGTAGTTTTGGGAAATAACCTGTTGCCCTCTTGTCTTGCAAGGAATGCTCCACAGACTGCTATGTATTTCTGCTACCTAGTAGCTAAGTTGAAAGCAAGCATAAATTGTCGAGCATAAATCTGTATGGAAACAGAAGCTGTTGTCACTTGGAATAGAAGGTTGCTCGCATGTTGCTTTTCTCCACTATAAATTGTGCAGTGTCTGAGAAAATGAGATCTGTAAAATGTGGCACTCCTTGTTTGAAGGATACTTTTAAGTGTTTGAAATTAAAGCTGTTAGCATCCACTGAGAACAAACAGCTTTTCTCCCGGTTTTCTTTTTTTTTTTTCCTTCTGATGCATGAAATCAATTTTTATTTATTTTGTTTGTTCTTCTCTTTTTTGCCAAATATTGTAGGACCTTTGAAATGCCTGGAATCATATCTGCTTCTCTCCATTCCTTTTTTGTCTCTTTGTCTGCCTGTGCCTGAACATTCTTTGCACACTCTAGCCAAGACCCCACTAGGAAGACACATCTGAGTGGTTCTGCTCTCTCTGACAGGGCAGATGTCCGTACAGCATTGCAGAAAGTAAAATTGATGGGTAATTTTATTGTACGTTGTAAAATAAGGGTTATTAGAAAGGTCAGTCTTGCAGGAAGCTCATTTTCCATTGAAAAAAATAATTTGTAATTAATAAATTCTTCACTTCTTTAGAATTAAGGACTCAAGAAATTTTTTAATATTTTGTGTTTACTTATTTAATGTGTAGAAGTATTATTGCTCTTAGTCCTGAGAATAGCAAGAGGGAATCACTGGAAACCTTCTCATCAGGTTGAATGTGCTCTGGATCAGGTCAGAAATGTCCACCATCTCTTTACACAGTAGCACTCACTGGTGATACACAGGTACTCTCCTACACACAGTGTTAGCAGCTGGTGCTCAACATCCTGTCTGTCTATACATTGATTTTGTACACTGAATGGTTTTAGGCCCCAGCAAACTCATTAGGGATCTTAAGTATCTGAATATTAGTTTGATTAAATACAACATAAATTTAGCTATAGGATGGAATGAGTAGTTCTTAAAGTATTTGTAGATCAATTTAACTTAATCAAATGTGCCAGTCTGTGAAACTGAATAATATACTACATGCTTCCTGCATTTTATAACAACAGCAAAACTCCTTTACAAAATATATACAGGAAAAAGAAATGCAGCACCAACAGCCTCCAAGTTCTTGGGGTCTTTAAGGTTTCTTATATTATTCTTCCTTATTGCTAGTCTCTGAAAGATTCATGTCATGAGTTAGAATTTATAAAACCAGAACTAGTGGAAGAGATTTCAAAGTTATTGAAAATTGCCAGGCTTTCTTGCTAGCCTAGTTAAAAAACATTGCAGGCAATTGCCTTGGCCCAGTTTCATTGTCTGGAACATAAACTCAGAATAGCACAAAAGCAAGGGCATTCCTCTGCAGATTTGCCCTTATTCTCCCCGTCTCCGTACTCTTCTTCCTGGCAGCCTTTCCTGTCGTAGCTGCCTGCGCTCCCTGGGGCAGAAGGGCAGAGCAGAAAAGATAATGGTTTGGAAGGGAGGGAGAAACATGGAGGTGAGACTTGTACCTGTTGGGTAGCTCTCCTTTGGGTGTTGAGAGGGAAAAGAGTTATTTTGTAGCTATCATAGCACAAATTGGATCCTCGGGAATAGTAGTGCTGGTGGTTTTTGTAACTTTGTGCAGTGGTTTCCAAAATTTCAGGGCCAGTCAGACTACTGCCAGGTTACAGCAGTTCTTGTGGGCTGCTGTCCTGCAGCACTTCATGTTGAAGTTTCATTGACAACACAGTCACTCAGTGGAACTTGGGTACTCTTTGCAATTTTGTGGATCGGTTGCAGAGCATTTTCTGTGACTGCAAGACAAAGACCACAGCAGTCTGGGTTAGAACTGTATCTTCATGCTAATTAAACTTCTGAGGAAACTCACAATTATTTTGTAGTTACGTAGAAGCCCTCTCAGTGCAGCAGTATAAATAGTGTATGCCCTTGCTTCCTAAACATAAAAGATAGGACCCTGACACAGAGAGGAAGGATACAGTCATAGAATCATTTTGTTTGGAAAAGACCTTTAAGATCATCGAGTCCAACCGTCAACCATGCCCTCTAAACCGTGTCCTGAAGTGCCCTGTCTGCACGCTTTTTGAATACCTCCAGGGATGGTGACTCCACCACTTCCCTGGGCAGCCTGTTCCAATGCCTGACAACCCTTTCAGGAAAGAAATTTTTCCTAATATCCAATCTAAACCTCCCCTGCCGCAACTTGAGGCCATTTCCTCTCGTCCTTTCACTAGTTACTTGATAGAAGAGACCAGCACCCACCTCACCACAGCCTCCTTTCAGGTAGTTGTACGGAGCAATAAGGTCTCCCCCCAGCCTCCTTTTCTCCAGGCTAAACAACCCCAGTTCCCTCAGCCGCTCCTCAGAAGACTTGTGCTCCAGCAGGGGGATAGTGGGGCACATCTTTGCTACGAACTGTTGGTTATATTGGCTTCAGCAAACCTCTGGTAGTTGTAGTGGCTGAAGCTCTACTGTTTCAGGGGTGCTTGGGGTCACAGAGAAGATCAGGGGCAGAACAGAGAATTGGTGCTGGGTTTGACTGTCTTTCTGTTGTGTTGGTCATAAAACCATCCTTTCTCTGTTATATCTGATCTTTTCTAATCATTCATGCGAGAAAAGCCTTGCAGGTTATTTGATAATGTGCCTGTGGTTTGGACAAGTTTCATAAAACCTGGGATACCTGCAACAATTTTCAGATTTTCTGTCTGTGAACATTTAGATTTTTATTCATGTTACGTTTGTGTTTTCAGTGCCTCGCAAGAAGCTGACGGAAGCTATGTAAAAGCAAAATTTAGATAGGCTGTAGATCAAATCATGGAGCCATCACTGGGCCTTTGAGTAGAAGTCGGGCACTTTGTCATCGTACGCATTGCAATTGGCAAGATCAGTCATTTTGTGGGGCCTGGTACTTGTGGGGTTGGTTTTTTTTTTTGCAGAGCAGAGCGTCTGCTGTCCCAATGGATCCTAGCGCTTGCCAAGGGCTATTTGAGAACTAATACTCTGTTTCCCAAGCACTAGTCACAGAAATGCACAGACATGCATACACAAACATATGAGAACGCACCATTGTCATTTTAAGTGGAGTGGCAACTGTTCCTTGGAACAGGAACCATCTTTTTCTTCCATTTTTGCTTTCTGTTACTAATCCTAAATAGAGAGGTGAGTATACAGATAGGCTTTTCTGTAGTAGTGCTAAATAATCTGTGTAAAATCCCTGTTTAGAAAGTAAAGCAGATTTCTATTCAACCAAGTTGCGTGGAGAAAGATAGGACATTCTGTTCTCATTTGGGGATTTCTGTTAAAATTTCATACGTTATTCCTAGCCTAAGCTCATCCACCTTCTGTTTCCAGCTTTTGAATCTTGTATCTTTGCTCAAATAAAGTGCCTTTATTGTATATACTATTCTGCTGCATATAGGACTACAATGACCTAATTCATCCCTGCACATTTGTTTTTTGAAGTTACATTGACTGAATTTCCCAAGTAATTTTTTTTTTTTAATTCTTCAACCACAACTGTGATACTTCCCCGAATCATCTTCTTCCTCAGCATCTTTTCTGAACAGCTTTCCCACATTAGTCATACCATTGCCAAAGACAGAGGTATTCTTTCATTTCCAGCTCCTTGTATCCCTGTTTATGCATGTGCCTTGGTATTGCCAGAAGTGAAACGATAACAGGCTGGCCCAGGATCCCGTGGGAATGCCTGAACCTTTTGATCTCCAATGGCACAGCAAACTGACTCCTGCACGGGGAAGAAATTAGTTCCTTCCTTACTATTCATGTAAAGCAGCTTCCCCAAGTCCAATACCATGTGTAAACACTAAGGGGCTTGAAAACAGCCACTGCTGCAATGCCTGCTGAGGATCCAGAAGCTTTGGCTGTGCCCCAGACACAAAGGCTGTGATTGTCCTAACCAGTTTGCAGTTTTTGCAGTTCTTGCAGTTCACGTGGGTCGTGTGCAGTGGTTCACAGACAAGGTGTGGGCAATGAGTAAGGCTATTGACACTGACAGGTCTTGTAAAAGCTGGTGGGGAGAGGAAGCAAAGAGTAGGGCTCTTGTTTGAATGGAGTTTTCCAGAAGATGTCTTCTAGCACATGGGGAAATTCCATCTGTCCCAGAACAAAATATTTTGTCTCACTCCAGCTCTGGTGACTGAGATGAGGTATATTTTGGAGGCACAAAAAGGAACTATTTTATTTAATTCACTGTCTGCGATGCTTTCCTTAGTGTACCTTTACTAGCCTGCCAAGGAGCTCATTCCCAGAAAGATGATGTAGATGAGAAGAAAAGTTTGACACATCTTTAGCTTTTTCTCCAGGAGCTGGTGTGAACAGGAAGACGTTAATTATAGAATAATCCATGCAAGAATTCTGAATACATTAGAAGAGGGAAAATACCTGACCTCCTCGGTCCCTGCATGCATCAGAGAATGCTTAATTTAATTATGCAGCTCGCTGCAAGGTGTTGGCAGGGCTCTGGTGTGTGGCACAAATGTTCTGCTGAGCATTTAATGGAGTTGTGATGTAAGTGTCAGAGTCAGGTGCCTCAGACTGACTTTTAGGTACAGTCAAATGTAGAAAGAAACTTTCCTGTTGGAGTCTGGATTCCTTAATACATATCAGGGTCGCAAAATGAAACAACACCTATCTGCCACTTGCCAAGGACGTTCTGTCTCCTATTTCTAAGTAATAAAATGTGTGGCAGAGGGTATGGCGCTCTGTCTGTGAGCCCTGGCAATGATATCTCCATCTGTCAAAGTCAACATAGATCAGGCTGAGGGGAAAGAGGTGCTTTGCTGGGCTTTTCTGCAAAGAAAAGATTCTAAGTGTTTGGGGGTTGTGACATCCAGCAGTAAAAAATGCAGTAGAAATGAAGAGAATCGCATCTGAACTGAAAGAAAAAAATAAAATACTCCTACGGACAATGACAAACATGCTGCTGCTGTCTCAGGCCTTTGCTGAGTGCACAGTCCCATAGTGAAAGGCAGATTATGTGACAGTTGAGACTAGCAAGCAGGTTTTGAGTAGTTTGGTACATCTAAATAGGTGCTGAACTGTATGAGCCAACAGCCAAATGCTTTGCCTGCAGATCAGCAGCTTGGGAAGAATTATTCTGAATAAAACAAGCGGAACAAAAAGTACTTTGTGTCCAGGGTGTGATAGTAAGAGGCTGGGAAGCTGCAGCTGGCAATACTCAAGGCTGTGCCTGTTGGTTTTGTGATAACTTTGACAGGATTAACCAATGTGTTTATCCACTCCCTGTTTCTAAGAAAGTACTCAGCATTTTACATGCAGGCTGAAAGTTAAAGGCACTTGCCCTGAACTTAGTACTATATGGGCAACCCCATGGATTTTCTAGGCATCCATCACCACCTCTCACCTGTTGTCCTTTTGTCTACTGGAAAAGGCAAGGTATTTTTTTCTATTCTATAGCTGGGGAAAGATGGTGGAGATTGGGTGTGGTGGAGCAGGCAGCTGCTGTGACCAGGACAATGTCAACAGAGTGACAGTCTGCTTATCGTTATGATCTGCTTCCTCAGAAGGCTACTTGGATTGTTGTCTGTACCTAAGCCAAAACACTCCTAGAGCATTCACTGATGAGCTCCTCTATCTCTGGATAAGACATGAAAAGCTTACTGCTTTCCAGTCTGGATAGCTGGGTCTTACCTGAGCAACAGGAAGGGTTTTAATTCCTCCTTTCGTTTTTACCACATAAGGGGCTAATCAACGCTGAGGCCCCACGGGTATCACCCAGTATTCTGTGTCCCACCAGCACAAGTCGTACTACAGAGTCTATGCTTCACTTTCACTTGTCCTTGTGCCAGGCTGGCAGTGCCAAAGTAACTCTGGACACTAGACACAGCCTTCATCTTGAGGAAGTGGTGGAGGGAAACGGGAGCCCTTCAGAGTTCCAGCTGGGTATATGCCACAGTAGACGAGGTTTCTGTAGTCTACTTTCCAGGCCTTAGCCCAGTAGAGATGGGAAAAGCCCCATTAAGTCCAAATGAATCTGTCTTTTCAGGTAGGTTGTCCTGCGTGTCTTTAGGATAAAGTACTGGTTATAACACAAGGCTGCTAGAGAGAGGGTGTGCTTTCTCTAAGTTTCCCATGCTTGCAACCTAAGCATAGCCAAATTTGAGCCATAAGTAGCCCCAACTCACTTTTTAACTACAATGCCTTCTTTTCTTCTCTTTTTGGTCTCTAAAGCCAGCACTAGCCCTACATCAGGCCTTGGGACTGCTGCCATCGTAGGCATTCTTATTGTTATCTTTGTGTTGCTCCTGGTGGCTGTGGATGTCACCTGCTACTTCCTGAACAAGTGTGGCCTACTGATGTGCATTGCTGTCAACTTATGCGGCAAATCTGGCCCAGGAGCCAAGGGCAAAGACATGGAGGAGGGCAAAGCCGCCTTCTCGTGAGTACTGTCATCGCTTACATTGCTCCTTCTGTTGATCAGTGTGTCCCCTCAGCAGCTCTGGAAAAGAAACTGGTTTAGGGAGGTCTGGGTTTCTCATCACTGATGGGAGGGTCCTGAAAAGATCTGGGGCCACGCTCATTCTGCTTTGTATTTCCAGGAAGGGGTTTCTTCAGCTCTTTCTCTGGTTTTGTCCTATTCCTGTTAGTAGCCATCAAATGGCTGGCCCAAATGCTGGACATCACGGCGGTCTTCCGAGCTGTAGGCAATAACTAGAAGGGGAAGTGACAAAAATAAGTAATGTGCTGTTTAGGCCAGTCTGTTTCTGTCATTCACTATTGACACTTAGAGCATGTCTTTGCAGGAGGATACCTAGTGTGAATGGGAACCAATCTCTATGCAATTCCTTTGTTACAGGAAAGATGAGTCCAAGGAGCCTATTGTGGAAGTGCGGACTGAAGAGGAGCGGACCCCCAACCACGATGGGGGAAAACACTCAGAGCCCAATGAGACCACCCCACTGACGGAGCCAGAGTATGTTGGCATTAGTCAATCTTGGCACAGGGTCAACACGTGGCCCTCAGTTGCCTTAATCCCTGATCTCTCATGCCCATGACTTAGGGCAGGAAGAGAGGAAGAAAGGTGAAATCTCCACATTCCCTTTGTGATACACCAGTGAGGAAATGCCTCCTCTCTTCCTCAAGATTCAGTGACTGCTGAAATTTCCAGTACTGGAAGGGAAAGGGTAGTAAAGAAATCTTTCTTGAAAGGCCTGTCTCTGCCAGGTTCCATCCAGTGTGTAGATCAGGCACCCGTCCGGGCTCACTGCAAAGGATCCAGAGCAAAAGCAGCCCCCATCTTGCACCAGCTCCTGCTTGAGCTCTGCCCTAGCAGTGCTGGATGAGTGCTTGAAGGCCCTGTGGCAGTCCTCTCTACTGATAGCAGCAGAGTAGTTACACTCTGGATGTTGGGGGAGGCATTGCAAGTCTGATTATTCTGTGAGAGGGCTGAGAGCTACCTACAAGCTTTGTTTGTATCGGAGAACTTGTTTGGGGTCTGAGCCTGTGAATCCACCTTAGCTGGGATTGGTGAGGTTTAAGTATTGCCTGCTGTCTACATTAAGCTCTTTCCCAGACTGTTGCAGTTCTAGTGTCCTCTGAGTATTTCTCCATAGCTTCTGGAGTAGTAATGGGAGGAATTCACTTTAGGAAAGTGCTGAAATGCTTGTTAATGTTTGGGTCAGGTTTGGAACTGATGGCACAAGTTGGGTTCCTTTCCTTCAGCAGAGTCATCACAGTGGTGAGGTGGTCAGGCTCTTCCACCTGCATACTGCTCACCTCCTTTGATTAGGTTAGCAGTGGGACCCACTGGTAGAATGGCTCTGCTGGAAGTCTCTGTTAGGTGAGAGGAGAAAGGAGGCTATGTCCACAAGCAGCACTGAAACGTGGATGCGCAGCAGTGAGGAATAGCTGGGATTTCTGATTTTCTTAGCTAGTCTTACCAGAATTTTAACTCAATTATCCTCCTCTATGAAGGTTTTCTCTTTGTTAATAAGCCTGATGTGGTGTTCTCAGGCATACTGACTTCTCACAGAATAGACCGATTGTTTTTTCAGCCTCACGTCTGTGTACTTGTTTAGGCAACCAGTGCTACATCATGGCTGCTAAAGTGTAGTTACACTGTCAGACATTGTCCTAAAGCAAACCTTATTCCAGCTAACACAACGGGGTGGAATCTGGTCAAAAGGGCTGAAAACATCACCTCAAAGCTGCGTGTATGTACATGTATGTACATATATATGCATTACATGCATGTGTGAGAAAAAGAATTATATTCTGTGTGGTTTCATGAAGGCCTTAGACTTGCAAGACAGGGCCAAGATGAGGGACTGGATTCAGGGGTCCTACACTGGGGCCTTGTTGCGTGTTGAGAGGTGGCACAGGGCTGCAAGCTCAGGGAATTGGTGGAAAGCTTCCTTGTGAGGTTAGGTGGAAGAGGCTGGGAGGAAAGTTAGGCTAAAAGAGAAGTCTCTGCAAGTTGACGGGGTTACGTTTGGCTAAGACTTGAACCAAAATCTGCGTGAACAAGCCATTCCTGAAGGTCGTGTCTTCTTTGCTCTTCTTCTCTTCCTAGCTATTCTTCAGTTGTCCCAGCCAGCCCTTGCTACCCTTTGCACTCTGAAAGGTTTCTGCTTCTCTGAGTACCTCTCCATGTTCTGTGTGTGTTGTAACCACGTGCCATGCTGCTGCTGCACCACCCACTTGCCTTCTCACTCTTACGCTCTTCTCCCCTTTTCCCTGCTGTCATTTGTGGGCTTCATTGTCTCTATTTCTCTTCTACTCCTGTCCTCTTCACAGGCACCCCGCTGATACCGCAGCTACTGTTGAGGACATGCTGCCTTCTGTAACTACGGGCACCACTAACTCTGACACTATCACTGAAACCTTTGCCACTGCTCAGAACAGCCCCACCAGCGAGACCACTACGCTGACCTCCAGTATTGCCCTGCCAGCCACAGCCATTCCCGACTCAAACTCCATGTCAACTGGCCAGGCTACTCCAGCCAAAGGGGCAGCCACCTCACTCTCCTCACCACCACCCTCCTCCACCCCCAAAGTGGCCCCCCTTGTTGATCTCAGCGATACCCCAAGCTCTACTCCAGCTACTAATAATTTGTCTTCAAGTGTCCTGTCCAAACAAGGTGCAGTGCTCAGCCCCAGCGCTGTCGCTAATGTGGCTGACACCTCCAAAGTGGCAGCTGGTAACAAGCCAGCTGCCCCAAGCCCTGCAAACCTCACTAGCCCTCCAGCTCCATCAGAGCCCAAGCAGGAGGTCTCGAGCACCAAGAGCCCTGAAAAGGAAGCTGTGCAGCCCAGTACAGTGAAGAGCCCAACAGAGACAACCAAGAACCCAAGCAATCTGAAGAGCGAGGCTGCTTCAGGCAGCACTACAAACCCCTCCCAGAATGAGGACTTTAAAATGGACGAAGGGACCTTCAAGACACCAGACATTGATCTTGCAAAGGATGTTTTTGCAGCTCTTGGCACTACTACTCCTGCCAGTGTGACTAGCGGGCAAGCTCGTGAGCTTGCTTCTTCCACTGCAGACAGCTCTGTACCTGCTGCACCTGCAAAGACCGAGTATGGCTGCCTTTAATCTTCTGTTGGTTGTGTGCTATGTCTCTTGTGCACTGGTGCTTGTGCTGTGTTCTTGTTGGGTGTTCTCTTAACTAATCTCATTGTTTCCTTAGCAAACTAACTCACCTGTGAACCAATTAAACAGGGCTTGGCTTTCAAGGTCCAGCAGGAAAGCAGGAATAGGCTGTGCTAGGGAAGTGGAGAAAAGACAAACCCAGGAATTTACCATAAATGTGTTATTCTTTAGACTTTTATGCAGCTTTGTCTATCGTAGGTTATTCTTTTATGAAAGAGATCAGAAACAGTTCAGTTTGGTGCAAAGGAAGTGCTGTCCTCAGAGGTGCCGAGTTCCTGCAGTCCATTGAGCACAGCCACCCAAATTCAATGTCCTACCAGATCAGTGGAGCCCTTCAGAATTTATTTCAGTGTCAGGTGGGGTAGAAACTAGTGCCACGTGAAACTGTGAAAGCATGGTACCTCTGGATTTGTCCCTAAACTGGCAAAAGGATAAGGCAGCGTGATCCTGTCTGAGAGAGAGGGAGCAGTAACAGCACAGTTGGGTCAGGACAACTTGGCAGTGTGTTGTCATGGTATATTAGAGATGAGTCTTCATCCACTGTACCGGGTCTCCTCTTTACCCAGCTGATTTACTCAGAGACCATCAGCAAGCCCCTAGGCAGGACAACCCTAGGGGTCTTTTGGAGCCTTATGCCATCTGGACAGGATCCACTTTGCCCAGCTGAGACGAGTCTGCACCTTGTGCTTGGCAGGAGATGCTGTAACTGGAGACTGAAAACAGCATGAAGTCCTCACCTGGGTAACTGGGGGGAGGGTCCTCAGCAGTTGTGCAGATGTTGGACAAGAACGCTCCTGCTGCGTCGTTTTGGATGGCAGTTGCTGACAGAGCCATGAGCACAGAAGCCTGGAAAATGCTGTTTGCAAAGGGATGAGCCACCCTTGAGGGGACAAGTACCTAAGGTCCCTGTTCCTTCTGGCTTCCTATTTGGACACCATGTGTTGATAGAGGCAGGATGAAGTAGAAGGAGTATCTTGTCGCTCCTGCCTGAGCAGAGTCTGTGCTTTATCACGAGAAGCAATCCTGAAAAAGCAGCTCAGATTTGTTGTGGGAGCAGCTCCCAAACCCAAAAGCCGGAGTTCACACTGCATCTTTAGCTTTTGCAAAGGAAAGTGTATTGAGGACACTGGGCTCTGCACTGTCAGCTACATTGCTGCCAAGAATCTAACTAGCAGTTCTAGAGCTGGCTTTACAGCTCGCTCAGATAAATCTAGGCTATGTTTTAGCAACCACACCGGAGACATACTCTAAGTCACAGCTTTGGTTAGAACTTTTTCCATCCTCAGGTCTCCAGGAAAATGACCTCATTCCGGAAGCTTTGTATTTAATCCAAAATAAAGCATCAGCCTTGATCGTTGGCTTTGACACTATGATTGCAATGTGTATTAGCACTCACAAAAGAGAAGTCAGTCAGACACCCTAGGACCAAGAACCAGGCTTTTTTCCAGATGTGAGTGAAAACCTATGCTGTTTTACTGTATTATTCAGGTACCTTTACATCTTAAATCTCTGGTCCCCCTACCTCCCTGCTGTGCTCCCATCTTCCCCCAAGTCAGGGGACATTCCTGCCGTGTGACTGTTCCACAGCACTGCCTTGTGCCCCACACAGCTACGGAGCATCTGGCCCTTCCTGGAAAGCCTGGGTGGCACAGCAGACGCACTAGGGTTGGAGGGAAGCAGGCAGCCTTGATGGGTGCAGCTCGGCCGCTCCCAAGCAGAGAAACTCGTGTTCACTTCAGTTCACTGCACCTAAAGCCAACTGCCCTGTCGTGCTGGGTGCTACAGAGCGACAAACAGAATAGGGAATTGTGATGTGGTACTGAGCTGAAATGAGGTAGGAAATTGTGTGCCCATAGTACAGAAACATTTCAACTGAATTAATGCAACTTGGTAGGTGTCATGTAAGTGAGTTCTGGGTGTGATGGAATGCAGAGCTGTGTTTTTTCTGCCAATCCAGCCACCTTCTTCAACCCGTGCTGCTCAACTGCTTCCTGTGGTGCAAATCAGTATTGCAACCATAGGCTTAGATTCATCTCACCTGCTCATCAGGGTGAATTAAGATTGCAGTCATCTCAGACTAACTTTGTGGGTAATGGGCTGGAATGGGCGCTTCTTCAGGGAGGCCACCAGATGCGCCTTGTGTGGCACTTTTCATGGCTCTGAGGAGAGCGTTGGACAAACAGGCTTCTCTGATTCTTTGTTAAAGTGCCAAAACACAGGCTGATGAATCTGAGCTTTAGCCTGTGAAGATCTTGACCTCCCTTACACTTGTGAAAATGTGTTTGACAAAATTCACTTCTCTGTTTCCCTTCCTGCAACATACTGGGAAATTCTGGGACTGACTTCCTGTAGGGAAAAAGATTTTCTGCTAAAATGGCAGTCTCTTTTAATAAGACATTTGGGTGATGTAAATGAGTGATGGTAAAATCAAATTCCTTTGCAACTGTGCAAGTTTTCCCTTTTGCTCCTTTTTGCACACCACAACATGCCTTGTGCCTCTGCTGCAGCCTGAGACCTTGTCCTACTAGTATGGTAACTCAGGGCAGGAGGAAAATCAGGAAAGATTTCACTAGAGCTAAATGAAGCTGGGGCAGGGGGTGAGCTTGGTTTTACTTGTTTCTGCATCTGGAAATACTCATTTTACTCTAGCAAGGCAATGTATTTGCTTGTTTCCAGAAACATTCTTTCCTTATCAATAATTCAGCAATAGACAGTCTATATTTCTCTGCTTCTAAACAGTGCCATTTTGGTGATTCTTCCTCAGGAAAATCCCAGTAGAAGACAAATCTGAAGTGCAAGCAACGGAAACTAAGACACCTCCAGCAGAAGTCAAGACGGTCCCCAATGAAGCCACACAAACAAACGAAAATGAGAGCAAAGCATGATCAGCGACAGATGAAAGCAAATGACAGAACAACTTCACCCAAGCATTTAAAACACAAAACACAACACACATCTCATTCCTCTAGTGTCTGTTGCCTTTTTTTAAAAAAACAAATAAAACAGAAAATGCATAAATAGGGGGAGGGGGGAATCTCTCTTTTTTTTTTTTTTTTTTTTCTTTTTTTTTTTTTTTTTTTAAAAGATTTCTAGAAAGGTTCTATTTGTTGTGCACTTGCTTTTAAAAAGTAATACATTTTAAAAACAGGGTTAAACCCGTAACCAAATCAGGGCTTAATTGACCCTGTGTATATTCAAATAAGCAAAATTGCAAATACCATTTGCAATGTAGTTGGGAAGCTCAAAATCAAC
>VYZV01012062.1:35327-45890 GCA_013401275.1 Pandion haliaetus | reverse complement strand
TGGTTTGGGTTTGTTTGGGTGGGTGGGGTTATTCAAACCAATTGTCACCGATGAAGGTCTTTATCCAGCAATCCACATAAACACACACTTAACTTGGAATGAGAGAGTTGCTGGTGAGAGTCCTTCTATACTTAAATTTAGTAAGAGTTTTAAGTCCCTTGCTGGACCTGGGCCTGACTGCATAAGAGAAATATCATCTCTGCTTTTTTAGGACATTCTCCCCTTTCCTTCGTGGAACCTTCCCGGAGCTTTGAGAAGCAGAAGGGAGATTGTACAGTTAGGGCTGGTCTGGTCTCATCTCAGATGTCTGACTACATGAAGTCCTCCTTAGTATGTCAGTAAATACCATTTCATTTGACCCTAGAAAGGTGATTTAAAAGCAAAGACTTTTTGCACAAGGGTGCTTGGCAGCATGCAAGACCCCTCCTGCAAAGCCAGCTCCATCAGCAGTTGGACTAGATGATTGTTGTAGGTCCCTTCCAACTGAACTATTCTATTCTATTCTATTCTATTCTATCACATGTGTTGAGTCATCCACCTGTGCTCTGCAGAATCAAAACCATGAAATCAAGAGCACGTGCTAAGAAATCAATGCCAAGATTCCCAGTGATTTCACTTGTCTTGGCATCGTGTCGTCAACAGTTGGAAAAGGGGCCTGATGTAGTACATGTATTATCGTTATGGAGGGGGGGGAGCTTATCAATGACATTTATCATTGTGAGTCATGGAGTAACACTTGAGATTTCGGGGTGAAAAGAAAGGAGGCTTGAGCAGGAGGAAGGCAGAGGTGTGTTGGGGAAGACCAGCCCATTGTATAGAGATGTTCCTTCTGTTAGGGTTTTGGGGTTTTTTTCTTTTTTTTTTTTTTCTTTTGGTTTCTTTTTTTATTCTACTTTAGATCTGCAAGCTTGTGCACTGTGAGTGCGTGACTATTTTAGTGTGAAACGTGTTTTTTGTCATAGTATTGAAATAATAAAAGCTTCGACATAGTTTGGATGTGGAAGGTGTAGCGATAGTTCAGATTTGAAAAAAGAATATTCAGGAGAAAAAAAAAAAAAGAGAACAACTCTTACAAGGAACAGAAGCCTTTAAATGAAAAATCAAACCGAGCTGACTATGGCATTCCGTTGCGCTAAGGTGATGAACAGAAGGATGATGGGGCGTGGGTAGACTGCAGTTTGGCTCAGGTAAATTGAGCCACTTTTATCGGTGTATTCTTCTAAGTATGCAGTCTCTTACAGTAGCATCACATAATTTCAAACTGTGAAAAATAATGGTCTTGTCATTTGCTAAGTGTGGGGTTTTTTGCATTTTTTCCTTGGCTCCTGGGATGCAAATGGAGGATGACTGGATACGCAGGCATAGACACTCATGCACTATCCATCCCAAGCCAGGATATCAGGGCAGGATGTGTCCTCACTTCAAAGCCTTGTGTCAAATTTGGCCCTTGCATGACCCATCACAGCAGTGTTGGTATAACTATGGGGAAGTTTGGCCCATGGTGCCTAGGAATTTTTTTCCAAGAAATCAATCCATAAAATGCAGCACAAAAACCTACCGTAGTCTGTGTACGGCTGGGGAGAGTCCTTGGGGCAGCAGAGGACTAGTGGGTAGGCAGTGTGTACCTCCATTCCTGTGGATGCCCACAATTACTTGTTCCTCATTTCTGCAACGTTTTTGACTGCTTTTGTCATTTGTATGTTACACCTCCTAAGTTGTAACCCACTGAGAGCTGAGCAGCTGATAGGAAACAAATGCTGCACAATGCTAGTGACCAGAAACATGTCCAGTGGCACTGGTCAGCACCTGTTGGGCAACAGTTGTGGTAAATATCACCTGGATTGGCAGTTCTATCATAAAAGGTAACCAGCTCAAAGCCCTATCCAACGCCCAGCTGCATCATTAGAAAGTACCCTGCTGACTGCAGTGGGTTTGTGTCAATATCGGTGGAATGAGCACCATTCCAAGGCAGAAGTGAACCCTGTGATTGCCTGAGCACTGGGACTGTCCATCCAACTCCTTTTTAATGCCCTTGTGACAAATCCCAATACTTGTAAGTTAATTCTGGAGAGTGGTTTTTTACTCGCCCTTAATGGAAAATAATTTGTTTTAATTTAGAAGTACCCCATTTCCAAGATAGCTTAGGCTTCATTGCTTTTATTTAAACCTTTGAAGAAGGACCAACCTGATGCCGTTTACGCTGTATATGTTTATATATGTATCCATACCATACATATATATCTATATGGCAATGCAGACCGATCAGCTTCTAGTTGTGGAGTGATTACATTTCATGCTGCGCCATACGTAAAGATGATAAGATAATAGTGCATCCAGTTGTTCAGCTTTTAGAGTGGAGTTTTATTTTCACACTTTTCTATGGAGCCTTCAGACCCCAGATTTTCACACTAGGCTGTTTTGATAGTTGTTCTCAGACCCTCCATTGACATCCTTACCCAGCATTCCCTACTTTTGGGGGCCTTCTATCTTGTTAAAAAACAAAAACTTTTTACCAAGTGAAACATCGATTCCACCTTTATTCCCATTCTCACTGGTGTAAATACTGATACTAACTGAGGATTTTGACTTTGCATTCTGTCAGAATACTGTGTTCAAATAAAAATTACAAAAAAAGCTCATGCCTACAGTCTGCCCTTCTTTAGATGCTCTGCGAGGTCCTGCCTACAGACATGGTTTCCCAGGGCTGTATTTGTGCGTGAGCCTAACGTGAAGCCAGCAGTCCCATTGTGGCATGCCCACAGCATGAGTTAAGCATCTGTCTGAGGCTCAGGGCAGTAGGCAAGCAGGCAACACAACTGACTGTACGGTGATGTTAGTGAAGCAGTCATGCTGCATGCTTCAGGCTGGTACATCTCTGAACAGTGGCAGTGGGCTACTGCAGTGCCTTTCAAAACTTCAGATGTGCAGAAAGAACGCCTGCCAGCACATGATTCCATGGACAGGCTCTTCCAAAGTGCCGAGTGTCACAAAGAGGAGTATTTTTAAAGTTTGTTTCTCTGTCCCACTGTAGATAATTTCCTTGAGATCACTAACACAAATGCAGTTTCATGTCTGCTGTGAAATGGGGACAGCTGCATTTCCCATAAAAAGGTGCTCCTCTGTTCACTGGCTATGAAAGGTGTGTGTGTGTGTGTGTGTGTGTGTGCGCGCGCGCGCATGTGAGTGTTGGCTTTAAAAGGTGTCCTTAACCCATCCTGAATTGTGTGCCTGAACTTAATTAATGTGGGATTAATCTAATTCAATTCTGTCCTAAGCATTGATCTCCCAGGACACAGAAGGAGAAATGAGAGCTCCGATAGGTATCAATAGTTAGGTGCCAGAATTGTTCACAGAAAAAGAAGAAAGTAAATGGATTGTGCTAAAGTACTTGTATCGCAAGAGAATACCCTTCTCCTGTCTGCTTCCTCTCCAGTGCTTTGCCCTCTATTCTTGACTGCTGTTCACACTGTGGTTTGCAGTAGGACGGTATTTCAGCAAAGCTGCTGTGCTTGGCCCCACGTCTTTCGTACTACTGCTTTAGAAAAGGCTTTCCCAGGAAAAGAGACAGGAGAAATGCACAGGAAACAATCCATCTTCTTGGTGGGTTCTTTCATCAGGTGTCTGTCACTGCAGAATTCCTTTTGAACGCAGGTTCCAGATTCATGCTCTCAGCTTCGTTTTAGCTGTCATTTTTCTTTCATTGGAATTCCTGACCTGTCCCTCCTGACTCTTTCTTTTACACAGGTTGCGGAGTTTTCCCAGCCTGCTTGGCTCTTGAGAAGAGTTCCTCCTTATTCCAGTCAGTGGCATACAGAGGGCAGAATGGTTCTGTATTCAGATACCGGTTTCTGCTTTGTTACACTGCATGTTTGCAATACCACATTTTTTACCAGAACCCACTGTGAACAACGGAGAGTGGGCGGATGTGATACAATGTCAGTCCTTGACCAATATGGACATGTGCATACAGCTTGCTTCTGCAGGAAAGTTGGAAAGTCAAGAGATGCTCTGGAAATAGTTTCGCTCTTTTTTCTCTCATTTTTTTCTTTCTTTTTTTTCTAAAATTTTGGCTAAAAAACTGCCAAAATGCCAAACTTTATTTAATTTTTCTAGTCTGGGGTTGCAGGGGTGTGTGTGTCTCTTTACTTTTTCTTCAGAATATCTCCACAAATTCAGGCAAAGTAGACTATTTTCATATGGAAGTTTCCCTTTGGCTGAAAAACAGCTTTTTCCTCACTACCTAGCCATTTGAACCAAAAAATTTCAACTACTTTCAAGTCAGGAAACTTTAATTGATAAAAGTCACTGATTCTGTTTCAAGGGAAGTCTCTGAGGTTGCCTTTTTCTGTGTTCCTGGCTTTAGCAGGTGCCTCCCTGAATCACCTCTGTGTAATGCCTGGTAGATGGACTCTGTTGCCTGGTGTTTGGCTTGTTTCCTGCTGTAGCATCTTAATGAACCATGAGGAGCTCAGATAGTCTTTCCTCTTCTCTCAGAGATTAATAGAGGGGCCTGGAGCACCTGGCCTAATTTACTGTTGCTGGAGAGCACGTGCCCATGTGTGAAAAGTGATGAGTTTTCTTTCCCTGGAGCCGGGGTTATACTCAATGGCAAACAGAACTAAAAAATTCTTTCTAGACCTTTGTATTTCTTCAGCCATTCATCAATCTTCAGACCTACTTTTCTTGGTAATTTTGTCTCTCCCTCTGTTGAGGCCGTAGCACCCAACTTGGCTGAGTATGTCTCCTTCGACCGCAGGCTAGGCTGAAAGGCAAGTCTAAGGGGCAGGGGCGGGGGCTTAAGGGAGGTGGCTGGAGATCTGCTGCAAAGTTTCTCTTGTCCCTTCTAGACATTCTAGTTAGTTGGCTTGTCATCAGATATCAATATATGAATATACATGCACATGCTTTCAGGGCATCATTTTAAGTACTTCTGTACTGAACTGTATGGAAATACTTAAAGAGACCTGGTCACCATTGCAGTAAAAGTGGCTCTCCCCTCTGCACATTATCCAGTTAAGCTCTCTACTGTTTGTTGCCAACTGGCAGGAAAATGCTGCACCTAGCACAGCCTCCCAGAGCTCCCGGCAGGGAGCATGCACCACAGCCATGCTCTCTGTAAGAGATTAGCAAATCTTGCAGCAGAGCTGAGCTAAGAATTTCATTTTGTTTGCTGTAATGAAATCTCTGCCTGGCTGCTAAATGAATTCCAACTCTTATTTTCTACAGCTACGTTATTAGGTTCATCCTGTGCACAGAGGCTCAGGTCCTGCAGGCTTCTCTTCGTGTTCTTCTGGCTCGCTAGCACAGCTCGTCGTCGCCTCACTCTGCTGGGGGTGCTGGCACATCAGAGGCCCCCCAGCAGTATAAGACCATGTCTGCTGGCTGCTCTGTAAGTTACTTTATGGAGCATATGAACAGCACTGGGAGGGAGCAGCGCCTTTCCATGCAACACTAGCAAATTATGCTTTTCCTTCTCTTGCCCGCCTGCAGAGCCTGATGAACACGAGAAGTAAACAATGGATCTGATGGCAGAATGGAATGCAGCTTCTTGTGTGGAGAGAGAAGGGGAAGCTGAATGGGAGGAGCAGAAGTAAAGACCATTTTGATGCAGGTGACTGGGAGTAAAGGCAGGATCTGCTTACAAAGATGCTGCATCTTTAAGATGAATCAATCTTTCGTCCTGCAGGCTACTGAGCCAGTGCGGTATCCCAGAGGCAAGAGAGGAGAGTGCAAAGCTGGCAGCTGAGAGTGCATAGGAGGCTGAACTGCAGCAGTCAGTCCACCTGACATGAGGGGAGAGACTGCAGGAATAGCGCTTGCTCAGTTTTCCACCCATCTGGAGGGAGTTTATCTGTGCAGATTCACAGTCACCAGAGAGAACCCTTCTGACTGCTCTTCCCTTGTCTCCGTCAGCCTCTCATGGTGCCGTTGTGGGAGAGGCAGGAACTGAGTCAGTCTCTCTCCACCGCTGCATGGGGCTGGATGCTGCTGCTTGCATGCAGCACCCATGGGACAAGAGAGAGGGGTAAGCAAGAAAGACTGCCCCACCTCTACTTGCTGCAAATCTGCAACTCCCAAAACAGTCTTTTAATGAACTGGGAAGCCGAGCTCTTTGTATTCTGTATGGTTTACTTGTAACAGTTTTTATTCTCTTAGACCTTAAGCATGGCTTTCTTCCCCAGATTTTCTAGGATAACAAATAAAAGCTAGACCGCTGAGCATTCTAGTGACATAGCTATTGCCTCGTGGTTATTTTTAATTGGGCACCACAGACACTGGATTTGAAACAGCTTCATTAGAGGAAAAAAACGACTGGAGGCTTACATGAGCAAGAGCAGAGCTGACTTGCAGTGAGAGAAGGCAGCTATTTTGTTTCGGTGCATGACGGAAGGGGAAAGGGATCTTCTGGCAGTTCCTGCAGCAAAGGGGCTGAAAGGGGCGGGAGGTCCTTGCTGCCTGTGGAGTCAGGCAGCTCAGCGCCTTGTTGGCACACATAGCCCAGGAGAGCATTTCTCCTCCCAGGCAGCGTGGCGGGACATCGAAGAGTAGGCAGATGAATGTAGCTGCGATTTGTAACTTCGCAGTGAGATTTCTAATTTTGTGCCCAGCAGACACCAGAGTGGCCAGCCCTTCTTGGTGTCCCACACCTTAGGCCACACTGCACCTTTCAGGAGACTTGCCAGGTCACCTCTCTCTCTCTCTGTTTCTCTCCTTTCTCTCCTGAGACGGTTGGATTATAATGTGTCTGAAATTAAAACATCCTGGCAGGGTTTTAAAACATGCAGCAGGGACTCAGTGACACTCTGACTCCTTTTGGTGGCTGACAGCTTCCATTAATCGCGACCTCTAATCTTCTGGCTCTGAAAACATGGCCCTAGAGCGTCTCCTGAGAGTGGTGACAAGGACCCATCTGGCTCTTGGAGCCATGTATGCCCGTGTGCTTGTCCTGATGGGGACATGCTTTGTGTGAAGTGCTAATGTGAGGGGAAGCTGGATGCAGAGACTGCTCTGTACCATAAGCCTGACACATCCCAGCAGGGCCACACGGTGTAAAGGAGGGCTAGGATTCTCTTGCAAGGGCAGCTGGCCCTTAGAGCCTGAAAAGGTTGAGAGATGTCTCTGGGCCATTGCATGTGCTGCTGGAGATCAGCCAGCCCCTGTTTCCTTTCCTCCGGCTTCATCCACCTGGACAGATCGCGCATCCATAGCACAGCTGGGTGGGTAGCTCGGATTTGGCAGCACATGCAGTGTGTAAACCTGGCTTGCAGGAGCATGGAAGATGATTTGGGGACACAGGCAACAAAGCAGGAAAAGGCCTGAAATCACAGCTTTGCTCCCAGCTGGTCGGCTGCTTTTTGTGCTGGAGGATGGTGCCACC
This sequence comes from Pandion haliaetus, assembly GCA_013401275.1. NCBI lineage: Eukaryota > Metazoa > Chordata > Aves > Accipitriformes > Pandionidae > Pandion > Pandion haliaetus. The sequence goes on along the minus strand of VYZV01012062.1, from coordinate 38,512 downwards.
CTCTGGCTGTCTCACTGGTGACAGGCTGCATGTCCCACCCTGGAAAGGGCTGCGCTGGCTCCCTGGAGTGGCATGAAGCTTCCTGGGCACCAAAACCCCCAGATCCTGCAAATTCATGGCCTGAGCACCCTCCCAGGGACATGCCTCCTTGTCTGATAGCATAGGGGATACAGAAATCGCTGCTGTCAAGCGGCCCCTTCTCAGATGCTGCTGAGACCCTCTGATCCCCTTGACTTGGAGGGAAGAAGTGCTTGTTTTGAATGAGGGTTTAGCCCCCAGCCGACTCATCTCTCTGCTTCCCACTCAAAGACTGAGAAAGCCCGTCTTTAAAGGGTATCTAAATCTGGTATAAAAATCAGGATAACAGGTGCTAGAGGGTATTGGTTGTGGATGAGTGTTCATGTTTCTTTCTTCATGTTCCCTCTCCCAGTTGGTAGGTCTGCTAAACTTTGGCTCAGCTAATCCTTATATTCACCAAAGAAGTCCGTTTCACTGATTTTTTTGCCCGTGCTATCCCATTCCTGTCCCCAGTGTATGAACAGAAGATTACTTTGGGCATTAAAAAAGCTGGACTAAAAGGATCTTAAACGCTCCTTGGAAAAATGATATGTCTGTGCCTCTGCTGATATGCTCCCTGCTGTCAGCAGCCAGCAGGGCAGCTTGCCTCCTCACTCTGCCAAATCAAATCCAGATGTATGTTTTGATAAGACAAGCAGCAGGAGGGAGTGGAAGCAGGAGATCTCACTTCGCGTTGCATACATTCGGGCTGCAAGGCAAAGGCTGACCTGTTTAGCAGAGGGAAAGGGAGCATCTTCAGCTCAGCGATCCGTGAAGCATTTCTCTGAGGTTTCAAGCCATAAATTAAGCAAGGAAAGCCAGGATGAAGATAGTGGCTGTCTACCTGCTCTGGAGTAGGAGCCTCTCTGCGGTGCCCTAGCTATCTCTGCACGGCTCACCTGGAAGGCCTTTGGTAAAGGGCCCCTCTGTAGCCCGTCAGGCAGGCCGTTCTGCTGCGGTGGAAGTGTAAGCACTACTTGCCATCAGAGGGATTTCATCTAGGCGTAATGGGGAGGAAGAAAAGAAGTCACCTGCTTAATGCTCTGAAATACGTTGCAAGTACGAAAGCATACTTTTTCCCCGCAGTAGCACAGCTCTACAGGAGCAATCAAAAGAAAGCTGCAAAAGGAGGAGGTAGGAACGCCCTTTCTGCAGGTCAGTCTTTACCTCGTGCCGAGCATTTGCCTGTTATCCGTGCACAGCAAAGCACGACGCTAAGGCACTCCTTCAGGTGCTTCGTTTCTACGCTGGCGCTTAGGCAGGGCAGCAAGTCACCGCGTACGGGCGAGCGGGGTCTGGCCGTCTGGGGGTGAGAGTCCCCGCCGCTCCTGCTCCCCGGCCCAGCTCCTCGCTGGGGCCACCGCCCCGCCGCGGGGACCAACCTCCTCCGGGCTGCGAAGCGACGGGCCGCGCTGCCCGATGCCAGCGGGCGTTTTTTTGCACGGCATCGGCTGCGCTGGGCCAGGAGAGGGACCCCTTGCTGCACCCTGCGAGGCGAGGGGAGCCGCGAAGGCGCGGGCAGCCCGCGGTGGGCTCAGATCGCGCCGGTGGCCGCGGCCGTCCCTGCCCCTCGCAACGCCCCGCATTACGCTCGAGGAAGAGGGAGCCCAGGGGCGGGGGGCAGCCGCCGGCCGTGCCCCGGGGGCGGTACTGCAGACACCGGGCGGGGACCGGGACCGGGACCGGGCTCCGGCTCCGGCCCTGACAGGCCCTGCCTACCGGCTCGTCGCGAAATGGCGGACGGCGAGGCACCGCCCCTGCGTTTGCATAGCCACGCCCCCAATGTGCCCCACCCGCCGACGCTGCGTGAAGAGCGTGGCCGGCGGGCGCCGTCCCCATGGTAACGGCGGGGTCGCTGCGCGTCTTTCGGCTCGGCCGGCNGGATGATTTCCAGCGGTTCCTCCGCCGTGTGGACGACATCGGTAAGCGGGGCCGGGGCGGAGCTGGCCGCCCCGTGGCCGGGCGTGGGGCGGTGCCGCCCGCGGGGATGGCGGCGGGCGGGCGTCCCCGTTTCCTTCAGGTGAGGGTACTGAGGGGCGAAAGAGGAAGAGGTGGGGAAAAGGGAGGCAGGAAGGGAAAGGAATGAAAAAGAGGAAAACTCCCGCCCCGTTCCGAGTGCGTTTTATGTGAAGTCTCCCTATGAGCTCAGGGGTCGTGGGGCTTTGCGGGTGCCAAGAGGAGCTTCCTAAACCTCGGAAATTTTATAACGCAGGAGCTGGCGGTGGCTCTTGGAAGTGAGGTGAAGTTGTGTTTGTAAACGTTTCCCTTTACGAAGGCCGTCCTGGTCACCGGTGCACGACTGAGCTCCTTGTCCCACCAGGATCACTGAGGCTTGTGTGTGTATTGCCTTTTTTCATCCCCGTTTTAGCCAACTTAGTGCAAGGCTTGAACTCCGCAGACCCAGCTGTCAAAGAAAGAACCATTGCAGAAGCAGAGAAAAGGCTCCGTGATCAAGAAACTAGCAGGGAGGAAGAAAGCAAGACTACGGTGAACAGAACAGTCATCAACACACGAGCTTCTGTAAGGGCTTTTTTCCCCTTTGAAGTTAAAGCTGTATGCAGTTTAGGTCTTTTAAATAACACTAATTCACATTCCTTGCCCAGGAGAAAATATTTTGAACAATACTTAAAAGTATGTTCTGAATTTGACTTTGTTTTTTTCACTGGTTATTTGACTGGGAGGTGCTTGATGTCATGTTGCCTTTGTCTTAAGACTGCTAATAACACAGAATGCTTCTGTTGGATTTGTCCAAGTTGGATGCAAGCATTGAGGTGCCATAACTTGTAGCTTCTACCTGCGCTTCAGGAACTTGAGCAAAACTAGCTGAAGACACGAGCCCCTTCATTAATTTCATTAGGCTTTGATTCCGGCAGTAGGGTTTGGATTTCAGTGACTTGCCTCACTAAAGATACAAACAGAAGCTTTCCAGTAATGTAAAAAATTATTAACTCCTTACCATCCTTTTTTTAAGTGTCAACTTGATATTCCCCGTATGCATCAATCTGGATATCTCAGACGCCCCGTAGCTTTGAACAACTTAACCAAGTGTTCCTTTGCTGCTATGGCTTTTACTAAAATGTCTGTATGTGTACATGCCTGTGCTGTGTTTCTCTCTCTCTCTCTTTTTT
>VYZV01012062.1:0-28613 GCA_013401275.1 Pandion haliaetus | reverse complement strand
GGTTCAGATAACGGAAACAAGATAGACATGCAAAAGATGCGATTTGAAAATTTTGCACAACTAAGTTGGTTCAGAACAGCATGATCTGGCTGAACGGGGCAGGAGAGCTAGTCTTTAAGGTTGTCAATGGGACTGCAGCACAGAGACTTCTTTAGGGCTCATCAGTATTTTGGGTGCTGGCTTAAGTGATTTAAGAGATGAAGCACTTCCATATTTGCACAGTTTTTACGCCCTGGCTGTTCACAACTATCTCGGTGCAGATCTGAATTTATCACCTGTATTGTGCTGTGTAATGCTCGCGTAGGGTCTGTGTATGTTGAGGGTAAAGTAGGGCTAGTGGATCATAAATCTGTTCTCAGGGGAGGTCCTCTGGAAACCAAGTCTGATAGTCCTAAAAATGTTTAACCAATGAGCTGGGTTTAGAGCTTAAGAGCTTAGGTGTTCATGTGGCAGATCCTCACCTCTGTGGGGCTTTGCCGATTTCCCTAGCCAAAGAGCTAATTGTTTGATCTGTTCTTTGCTCTTTTTACGAGCTAACATTTCTAATTTAGGGGCTTCTGTGCAGAGAGAAAAAACGCTGCTGAAGTGGATCTGTCTGTTTCTCTTCTCTTCCTTTGGCAAGCTGTCTGCACTGGGAATGGTAAAACTATGTAATCAACATTAATCATTGTTAGTGTACTGTTAATATGGCAGTTACTGTGTCTAAAATTGTTTGGCATGCACATAGCTTTCCCAGAGTACCTGGGTCTAGACCTTACTGTAAATGAAGTCTTACAGGTCAAGTGCAAGTGTTGGATGTATACTGCTAGCAGCAGCCACAATTCTGGCAGTTCTGTGCATCATCAGATGAAATTTCCAGTCTATTTGTGTGAGCGTTTTAAATGTACTGAAGGGATGGAAGGTAAATTCCCTGTGATTATTGCTGCTCTTAAGATAATATTACCTGTATCACTTTGTCTTGTTATACCAGCAAAAAGCAGAGTTTTATAGAAGTGCCATTAGAGAAGGCTGAATTCCTTTGGGATTCACAATGGGTAGTTGTTGGGCAGGTAATCCTTGCCTCTGTTTCTAGGGAGTATGCATGTAGATGAGAAATGGGCTGGGGTGGTGGTGGGTGGTAAAGTGGTGCAGAGTGGCCACACAAGGAAAATACCGAATGCTTGGTGTTGGCCTCTGTGTTGACCTGTATATCATGGAATCCAGCTGATGCCCAAGAGAATATTCATGCTGCAACGTAAGGGGAAAACCCGTTTTATATTCTGCCTACAGGTAGTTAGCGGTAAACATATGAAGTAATGTGCAGACTTGTGTAGCTTGCATGTTTGTGCTTGCAATAGTTTGTGTACTATTGTGCCTGAACAGCCGAGACCCTAGCAGATTGCAGGCAGCTGATGAAGTGAGGAGCACTTTGTGCTCACAACTCTGGTGTCTCTTTGTTTGAAGAAGCACTTGGTGCCTGAGAAGCTAGCGTGTTGCTAGTGAGAGTAGAAATTCAAACATCAGTGTATGTGTTGAAGTAATGGAGCTGAGGTAAGATTAGTGGGTGTTCTGCCTTACCATTGCTCGGCAAGAGTGTTATGCAAGGTGAACGCATTAGAGTGAGTGAGCACATTAGTGGATGAAATAAAGACATTAAATCTGTTAAATCAGCACCTAGGGGAAAAAAAAAAATACAAGAGTAATGGGGATGCCATTGCGTGTGACATAGCTCTTAGATCTGATCTTTTTTCAGAAGAAAATCAGCGTCTTCTATTGACTCACCCTGACGTGAATGCACAGCTGCCAAAACTGCTTTCTTCTGGGGTATCGGAGATCCAAAAGGAGACATTGGCACTCATTTCTCTTTACTCCGAGAATGAGAACGGGAGGAGACTGCTGGTCAGACACCAGGACCTAACCAAGTAATAAACGCTAATGTACCTCAGAAAAATTTCCTTCATGCCTGGGTTCACAGATGTTCAGAACTCATTCCACTAGTACCAAGGTGACAGGCTTTATGAAAGGAACATAATGACATTGAGACTTCTGTCCTTGAGGGATAGGTCTACCTAAGCAAAAATAAAAGTTAGGTGTTGGGGAGAAAACTTAAGGAAACTTTGCATCTGAAGATGTCTGTGAAGCTACGTAGAAAGGGCTTATTCCTGAGGATGTTCATGCAATTTTGAGGCATAGTTAACTTTTTTTAAACCAGTAAGTGTGTGTTTGTCTAGCGCTGAATCAGGAGCTTACACTGTTGTCTCTTAATAGCTCATGGCTTCAAGCTGCAACTCTCTCCTCATTTGATAATTGGTACGTACGATTATTCAGTGTTGGCATGACTCACTGAGTGGAGAAAGAAACAACGGTCTATTACCTTTATCCTATTACCCTGCTATTTCCTTCTAGAGTTAAGCAGAGGGGAAATTTTAATACACTGTTTTGTACTACATAGTTCGAGGTAATGCATGAACAGAAAAGATTCTCCAACAGCACACAATGTATTATATACAACATTAATCCAGACACATTTTTCCTTGGAGGAGCGGTTAAAGAAACGAGCACATCTGAGAGGATGCTTAAAAAAGGCAGATAGTATTATTGTGGCTTGAAAGATCAGGAGCCTGAAAAATCTTCTGTCAACTTCTGAAAGAGATCCTGGGGCTGATTGCTTGAAAATAGTTAGCATGTTCAGAAGGTAAACTTGCAGATACTGAGCTTCTCAGCAGTTGGGCTCATCATCAAAAAGAGATGAGACTATAGGTTCTGTTATTGTGCTACAAAGTTGGAGAAGAGTGGCAGAGAATTTCAGGTTGGTAGAGGAGCACGTGGAAACCCCAGCACATGTCTGCAGACATGCTTATTGTTCATCAGAGCTTACGGGTTTACAGTGTGAAGGCCTGTGAATTGTATGCAGCTCAAATCCCACAGCCATGAGTGCACACTATTCCAAAAGCTCAAAAGGTGAATGGTATGATGCTCTTTTTATTCAGGCAGGAGATCGATTTTTCTTTGCTCCTATAAAGCTTTTTGTTAAGCACCTCCAAAGACTGTTGGGTTTATTCAACATGTCCTTTTAAGCCATGCAAGCATCATCACTGACATTCCCTGCAGGCCTTTACAATCTGTTGAGGCTGTTCAGTACTGGACTATGCTGATGGTGTTCTTTGTCCCGACTGTTGCATTCTACTTGTTTGTCCCTAATATGTTTGCCAGCAGCAAAACAGCTTAGCTTCAAACATCTGTGAAGCTTACATGCTGATGAAATGTTTTAATGCTGACAGAAATCGGTACATGTGTTAAAATCACTGTACTTGTGCAAAGAGGGACAATCTAGCGATAAAGATTGTGCGAGAGAATCTAGCGTTAAAATATTGTTCTTGTGGCAGTTAAGTGACCGAGTCTGTTTGGAGGGCCTAGTATATCCAGCTTGGTCAAAACCCTGCTGAACACAAAGGAGTTTAAGGTCGTAAATTGTGTAGGTGTACTTAAAGTACAATTTTGATCTTTAAACCAAAGCTGACATACATAAATTTTTTTTGTTTTTTTTAATAACAGATGGCTGCAGATTTTGATGACGTTTGTCAACAGCACTGATGCCGAGGCTAGCAGTGCCATGAACATACTATCTGATTTAACTAAAGAGGAAAGGTAACTTACATTTCTTCATTCATTTTTATGAAGTTGTACTTTGAAATGTACTAAATGAGCTAGTGACAGAGGCTGTTGGCCTTTGCTGTGAGGGTGCATTGCTGACTGATGTTTACCTTATGTTGCTGCTGTGTTGCCTTTACCTGTCACTTTTGTCTAAAGCTTAAAGTGTCCCAATACGGCTTTCTTTATCCCCCAACAGGTTCAAAACCCAGTGTCGTGTCATGCTTTCCACAGGTGTTTTACCTTTATTCACCCAGTTGCTGGTATGAAAGATCTCGGTTTCTATATTTCTGGTTTGCTTTTATGTAACATGTTATGACCGCTCTTTCCAGTTTTACAGCCAGTTGCTCCTAGACAGAACCCCTCTGTGGTAGAACTACAGTAGTAATCACATCTCTAGTTTTGTAAGCGTAAGAAATCCACTTTTGTCATACACTTCCCTCAGGAAAATGTTCTCAGTCTCCGGTACTCAGTGCTTGGTTTCTACACATTAGTAGTTTTATATTCAGTGAAAACTCTGGACTTGGTTGCAGATTCCCACTGGCAATCTTGTCAGGCCAGGATTTCACTCTCAGCTTTGCGTTATGCTTTTCTTAATGTGACTTTAATCCAGTCACCAACTGGTTGTATCTTGGATAGTGACTTTTTCTGTTTCTTTCTAATCTGAGAGATCAGGGTAAAGAGGTGACATTAGGTCACAGGGTAAAGATGTTTAGTGGTTCAGATCCCTTTCCTGGTTATCATTTATTTGAACTACAAGCTTACAATACTATTGGTACAGAAACATGTCCTCAGGAAGAGGGAAGTTGATAGGTAAGATTGGTTCTGTTGCAGAACAGCAGATATAGCTGCAAAGTAAATATTTCCACTTTTCTAAACGAGCACCAAGACAATGCAGTAATTATAGCTCTTTTACACTGCTTGTTGCTCTCTCCTTTTGAACATACCTCACTGGAATTACAGCTGCAGCAGAGGCTGTTCTGTTCTGTGACTTAAGTGATAGTAGGAAATATCCAGAGTCTGAGGTTAGGGACCACAGAATCCAGTCACTTTTTGCCAAGATTATTAAAACGTCATTAGGATATCCATTGTGAAAATGAGGGTGATTCCCAAACTTTGGATAGTTGGGATTTAACATAGGTGAGAGAGATTCTAGAATCCCATTTGCAGTTGCCAGAGGGATAGGAACACGTATTTGTTGTTTCCTTGACATTTGTTCTTAATTTGTTATTCTACTCTTCTGTTTTTTAGACCTCTGCCAAGCTGGTGAACCAGGCAGCCCTTGCCCGTTGCATTGGCATCATGGGGAATCTGTGTGCAGATGTAGTCATTCGAATGCGGATGGCTGAGTGCAAAGAGTGCTGGCAAGCGTGCTTAAAGCTTGTGGTAAAGAAACTTGACAGGTCCCTAGAATAGTGTTTTCAGCCCTATCTCCTGTGGAAACGGGACTTGTGTGATGATGTTGGTCTGCCTCCCCTAATAGCTCTGAACTCCTGACCGAGATCTTTCAAATCTGGTAGTTGGACAAAGGTCTCAAAGCGGTCCGTTGTTCACGTAAGTTGTGGATCAATAGATGGGTGGAGGAGAATGAGTGGTCCCCTATTGTAAGCAGCCCCTTTCAGGGCAAGGATGTGGTATGAACTTGGTTCTCAGAAACTAAAGAATTCAGAGGGTGGGAAAGGATCTTGTTAACTGCCTAAACATCAAAAGTTTGGAGCGTGCGGCTTTAGATGCCAAAGTGAATCAAACACAAGAAGTAGTCCATTTCAAAAAGACGACGTTAGCTCTGGTGCTCACAGGACTCTTTCTTCCTTCTGAGTTCACGGTGCATCAGGGGAACACTGATGCACCATGTAAGTAAGCACACAGAAGGCTGAGGAAGTGCATATTCTGAACCTTTGAATTGATTCTCTCCTTTGTACACAGGATGAATGCTCTGATGTCAGCACACCCAAATACCAGGAGTGTTTGTTTGCAGTGCTGGGCCTAATGATGAATTTACTGCTTGACTCAAATGCGATCATCCAGGTATACAAGATTGGTGAATGCTCTCTGGTAGTGTTCGTCTAATAATCACTTCCTCAGAGATTCAGAATTGCTTGAGCAATTGAGTTAAAGGATCCTCCTCCCTTGTCACTGTAAATGGGCCTGATGCAAGTCACTGAAGTCATACCAGAACACTTAAGTAGAATAGGTGAGAGAATGACCGTGGAATATTGTGACGTTGCAGTCTGTACAGGGAAAAAGAGCTTGACTGCATTAGATGGATTTAGAGCCCCCTTTTACATCAAGCGTGCTGAAGCACTTAAAGGCTGCCAACCTTGGATTTTGCTGGTGTTCAGTTAATTTTTAATTTTTATTGGTGCTTAAGGTTATCATTAAGGGTGGTTGACAATTTAAGTAAGCTAAAAAGTGAAAACACTTACATTTTCCCATCCTGCCCCCTGCCAGACACACAGTTATGAGAAAAATAGACTATAAAGCAGATACAGTACCTTTCCATAGTGGCACAAATGGTTTGTTTGGCATCAGTCTCCAATTATGGGATATTCTTAGATGCTTGGCACATTCCAAAATTATTTAAAACTAATGATTCCGTCAAGAAGGAAGAATTTCTTAAGTTACATCTGGGTGCTGAGGTGTTAGTAACTTACTGCCATGTGTGCCCTGATCTCTGTTGAATTCTTTGTTGTAGAGTACTTTGTCTATTAAGCCATTTCTGCTCTAACACTTCCCAGCAATCAGGTGGACCTGAGTTTTTCACATTGTTGTTTCAGTACTTTGCTGTGGACGTAAGTGGCAGGTGCATGTCTCTCCTTGGGGATAAGGATGGAAGGATTGTGACAGTAAGTGGGATATCTATGGACTAACAAAAGATTGTATTAGCTGACCTGACCTGAACACTTCAGTGCAAACTGCTGCCCTGTGCAAGTCTGTACATTAGGCTTTGAAGCCTAAAACGTTCATCATTATTAGTAGTAAAGAAACAATATACTACTTATATTATTCAATTTTTTTATGTTGTTTGATGCAAGAGGTTCTCAATGTTCCCTTGAAATCTGTTTAATAGAAGCTCTTACAAATCATTTCATCCTTGGGATGGTTTTCAATATAAAACTCAAAAAAAAAAAAAAACCAAAACCCCAAAAAAACCCAAAAAAAACCCCAAAACAAAAACCCAAAACAAAAAAATAAAACCAAAAAAACCCCCCAACAAACCTAGAAGCAAAGGAGCAAACAATCTGGGTATTTAGCAGCTGTTTCTTTTTTACAACTCTTGTATGTGAATCATACCTAGGAGATTGTACTTCTGTTAATGGGTAGGAGCAGATGTGGACTCAGAGTCTGTTCACTTCTCTGAACTCACATGAATTGTTCTGATCTGTTTTACTTGACTCAATACCAGCAGTGCTAGGCTGGTTTCTACTGGGAATTTGTTTCCATAAATAAACATACAGGGAGTTGTCTTGATCTCAGTTTGGTCTCATCTCGCTCTACATTGAGTCTTCAGAAGCTGTGCTGAGTTCAGTTTCTAGTAAGCAATTAAAAAAGCCATGTCCTAAAGATGTTCTTCGTTATATTTCTGTAAATTTCTCCTTTTATCACTTCAATTACTTTGGTTTTATTCTGCTGAAACAAAATAATTTGAAAACTCCTTAAAGCTGTTTAGACAAATAAACTCCTTGTTTTTTTCTCCTCTCACACTGTTTTCTAATTAAGAGAGCCATTGGAGTGCTAAGTCGCATCCTGCCAGCATCCTCCTCGGCAGTAGAAGAAGTAGTGAAAGGAGGGGTGGTGAAGAAAATGATCAAAGTCTTAAAAGTAAATTAATTTAACAAAATTCACTTTATTTCCACTTGTATTGTTCCTTAAGAAAACCATAGTTGTCCCTGTGTTTAGCAACCTTTCCCTAGGAGAAAGACCTGTGCAGTCACTCTGGCTGCATGTGTCTGCATCTGTGTTGTCCATTGTAACAGTGCTGTCAAGTTTAATTTTAGGCTAGGTAGCCAGTTTGGAGACTAGGCTGCCTTCTGGATTCTGGTCCATAGCCCAGATTTTTCAGTTGTTTCTCTGAGCCAGATGTCTGTGCACAGCTCTGCTTGCAGAAACCTGCAAATCTAAGAGTCCGCTACTGCAGCCCCAGTTGGAGGATTAAAGCTTAAAATTGGTGTGATCTAATTGCAACCACTGAAAAGCAATGGAGCCCTTTCCACTGATTATCAGCGAGTGCTGAATCAAGCTTGGGAGCAATTTTTCCCTAAGTAATGCATATGTTAATCTGTAGGCACTGTTTTGCTGCATATCTGTGTATCTAGCAGAATGTGTATCTACCCAGCTTGATGTGGATTCTGCAGATTTGCTATGATGCAGATAAAATTAGTCTAGAAAAAGGTTGTGGCACTCAGTTTGGCTCTTGTAACTAGCAAGCATCAGAGGAGTTAATAGTTTGAAAAGAATTGGGCTCCAGAGATTCGGGGAATTTTGTATGTTCATTGCTGGCAGGAAAGAGATGCTTCTTTTGTCATTTTCAGCCTGTGTTCATCTTGAGAGATATACTCTACAAAGGTCTTAATTTGGTATTTAGGCTTAGGCGTAAAGAGTACCTATCTATCTCCATGGTACCTGAGCTATTCTGTAACCTTGACTAATTTGGGGTATGAACTGTATGTTTGCTAATGTATACTTTAATCAAATCTAGGCTGGAGGACAGATCACATCCAATTACGGTATAAAGACCCTTTCCATCTGCACAAGAAGTAATAGGCAAGCTCAAGAAGATCTAGTGAAGTCAGATAAAAGTAAGTGACAGTCTCACTAATTAGAGACTGAATGCAGAGATGTCATCTCAGTATCACCCAATTACTTTCTTCCCCTCTGGAATGGAGCTGAACTCTGGGTTTTACTCTTGCAAGACTTCAGCCGTGTTTTCTGAGTAATGTGTCGGTTTACCTCCTGAAATAGTGCTTAATGAGCCTTAGCTCTGTATGTGAATGGCAATAGGCACATGAGATAATGAGCCCGAGTTAGAGAAACTGCACTTTACTCTAGTAAAATAGCCTGATAGACATACTTCTGGCCCTGAAAAAGCATATTTTGAAAAAAGTACTTGTCAACTGTTACTGAATTGGGTTGTATTGCCTGAAGTTAGTGGCTAAAGTAAGAATCTTCATTTAGACGTCTGATTTGCAGAGGCTGAGGCTGTTTATAGTTTCCTGCCATTTACATGTGGATATTTGGCCTGGTATTAAAAGGAAGTGGATATGGAGACAGTGTGACAATATCAGATCAGGTGTCTTAGGGTATTTTTGAGTATATTTGCTCTAGTCATGCGGTATAACACTACTTAGATTGCTTTAAAATCCAGGTTCAATTAATGCTAATGTAACTACAACAGAGAACACTTAAGTTTTATCTAAGTGGTTGAACCTGTCAAGAAACTGTCAGCTCATGTAGTTCAACCTGAACCCTGAGGATTTCCACTCATTAAAAGCCTCTCAGAGCATCATCTTGCTTTTGTACACCCCGTATTAGTTTCACTGTCATCTGTAGATGAAGCTTTCATTTCCTCAAATTAGCAATAACACTTCACTCTCATTCTTTCAACCAAAACTCTGGGTATTAATCTTGTGAGAAGTCACTATTTCTTATTTTTGTCATCTCTGTTTGCTAACCCAGACGTTGCCCTGTTGCTAGGAGCCTGCTGGAATCAAGCTATAGTCCCATGACATTACATTGCATTCCAGCTGTGCCACTTAGTTCAGCTTCTGCACCAGCCACTGTTGCCATCTAGAGCAGCACTGTCTTTTCGGAAGATACTATTGCAGCAGCAAAGGTGGGATGCGATCTGGAAGAACAGATGGGACCATGAAAGAAAACCAAAGCAAACTTATGTAACCCCCCAAGGAAACTTGGTGCATGTGAAAGCCATGGCTGTATTTTATTTAGAAAGCGGTCTATCTAAATGTTTCTAGATTCTGTAGCCGGAGATGTTGCTGCTGCTTACAGACGCCAGGAAGAGCTATACAACTCTGTGTCAAGAGCAGACAAAATACTCTGCTGCCGTACATTAGTACAGGTTACAGGATTAGATGAGCTGAGCTGCTTTATGTTAGCTAAGGATATATAGAACACTTAACATTCCTTTTTTCAGCTGTTCTTTCTACAGCAACATTTCTGTCTTAACACATTTCGTCTGGCACTATAAGTGCTCTGCTCTGTGTTTGCCCTGCTAGTGTGGCGGGATGAGAGGCCAGCGCAAGATCCTGCAAGCAGCAAAGGTGGCATGTTCAGATTCAGATAAATATTAAACAAATGCAGAAACACCAGCTCCATGCTAGAGAACCTTTTAGATTGTAGATACAGTTTTGCGAGAAAGACATCTAGGCAGGTGAAGCTGAAACAGCATCCTGGATCTTGAACCTTGCTATGAAATTCCTTTGCTTCTCTAGGTTTTCTAGAAAAATGCCCGACAGAACAATGCTTACTCCCTAGGAGTTCCTAGGTAAAGACAGGAGAAAATAATTGGTGCTACCTGAGCAAATCTGTGTGTGTTCTGTACAATTAATTTCCCTTTCTCCCAGGGTTCAGTGTGCTCCTGAAGCTCTTGGACTCGGAGAATGAAATGATTGTGGGAAATGCTGCTTTCTGCCTTGGCCAGTGCCTCGTAGTTCCTGGAGCAGCGACGTCCTTACTGAATTCCAATATTGTGATGATTTTGTTGAAACATGCTGGTGGTGATGCTACAAGAACTTCGGTGCAGGAGAATGCAGCAATTGCTCTGGGGAAGCTTTGTGTTGCTGAACCAAGGTATTGTAAAAAAGACTTGTTCTCCTGCACCATCTGATTGTAATTAGGTGATAATTCTTGAAAAACTGACTAGTGTAAGTCGGTTCTATTTGTAGAGCAAGCAGGTACAGCGTGGATGATTAGTTTATGTAAATACTCCACGAAATCTATTACCCTTGCTCCAACTAGAATTCCCACTTGTGGTACTGTCCCCACAGTTTTGCTTTAGGGTTCCTGTGTTGTTAGTTGTCTGTCTTAACATGTTTCAAGGAGCTCATTTTGCATCGCTTTCTGATGTTACCCATGCTGGAAGAAGGAGGAGTGATGTTAGAAGTTTGTAGAGGTCAGAGCAGTAATGAGAGCAAAACAAAAGTATGAATGTCAGCAAAGAATGTCTGCTGCTGCCTGCCAAGAGTATGCCGAGCTCTAGCTAGCTGCAAACCGTCAGCTGGATCTTGAACTGCATTTCAGACAGAGGAACTGAGTTCAACTTATTAATATACATCCTGAACCGCTGCAGAAAGCACGGGATAATGCTTAGGTTCCAGAAGTTTAAGTACCTTGCTTCTGCTGGAGATCCCAAATGAGCAATAGGGAAAGTATCTGCTCTGAGATTTGCAAAACACTCCAGAGAGATAAAAGGGAAACACCTTATTTTCTTAGTTTTGTTAATGTGAAATGTCACCTATTTGAACAGTAGTCAAGTATTATTTAGAACTTTTATTTTTGTTTTTTTGTGGAGAATAGTAATCTAAAACTTTCTCATGGTACTTCAGGAGGAATTTATCAAATGTAGCATTAAACATCCTTGACAGTTTGGGCATGGGGTATAGCAGAGCAGTGAAAGCTTAAAACTTTTATTGTTAGTCATCTTATATTCCCCCAGCAACCCTTCTGTTGTCTTTTCAGGCATATTTTTCAGCTCCGGAAACTGAATGGACTGTCCATCCTGAACTCCTCTATGAAATACATTCATAGCATCTGAAGTGTCTTAGAGAGCTTCGAAATGTGCTGTTAATATCACTTGCTGTTGAGTATTTTCTTGTTTTCTTTAATAAAACTAACTCAAAGCACATCAACTTTTCAATCCCTTTTCAAAGTCCTCCATAGAAGCCAGTGAAACAATATCAATATAAGTATCAGGAGAAAGAAGTTAATTTATTATCGAGGCTAACAACTACAATAAGAGCTTTCATTAAGCTTGTCTTTGCTTTAATAAATGATGTTGCCCTCTCTTACTGGTGAATTCCTTGCTGAGTAATCATTGACCAATAGCTCACCTAGTCTACTTTCCAATTTGGGTCCAGTACACAGTCTATTAGAAGAAAATAGAAACAAATTGTGCGTTGTGACTTTGAAGAATCCTTCCCCCACCCCCCGTCCTCTGGTGGCTAGATTATGATTCAGTATCTCATGTGTGATGTGGCTTCACATTTTGCTTAAACCTTAAATCTCATACTTACCTGCTTAAATATGTTGGTTTAATTTCACTAGTCTTAGTCATAACTTATGACAATGAGGTTTGTGTATGAATTATGGGCTATTTATTTTAGTAGTGTTACACTTACTATCTTTGTAAACGGTATCCCTTGGTCCTTTACTTTTGTGTGGAGTAAGAATAGTAGTTGGCCTTCCTGATCTTAAGTACTTTCTCATGGCCCCTTGTCTTCATCTCTAATCTCCTCTACAGTTACTCATTTTTTAAACAGTAACACAAATGGCACATCCTTCTAGTATCTGTGTTTTCAGGAGAGGTCAAAAATGAATTACTCCTGAGGGCAAGTGTAATTTGAAAAGAAAGGCAGTCATGCATTGCTCTTACCTCTTTTGTGTTCTTCTAAAAAGGCAGTTTAAGATGCTTCTGGAAAGCGTATCTACTGGGGACTCTGAGGGTGGTGCTAACAGAACAGCAGCTATAGTACTGCTGGCAGAAGCCTGTCAAACTTAACAAATAGTCTCTTCACAAATAAACAGATGCACCTAGACACAAATCTATACTAAAAGCTTGTAGAACTTAGGCTAGACAAGGGCTTTGGCCATAAATACAGTACTTCTTCTTTTGCCTTGGTTTTGAACACAGGAAACAAAAGGAATATATTACATTTATATGAAGAAGCACAGGCCAGTTATGTTGGACTTTAAAATGCCTCTTCAGTTTGCCTCCTTGACACCTGTGGGTGTCTATTCTGTGTGTAATCTTGTCCCTTCACAACAGTGGCTGACAAATTATATATCATCTCCTTTTCAAAATAGCAGCTGAATCATCTTCCCACTTCAGAAGAAGGAAATTCTCTTGCACTGGTTTTTTCTCCCCTCACAGTGAAAAGCATACAACTGATAATCTCACTGTCTTTTTTTAAGCTCCTACCATGAAGTTACAACCTGCCTAGACAAATATGTAACAAATACCGCATGTAGGGTTCAAGTCCAAATAAGCACTATGCTGTAAGCCTGACAAACACCAAGCATTGTCTTAAGGAAAAAAAGTTATAGAATCTTGTGTTTACAGAGGCAGGATGTCTGAGGGGAACAGCCAGTGTAATGTGTCACCAGAAAATTACAGGAGAATCTAAATCATCTTAAAAGCCTAAAAGCTAAAGGTCTTTCTAGGTTTTCACTGACAAGCTGGTTTTTGCTTAATGGAACCTTTCACATACCAGTTGCTATTGTCCCCAGAAGAAAATGGTGATCAGGTCAGGGAATTGCTTCTCACTTCCTTCTGCAAAAGGTATTTGAGAACTGATGTGTCCCCCTCCAAAAGAATTACTACTGCAGAATTTTTACGAGTGCACTAGGTTACCAGCAGGAACTATTTGCCGTTTGGGAATGGGAAGTGGACCTGAGCCATCGAGCAGTTACAGAAGGGGCATTGAGCTTGTACAAGCTATAGTCCCAGTTGAAGAACAAAGAACCTGCCAGTAGAGCCTAGTTTGGAGTCACCATGGGTTTATGTATCACTTTTGTAGCACCTTTATACTAGTAAAACAGTTGTACCAGGTTCAGGAATATGTCTTGACTGGTATTCAGGTAGTATAACTCATGACAGTCTGTGGGAGGAGACCCATGCCTTCTCAAGGATAAGTAGTCTGCAGAGACTGTGAGTGTACTAACTACTGTTTCTAGCAGAATTATTCCTTCAGTTATAAATGTGACGTTTCATGTTGGTTAGTCTTAACAGTACCAGGTTTGGTATCCATGCTGATGTATCATGCTGCTTTCTGTCTGTCAATGTGATATGGGCTGAATTGCAGATCGCAAACTTTGATCACAGTACCTAGGATGCAAAATAGCATATCTGTTCTAATCTGGGTAACAGATTATTATCAGTAATACAGACTTGGCCTCACTATCAGCTGTATGAAGACAAGACCAGGCAATGGTTAGACTGTTAACCAGCGGAAGAAGCAGAACGCAACTTGGAGATGTGGAACTTCTGGAAGCGGAGCCTTCTTGGAAGCATTTAATGTGTTGGCTAATGTGCCAAATTACTGTGTGCTGGTTTTGGGTAGAGGCACTGACTGAAATTAGGGCCCCGTGTGTCACGTGCTGTACAAATGCCAGTCGGGATAATCTTCTTTCTCAGACAGCCTGAGAGTGGGAAAAAGGTGAAGTGAGCTGACCTTGGTTACCACATTCAGGTGAGTGACATGGCTAGGACTGGAAGAGGTACCTGTCAGCACCTAATCTGTTGTATTATCTACTAGACTACACTTTATCAGTTTGCTGAAGGATGGATAATGGTTTATTGTTATTTCCCTCAAGAGCCATCACCTCATCCTCGGTGTCCTTTGCAGTGCTATTCTGAGCTGTCATTAGGCTACTTATATGACCTTGCTCGGTTTTTTACATATGATTTCCACTGCACTCGCAACACTCATGGCTATGTAATAATGTTCTCTCTTATCTCCTTAACCTGCATTGTTCTAAATTTCCTGTCTCCGATAGTTTAGCTCGCTGTTTGTGTGTGCAGGTGCCTGGCACCAGAAAGATGACTGATGTATACTGCTTACTATCTTCAGGTGAGTATTTGCAAGGACATTAGGGCCTTACAGTTAAAGGTAAAAGGGGTGTAACTGTGACTTTGCCTAAGAAGCCTCTGGTCTCTTCTTCGGTTGTTATGAAAGTTTAAATTGTGTGCTTGTTAAGCGTTTGTTGTGCTTGATCTTTCACTATGGTTTTCATTCCTGTCTCACCAAAATGCCAGTTCAGGCTGCTCTGAGCCAGATGAGTTTAGGTGCTGTACTGTAATCTTTTTCTCTTCAAGGTGTGTTGGCTTTTCTCCATGTCTCTTGAACTAAGAACACACTTTGCCAATGCTTGATCCTTGTGTATATTTGTCTCAGCACAAACTGGCAAAACCTTCTGACCCTTCTTGGGTAGAATTAGAATTCTAGAGTAGTTCAGTTGGAATGGACCTACAACTATCATCTAGTCAAACTGCCTGGCCGCTTCAGGGCAAAAGAAAAGTTAGAGCATGTTATTAAAGGCATTGTCCGAATGCCTCTCAAACATGGACAGGCTTGGGGCATCGATCGCCTCTCTAGGAAGCCTGTTCCAGTGTTTGACCACCCTCTCAGTGAAGAAATGCTTCCTAAGGTCCAGTCTGAACCTCCCCTGAGGCAGCTTTGAGCCACTCTTGCGTGTCCGATCACTGGATCCCAAGGGAGGAGAGCTCAGCACCTCCTTCTCCACATCCCCTCCTCAGGAAGCTGTAGAGAGTGATGAGGTGGCCCCTCAGGCTCCTTTTCTCAAAACTAGACGAGTCCAAAGTCCTCAGGCGCTCCTCACAGGACATTCCCCCCAGCCCTTTCACCAGCTTTGTTGCTCTCCTCTGGACGCACTCAAGGACCTTCACATCCTTCTTAAATGGTGGGGCCCAGAACTGCACACAGTACTCAAGGTAGCATTTTAACTCTTTCTTCAGAGATAAAGAGCTGCCTTGCATAGGCAACCTCTCATGTTTACAATCGCGTTTTCCATCTTTGCCGTGCACTCTCTTCTTTTGTTAAAAGTCAGTTGATTCCAATTGGTGTAGGGTTGGGTTTTTTTTTTTTTTGGGGGGGGGGGAACAGACTATTGGTTGCTGTCTGGCCTAAGCCCATATAAAGTAACCCAATCCTCTGCCCTTCCAGAACAAATGCCCATTTGCGAATGCCCATTGCTAAGAGGCAGCAGTGACTCCTTGGCGAGCTGCTTCCTGTCTGAATATATTGTTACTTGACAAGATGCAGGAAAATTTCCCCATCTTTATTCTGATTGCAGCTGGACTATCAGATTTATCTGGTGAGTGATGTGTTTTGTTCTAATCTCAATTGCTGTCTTTCTGCCTTCTTTTCCTCTATTATCAGTGAGCAGGAAAATGATGCTAAATATTGTGCCGTCAGTCTCGGGTGTGTGACAACAATGAGATGAAGGAGCAACTCCTCTCTCTTTGTGCAGCTGTGCTGTGAGGCTCAAGATTTGGTTTAAATGGTTTCTGTTGTGGGAGTATTAGTGGCCACAAATCAGGACATAGCTGTGCTACTTGCCCCAAAGAATATATTGTCTCCTTCGGGTCGGGAAAAGCAAAGGAAAAATAGAGTCACTTTTCACAGAGTAGGTCCATAGCAGAACTGAGGATTAAACTCGTGTCTACCGAAGCCTTGTTCAGAATATACTTTTACAGGCACCACTGTTTATCACGTTATGTATGGGCTCCCCTCTTCACCATGCAGTAACACATTATTCTGCATTTTCTTTGGGAACAGCTATCCTGCCAAATATTTCTGAAAGCATGAAATCAATGATGAGTTTGTAATGCTGTCATGCCTCAAACGAGTTCCTAGGGCTGCTGTCACTCATTGCAGGGAACCAGTCAGTCTTTGCTTTCTACCTCTTATTGTGTGCCTGTGAGCATACCCTGCAAGTGTAATTAACTTGGCTAATGAAAGCAGTCTCGTGTCTTCAGGCAGACTGTTCTCTTCAGTAAAGGTAAACTTGGGGGGGTGGTGTCAAAGAATTTTCCACCTAATTAGTAATTCTATTGGGTTTGTGGATTTTGTTTGCTCGTTATGTTTTTTTTTTTTTAAATTACCTTGTCCCCCTGCAAAGTTTGTTTGTGGATGTTTGCAGCAGTTTCTTTATACAAGACCTTGATTCAGTAAGTGCTTGTCTTTACAGACAGATTGCTTGTGTTGCTTTGCCGAGTTGGGGCTAAACCGTGTTTCATTTGTTTATACAAAACCACAATTCAAAGTATTTTATAGATTTAACATACCAGTCTCCATCATCCATTAACTTCCATTTCTTTTTTAGCAATATATCAGCTTTTTGGGTTCCTTTGTATCAGCTTACCCTGCTCACTGTTGACTGAAAGTAGTACTGGTTCTCCGAATGACCACAGAATCTCCTCTTAAGGCACTACACTTGGATGCCAAGCCCGGGGATTTCATCTGAAGCAAAAAGGCTGAACCTCTGCTTTGCTTTTGTCAAAAACCACAATTTAAATGCATAACACTTAAACGCATAATCACTTTTTAGCTTTTAGATGCAAGTATTTGCTGGCAGGTGCCTAAGGGAAAATGCTGAAAGTTTTTGGAGAGGAAAGTACACTAATATTTTAGTCCATGGTTTGGAAAGTATACTTGGGAATGTGAAGACAGAAAAAAGTAAAATGTGTGGATAAAACAACAGCCTTTTAAACCATAGGTGTGCCTCTTTAAACAACAAAGTGTCTGCTTTTGATTTGAGAAGTTAAAAGCAGAGAAGTTACTATGTTCTGTCTGTTCTGTGTCACTTCCACAAAACAAACCGGCTTTGTCCTGCCTGGTCACTCAGTATGAATCAGGAAACTCATCATAGGACTGGGATACTGGGGGAGGAAGAGTGGTTAAGGAGAGCCAGGTGAGTGAGCTCATTCATGTATATATTAATCTTGCTTTGCTATTAAAGAGCTACCAGCCTGTCCTCAGGCAACCTGAGGGTTTCATTCTCCCTGTATCTTCGGCTGTCATTTATATCCTTGTACAATTAAGATAAAGGGTTCCTCTTTGGCTGCTTAATGCTTTCCATCAGTATGGCAGGAGTATGAAGTGTCATCCTTCATATGACACTGAATATAAACAGCAGAGGATCAGATTTATAGCAGCTGGCTATAAGTGGCAGTGCCAGAGCTGCGCATCCTCCCTCCTGTATGGTTCTGAATGGAGCTGGTGGCCACTTAACTTTCCGCTTCCTGCTCAGCCTGTTGCAAAGTGCTGCTGCAAGCTGTTAAAAGTTCACGTACAACTGAATAGGCAAAGGGCTTGTTTTCTGTTCATTAGGTGCCTCCAGGAAGAAACAGCATGTCAGTGAAGTATTAGGCCTGAGCTTTCCTGGAGAATCCCAGCCAAGAGCTGAGAGCAGCCCAGTGCCCAGCGAAGTGTTCTCCATTACAGAAAATAACTCAGATGAGGTGACCTTTAATTTTGAGAGTCCAGCAGTTGATCCTACCAATGAAACGACAGCTGACTTCATTCCTGTCCATACAGAGACAGCTGTAAAAAGAACAGCCATGCTGCCTAAGGAGTTGGTTAGAAACTTGGAGGTGCCTGAGCAACTGCGCACAGAAGCAGCAGCTTTAAGTCTCCAGGATGGACACTTGTTTGCTAGCAAGCTCTTGAGTAGCATAAGCATCCCTGTCTCCACACAAGGATCACAGGCTACCATACGTCTGGAACAGCCAGACGGGTCACTGCAAGGAAAACCAGAAAATGTTACTGAGGCTGGTTTCAGTCCTACCAGCTCTAGCGCTGGACTGCCCCAGCCTGTTCTCAGTGGAGGAACACATCAAGATTCTCCCGAGTTTACAGCTGTCTCTTCCATTCCTGTTATCAAGCAGATGGAGGTGCCAAGTCCTAAAATGTCTCTTCTGACTTCAACGGTAAATTTTCATCCTCCAAGAAAAGCAATAGCAGCATCTCCATTTCCCACCAGAGTTAAGATTGCTCTTGAAAGTGCAAGGCTGGATTGGTTACCAACAGGAACGCCTCCCAAAAGGCCAAATCCACAAGTCCAGCCTGAAAGCAAAGCTGGCGTGACCACTGCATACCTGAAGAAGACTCAGAGTATGGATGCTAAAGTTACAACCTCTGCATTCCTACGAAAGCCGGCTTCAGGGGGCCTTGATGCAGTCTATTCCAGAATGACACAGGCAAGTGCTATTCAGTTTTCCCCTACTTTATATCTGAAGCAAGAAACAACAGGCAGTAAAGCCAGAAACTCAACAACAGCTATAATAAATCGTTCTGGACACACAACCCAGTTGCCCTCTCTTCAGACACTCCTACAAGGCAACATACAGTCTTCTTCATTATCGATGCATCTGGAAGCTCTAGTTCGTGATGACTTACTTCCATCTCCGTTTCAAGGGCCTATTAGCACAACTGATAGACAACAGCCCCTCTCTTTGTCCCAGACTCTCAACTGTACTAAACAACATGTTTCCCCAGAAACCAACAGGAGCTCTCAAGAAATCGCAGTTCTAGTTTTGCAAAGAGATACTGATCATCGGACGATGACAAGTAAACCTGAAAAATCCAGATCCCCTGAGAGCCCACAGGCTTCTGCTAATTCAACCTCATTAAGCCAGTTGTGGATTTCCACATTAAAACTTTCCCAAATTACTAAAGAGCTAAAAGGAGTAACACCTGCACTCTTTCCAGGTAGGTCTACCTTTGAGAAGGCAGCCCTTCAACCTGTAAGCACTTTTGATTCTGTTCATGCAGGGCTTCAGCCACCAGGTACATCTTTTCCTACTTATGTTGGATTGCAGCTGATGGGCATCCCCACCTCTGCTGAGAAAGGACTTCACATACCAACTTCAGCCACGTCTACTGGTTCTGGGTCTCAGGTTCAAGGCATTTCTGCCCATCCTGTAACTCAGGAGGCCTTCCCTGTGATGCTGCAGATGAGCACAGTGGAAGATTCCAAGAGAAAGAAAAGTCTTCCACAACAGATAGGTAAAACTGGTTCTCCCCCACTGACTCCACAAGCCAGCCCAGTCCCCAGCCCCTCTGGACTGCATGACAACAGCAACCAGAAAGTTCCTCTTCACACCTTTGCCCCTTCAGCCTCCCAGATCCAGCAAGGTGGCAGCCTGGCAGCTTTTGCTTCAAAACTGCCCTCACTCCATGCACAGGGAAGCCAGTCCAGCTCAACAACAGCACGTCCCAAACAGGTGGTGCCTAGTGTTTCTGATGAGATCCCAGCATACCTGGCAGAAGCACTAATGCAGTTGTTTGGTATGTCACATGATGCAGCTACCAAAAACCTCGGTGCTTTTAGAGGTGATCAACTTACAATGCTACCATCATCCCCATACTTGTCCTTCCTGCTGAAAAGTACTAATGGCATGCTATGCCTGCAGCCCATGCAAGATTCCCCTCTACCTACAAAATTCCCAAATACCAGCATTGGGGGTCTGGTTTCCATTCAGCAAATCTTGGCGGCAGCAAATTCTTCAGCGCTGGACCTTGCAAACTTACAACATCTGAGTCCTTCTAGCTTAATTCTGGTTAAGCCTGTGTTTATCCTTTTGCCCACTGACAGACCAGATTTAGAGCTGGTGCCCTCTCCTGAGGGTGAAGATGACCACAAACCTGCCTTCATGTTCACAAACAAGCAAGATGTGAATTTGGGTACCCCTGAAAGCAGCCATGCTATCCCAATGAAAACTAGTTCCTCTTATCCCACTGGTAAGTCTCTGAGGCCTGAAACTACTATCTCCACTGCGTCTGACCAACAAGCGGAGAAAACAAAAGTAACTTTTCAGCCAGTGCTAACGAATCCTAATTATACAGCCATCACTAGTTTGTTTCAAGCTGTTACCTCGGCATCAAATCATTTGCTGGACCCATGGATGAGGATTAGCCCTACAGTGCAGGCCATCCATCTGCACGGGCTGCCTGAAGAGATGCAGATACCTGCTCCCAGTTCCCAAGAGGCCAAGGGGACTGATTTGCTTTTGCTTAACGGTATGTTAGCAGAGCCTTTCACCTCCACTGCGCCACCATTAGTGGTATCTGCACAGCATAGCCACCGTATTTCTCCTGACGTATTTTTCACCACTGAAGAGCCACATTATTCTTCTGTAATTCCTTTACTGCCAGCAAAGGGACGCCCTGATTTTCAAATGCCTGCGCAACCTCCGTTTACTACCACAGGGACTGCAGATCAGGTTCAGCATAGTAAGAAACTAATGCCGCAAACTACCGGCCATCGCCAAGGTTTAGCGACCACACCTTCCTCTGTCCATGCACAATGCGCAGAGTGTTTGACCTTGAGTTCAGCTAGAAACATAAAATACCCATTAAAGATGTTGACAAGTATCATGCCTTTGCAGTCCACATCGCAAAGTCTCCGAAGTACTGAGTCACTTCAAAGGCGCCCATCACGAGTTCAGTTTGTACCCAGCACATCATCAGCTTTCTCAGCGCTTCCAGCTGGAAATGATCACAAAGATTCAGAAGTGGGCAGCATGGCCTGTTCACGGGCAGTCGCTGTGAGTACTAAAGCAGCACAAACCCACACCACTTCTATAAAACCTGATCTTACTAAACATTTGGAATTTACTCCCATTGTGCCTAAGCCCTTTGAAATGACAGAGACACCAACAATAGCACCAGCGCGTACTCCATTTTCAACAAAGGTCCAAATAAAAACAACAGTGTCTGGGAAACTTCTGGCTACAATTACCCATCCAAGGATGTATACCAACTCTCCTGCAAGCCCACCTTCACCTGTGTCTACGCACGGTCCCCTGCTATTAGCCATGAAACATGACCAAATCCATCGAGCCCCTACTAAACTGTTCTCACAGGCCAACATGGGAGAAAATACAAAGCCAACTGAAATCAGCACAAGTGCAAGAAAAATAGAAACTGGTAAATTCTTGGGAACAAGTATGTCTCTGTCAGCCATGTTTAACACAAGGACACAGCAAACCCCCCCAGCAGTTCTTGGGAATAAGGTTGTTTTAACTCCAGTACAACCATCTGTGTCTGCAGGATCTATTATTGCTCTTGAGAGACAGCCTAAATTGACACAGACCACATCACAGTCTCCATTAGCAATAGCTTCCCTCTCTGCAGCTAAGAATGATTATATCTCTACTCCACTTACAAACAAAAAGGTGTTTCACCTGCTGACGTCAACTATCCGATCTGATCCAAACATGGTGCTGCCTACAATTGCCAGAGTGAACAAATCAGCTGTGGTCTCTACATCAATGGGGATGAGTGAGGACATGTTAGTGAAAGGAGATGCAGCCACCACTAGCCAGGCACCCGTGTCTTCATCACATCAGGCATCAGCAAGACGCCCTTTGGAGAAGGTATCACTGGAAGGTAACAGTGAACGTGAGGCTGGTCATTCCAGCCCTGACACTGTTATGTATGCCACTGGGCCATCTCAAACAAACGCATTTTCCGTCTCTGCCAGTAGGTTTGTAAATAAGGTTACTAATCATTCAGCTGTCTTCAACAAAGTAGCCGTCAACAATGCTGAGATGCTTCTAGCCAGAGATCTAATCCAGTTCCTTCCAACCGCAGAGAGCTCCTCATACTCTTCTCGGAGTCTGGTAGCACTTACACCACAGGGGAATTCCTTGCTGGGTGTTGCAAACACTGGACAATCTGAGAGGCTGTACTTGAACACAGAGGCAGAGGAGATGGTTAGAACAAACGAAGTAACAGAAGAAGCAGCTGAAGGCTTAGTAACTGTTCTAACACTGCTGGATTCAGAGCCCAGTGCACTGCTGAGTGAATCACGCCAGAGGAAGGTTTTGCAGTCAGATGCCACCATTCTGAATGGGTAATTATCTCAGTGTAGTTGCTGTTGCATATTTCTGCTGCACCTGTGATTTAAGGGGTGGGGGGTTAATATCCAAACTGCTCCATGGGCTCAGTAACATGGGTATGCCCATATAATATGGGTATTGTGGTTTTAAAAACACTTTGTTCAGCAATGACATCACNNNNGGGGGGTCTTTTCACATTTCTGATATTAATACTGTCCTTCAGACCTAGTTTTATTTTTCACAATAGCCTTCGACTATCTGCCTCTCCTACCAAAAATAATCTACATGCAGTTTTACAAGTGGGAACATTTGATATTACTCAAGTGATCAAATGCGCTAGCAAAGAAGGTGGATATTCCCATGCAGTAAAACACTTCCAAGTTCCCCTCGGTTCAAATGATTTGACTGTGCAGAGAGGCATGCTGGTTCTGATCATGGGAGGCTCTGCCATGCCAGGGTCTACATGCTGTTCATTGGTTTCAACCTCCTGTTTGGTTTCACTGAGGAAACTCGCCCTAACGCTGTTGTATTCCTAACAGGCTATGGAGCCTAGCTGGGCCTCAGCTTTTTTTCCTTCTTTCCCTAAAAGCCTTGCAGTTGTGAGTGATGATGTCTGCGGCTCCGGTAACTACACCGTGCGGATGAGCTTGCGCCCCGTTGCAGAAGCAGGCCCTGAGGTCGAAGGGTCGGCGCGTTCCGAAGAGACTTTCCTGGCTTTAATTGCTGTGCAGAGTAACAGCAGCCAGCCCGTGCTCCAGATCCGGTCGTGCTGCGTGACGCCTGCCGCCAGCCCAGGAGGACCAGGCGCCGTGTGCTGCCTGTTCCACAGGTCAGACACGGAGCTGCAGGGAAGGGCATAGCTTTGCGCTGCTCTTTGGGCCTGGGCTGGGAATGGGCTGATCCTTAGAGGACGCTTGCTCTTGTAGCCTGTGGCTGCAGTCTGATCTCTTTGGAGTTCATAATAAGCTCAAAGCAGTGAGAATGAGTCTGAGAGTGCTCTGCTCCCTTAGCTGTCTTGTAATTAATAACCAAGGGCTTGATAAGATGAAGAAAAAAAAAATCTCCCTTCACCCTTTGATTTATGTAAGCAAGCCATCCTGCTTCTCCATGTCGTGCTGTCACAGATGTCAGGCTTTGCAGCATCCTCCTGCACTTCCTGGTATGGGACAGCACAGCCTAGGAGCAGAGCAGCCCAAGGATGGGAGCCAGGCATCTCCACGGGCCTCCATTTCCCCATCATCAGCATTTCCCGGCTCTTCTTGCCTAACCTGTCTGGGTTGAGCGCAGGGAAATCAGAGGTGTCATCAGCTGATATTTGTAAAAGCACTGGGGCATGAAATGTGTGTTAGCAGTGCTAGGCATTATCGTCATCAGTAAAAGAACTTTCTGATTTGGCCATATTGGCTATAGCTGGAGGTCACCTCTGCAGTGCTTCGGAATTTGTCTAGGTCGGGGAACGATTATCGCCCTACAGCAGCCATTTCAATGGTCATAGCAAAATCAACCTCCAAGAAACAATTCTGCTGCTCTAGGACTGTGGCCTCCACAGCAGGGACAGGTACAGCCTGAGATGCTGACATTTTGTGGATTTTCATTTAACTCTGATTCTGTAGATGCAGGTACCTGACTTAGAACTTGTGCAGACCTGTGTCAGCAGATACCCCTCTTCTCTGCCTTTAGTCAGGGAGAGCTGGAATTTGAACCTGTTTGCTATTTCTCCTTGCCAGGTTGCCGTTTGAATGCAGACACGTCCAGTTACTGCACAGCAGTAAGTCCAGAGCTGCTAGCTTCACCGTCCAGCCGTTCCAGATGCTGAATCACTCAGTGGCCTATTTGCACTGTGAGCTTAATGTCTGTCTGCGTGGCAAAACAGGATGTGAACAGGTGTGAGACGGGTCTGTTCTCACTGGTCTAAGGCACTTTTGGAAAGATCTGGTGCTTCCAGCAAGTACAGTCACTTCAGTAAAGAATCTTGATGGTAGATTACAGAGCTCCACCTTCTTCCAGCTCATACAGTTCTTTCTTAATCTCCTGTATACTCTGTGTCTCCTAAAGCCCTGGCTGATTTTCTACTCTCGATGAAGATGAGCTCACAGTGCTTTATTTTCACTTTACATGTAATCAGCATATCAACAACTAAGCAGGTAGCACCTTATAGGAGAATTGCAAGGAAAAGGCTCAGCAGAGCTATATGATTTTACATCGTAGAATTACATGAAAGGGCTCAAATCTGTCTCTATATTGGATTGCCCTGGGTCTGGGATATGGAAGTTTTCAGGCTTCCACAAGCTTGGAGGGCTCAGGGATAAGGTTTCTGTGAAACACTTGGCACAGTGTCTCATACTTAGCCATAGGCCATGCTGTGCATTTAAAAGGCACAGCACTACAGAAGTAGTGCAAGTAAGTCTGAGAGGGATGTAGAGGAGAGATTCATGAAAGTTTGAGTGGTTGAGCTGCATGGTGGAGCTAGAAAAGCTCCGAAAATTCAGCCAGTCAGGCTGAGCTTGCTTTTAAGAAGCTTTGGCAGGAATTAGAAAATCAGTTGCATGGGCACGTGAAGGATGAATGTCTGCATCTTGCATATGCCCTGCTTGCTCTAACAGTACTTCCTGGCCTGCAGACACAACCGTTGGGCCTAAAAAGAGAGTTGGACTCTCTGGGAAAGAACTCAGCCACCCCCTGTAACAAAGGCACTGCATCAGGGTCATCCCATATCTGGTCAATCCCTTTGTTAAAGGTCTGGAAGATGATTTAATGATATGAAATGGTAGCAATAGTTGCTAATCCCTAGGGACCAGGAATTAGGGAAGAGAGATTTACATATGGGCTGGCCCAAGCATTAGGCAACTCACTTTTTGGAATGACAGCAGAGCTGGACAAAGACTGAATCTGAGGAGACCTGCTCCGATCAGTGCTGTGGTTGCTGTGGACTGGCCCAGTCACTAGTGCAGGAGATTCTGTTCTGTATGCTTTCAAATGTTTTTCATACGTCTTTCCCAGGACTGCTTTGAAAGTGTGGAGCCACTTCTCCAGCCAAGTGACAGGAACAGCTATGGAAACCTGCACAACCTGATCTCATTTGGTCCAGTTTTGAGAATGAAGAACAGGTTGCTACATAAACCCGTGGAAGGTGGGTCTCCTGTTTTTTCTTCTCTCTCTCTCTCTGTCTCTCTCTTGCAGAAGTTTCTGTTCAATGTTTCCCACTGTAAGAAAAACAGTACGCTTTTAACAACTTTCTTGACACCCATCTGGTATGACTAGATTATATCCCAACAACTCCTCACCTTTGTTTTGGCCTTAAATCCCAAACGTGATGGTTAATCAGCATCAGATCTGATAGACTTTCAGACAGGATACAAAGCCAAATACATCCTCTGCAGGAACTGAAGCTTTAGAAGGAGGAGAGGGGATTAAAATAAGGCAGAATGTCCTCTAGCTGAAAAGAATTTTCCTGCATGTTGTATTTTGGTGAAACATGTTGACTGAGGATGAGGAATGTCATTAAAATAATAGTGAGAGATATTCACGAACACTTGCCTTCAAATTTGCTGGGGTTTAGGTGAGATGAGATGGGAGGAGTCAAGGTATAGGGACCTTCTTTTAAGTATTTTTTTGTGTTAACTTTGCAGCTCTTAGAATGAAAGAGCAATGCAGTCATGTTTTGTACTGAGCTTAGGGAAGAATCCCCATGTTTAGAGGTAGTTATCTAGTACAGCAAGGAAAGACCATCCACCGATAACCGGACAAAAATCTGACTTAGGAAAATTAGGTGCAGAATGAGGTTGGTCATGAGTCAGGAGCGTTTTCTTTTTCCTTTGTGTTCATAGGTGAAATACAGCAGCTGGTTAATGTCAATTATATGTTGTCCAGCTATTAGAAAGGAGTGACGCTGAACCTCGTACATCATGAGCATGAGACTTCTTAAGTCCCCTAGCACCATCTCTGAGAGCCACCTAACTTCTTGTGTCTTTACTTCTTTATGCAAAGAATATTTACTGCTGGGATCTTACAGCAAAGAAGGTAGTGTGTTTGAAAAGGCACTACCCATTCAGACTACTCTATGGAAGGAAACTTAGCTGCACCTGCTTGGCATGCTATGAAGGTGAATGGGAGTTTAACCTTCTCTTTCTTCTCCCTCCCTCTCTTAACGCTGTTCAGTGCTTGATTATTTCTTTCTTTATTTCCAGGTCCTGATTCTGCCATGCTGGTACCCATTCTGCTGGGATCCCTTACTGGCTTTGGTGTCTTGGGCAGTGCTTTTGTAAGCCTTTGGCTGCATCATAAACAGAAAACCAAACACGTACACTATCCACAACTTGGAGAAATCCATGGCCTGTGAACCCTGAGCAGCTGACTGGTCCTGCAGTTCCCACGGCACTGCTACAATGATCAGAAAAGCAACTGATTTTGCTTTGCACACTGTATTGCTTTTGTAGAGCTGCTGCTGACCCAGAGAGCAAGATACCCAATCTCTGCTTTAAGCATGTCTCTCTTTCCTTTCTTTCCTTCTGCATGAACAAATCCACAAACTGCAGAGTAGAGAAAGAATTGTAGTAGTGGTCCAGCTATAAGGGAGAGCAGAGCTTAAAATGCAGTATGTGCAAGCACCAGCACACAGTCTGATCACAAATGGGAAAGCAGACAGTAAATCAGCGTGCAGAAGAGCCACGTAAAATAAAGCACTGTAGACTCGAGCCATGCCATCAGGGAGAACAGATTGTTAGGAAAAATGACGAAACCCAAGTTTATTGATTGAAAATGTGGACAGGACCCGAGAGCTCCAGAGATCCAGCTGCTCAGCTTTACAGCTTCTCTCATGTCTAAGGAGCCGAGTCCCTTTAACATTTTGCTTTACTCGTGTTACTGTTTCCTCACTTTCAGCGGAAGCAAGTTTCTACTAACTGCCTGTTGGTAAAATCTACAGAGTGGGAGAAAGTTAAGAATGCAAAAGCGTTTTCTGTCAGGCTGAATTTGAGAGCATGTAAAAACATCTCTCCACATTCAACTTCTAGGTCCAGTTTCTTTACGGCTGTTGCCAGAATGCAGGCAGGAAAGGGGCCACTGCCAGAGCACCTCCTGTCAAATGCAAGGGAGAAGTAGCTTGCACTTCCACCTGGATCGGTCCTCCTCCAAGAACTTCTTCAGATCCGATAGGTAGCTAAAAATTCCAAGCCAAGACTCAACGACAATTACCCTTCAGAAATACCAATTATTGTTTGTGTTGCAGTAGCACTGAGGAAACCATCACCACGTTGTATTTGACATTGACTACAGAGATAGTCCCTGTGCTAAGTCTTGAAAGACATATATGCACAAGACCCAGAGGGGAGTCAAGGCATAAAGCAACTAAAAGCATGCATGCATCAATACTCTGATACAGCCAGGAAGGAGTTCAGCTCTCCTGTGCCTCAAAACCTGCTCGTTAACCAAAGGACTGTTCTCTTTCCTGAAATAAGTTTGTAAATGGGTCTGAGACTGACACAGCAGGTTCTGTATGAAATGCAGCGGAAAGAATAATAACGTAAAAAGCTGTACTGCTTTTTGCACTAAAATGCACCTGAAACGCAGTCACGTTTGAAGTACAGCAGCTTCTTAGAAACACAAATACAAGAGCTTTGTGGTTCTGAAGAAGTCTGGCATGGTGCCCAGTACAGCCGCGGGCAGAGTGGGGTGCCACATCCCGGACACCACAGCTGAGATGATCC
Source organism: Pandion haliaetus (assembly GCA_013401275.1). Classification (NCBI taxonomy): domain Eukaryota; kingdom Metazoa; phylum Chordata; class Aves; order Accipitriformes; family Pandionidae; genus Pandion; species Pandion haliaetus. The sequence goes on along the minus strand of VYZV01012062.1, from coordinate 677 downwards.
AGCCCTGAGTGGGAGAGAGGGGGGTCAGCAGCTGCCTTGCAGCAAGGTGGCAGCAATTGCCTTGGCAATGGGAGTTGGCAAGTATCTTTGGGGGCAGGTCGGGAACTGTCTTCAGGGGGATTGGGAAGGGCCTTTTTGGGGACAGTAATCAAGCATCTCAGGGAAGGGCTGTTCAGCATTCATCTTGCAGCGGGGGGAGCACACAGGCATCTCAGTGTGAGGGGGTTCACAGTCATTGGGGTAGGGGTGGTCAGCAAGCACCCCAGAGGTTGGTCAGCAGCAACATTTAGCCCTCTTTCTTTTTGGTGAATAAACCAGATAGAGTGCTATGCTGACTGCCGTGATACGGCTTTCTACCACTTTGCAGATGGTTTGCTGGCACACTAAAACTTTTGACTGTCCTAGCAGAATTTTCCTTACTGTCTGGCTTTCTTTCCAGCTCTGCAGTGGCTGGGGTGGGACATCTCATCAGCTGAGGAGAGAGCAGCACAACTGCTGGCACACGGTTGGCTGTGGTGGCAAGAGCCAGGTTTGTCTTGAGCGATGTTCACTCTTTCAAGGCAGAGGCTGTGCAGGGGTGTCAATGTATAGGCTATGGGTAACTGACAGGTGGCTTTTCAAGTGTTTTCTCTTTGTCCACCTTCCCATGTGCATGATGTCAGCTTTTGGGTTCCTGA
>VYZV01012061.1:2021-13027 GCA_013401275.1 Pandion haliaetus | reverse complement strand
AAAAAAATGCTCCCATCCATCTGTGGTTCTCCTGAAATGTAATTAAGTAACAAATATTACAGTGTCTTTTGCATAAAAATTTTACTGACCCATAGCCACAGGACTTACACACCATGGATTAGGTAGTTTTGATGTCACTAACCCTTATTCTGACCTGTATTTCAGATGTTTTAAAATTCTTCTGGGTGAATTATTAGTGGGAATCATAGAGTTTCAGAAATATTTGTTATGGGAATCAGCTTTTCAGATAGTTATTTTCTTTGGTTTACCAAAATTAGTATTAGTATCCCCACAGCCCTTTCCTGGCCCATTAGAAATCACAAAGAGAGAGGACTAACGGTCTCTGACACTGAAACAAAGCTAAGGCACCATCCAATTCCCTTGATAAAACACTAGCAAGCTTTTCATTAACTTTCATGGAAGTTATTTCAGAGTGAGACTATTTTTCTCCATTAAATAGCAGTAGGATTATTTCTCTAGACTTGCAGCTTGAACTGTATTTGGGTCTGATCCTGTATTTGTTTTTATCCAAGATTCCCACTGAAGTCAATTACATTTATTGTTAGTATATTATGTGCTTGGGGATTCTTTCCGTTTGCCATTTTTTTGTTTGACAGTTAATTGGTGCGTTATCAATAAATACCTCTTAACGCTATGCTGTTTTATACTACTTAAAATTCATAATATTTTAAAATTAAAAGTCATACTTCTTTTTGTATGAACAGAAGGCTTGCTTGGATCATAATTTCAAAACACTTTTCAAACACGTTTATGAGGTTCATTTTGCTTGTCTTTCTCTTGTGGCAGTATAAGAATTATGTGTGTGTGAACTTTGGGCAGCAGAATGAGTATGTCCCTTACTTCCAATGCAAATAGATACCACTCCTTTTCTTTCATCTTTAAATGGGAAAGCTTACACTGTGAACTCATTCACTTACTAATTAAGCAAATATGACAACATAGAATTTTAAAGCATGATAAATGAAGCTGTGCCCGTGGCTGCTCCTTTGTTTATTCAGCCACTGACAGCAGCATAATCAATTATAGACTCCCCGGGGGTGCATTTAGTCTGCTAAGAGCTCCAAGGGGGAATNCCTACCTAGGCTGCTGTTTGGCAGAGGTCAATGGAATTAACTGTTTTGCATTGTTTTTGTAAATTAGGCCTCTACACCTGTTTATGTGCAAAGCTGTTCCTCAGAAAGTTGTTTGCCCACTTTCCTCTTAATTTTCCATTGAAGAAAAAAATGGCTTTGTCCTCAGGGAGAAGGAACAAATGAATTTTTCAGTCATCCTATTCCAATTATCTCTTTCAACTCAGGCATATTTAAAAAATTGTATTTTCTATAAACATACTACTAGGATATTCCATACTGCATGTTAACCTGGGTAATGAAATGTTGCAGTAAATACCTGTTAACTATGGTTGCATTACATAAAAAAACCAGAAAGAAATGGTCTTGTCATTTGTCGTCAGGCACGAAAGAGACACTCTGTGACAAATTGAGTTTCACATTGAAAAGGCAGACAGTTTTTATTTTAATTTGTGGTTATGTAATCATGTTAAATGAAGATCAGTCAGCTCTTCAGTGCTACCTAGTTTTAAACAGAACTTCTGTCTATACTGTCTGGCAGATATTTAAGACTTCACAAGGTGCACAGAGCACTAGAAAATTCTACAGTAGTTTACAAAACTTTTCCACTTACTTCTTCCAACCATGTTTCAAGGATTCAGTGATACCAGCCATCATTTCAGACCTATGGAGGTCAATATTTAGAGCATTAGTTTCCTTTGAGTCGCTAACTTGACCTTTATTTTAATATGAAACGGAAAGGGGAAGAATAATTCTTAGTGGTTAAGAAATGCGGGAAAATATTACTTTATCTTCTGTTTGTATAAGAGTGGTCTGATTCCACTTTTCAGCAAAGCAGCTATGTTAGGGACTGTATTTTGTCAACTCTCAAAAACCATTTCATTAAATGATCTTTCATAAGTTTCTCGTTTGTTCTCTGTGAAGCCCAAGAAGCTGATTTTGATGAGATTAAGACATGTGCTATAATTACCATTCTACACCAAATTCTACTGGAATTCATCAAGTGAAAAATCATCTTTCATAAAGGTTTTGTTTATAAAGTGTTCTATGCCTACAGCATAAAGTACTTTTTCTCTTGCTATCTAATACATTGTGAGAGTACTGAGGAGCCTAAACTAGGTTGGAGGGAACCTGAATGGTATGGCATATTCATGGCAACAATGATCCAAAAAAAAGCTGAAATATTTTCAGTTATTTCAGTGTTCTCAGGAAATACCAGTAAGATAGTATTTTTCATAGACTTATGGCTTAAGAAATGAATAGATAAACTGTGCAAAATTGGTCCTAAGTGAGTTCCTACACCTTTCTCTGCAAGGATGAGCTCTCAGTATTCATCTGCATATCCGTAGCATTTTTAGCATATGTATGGATTGGCAGTGAACATACTAAATTTCATTATTAAGTTCAACCAAGAGTTTTCTAAAAACTGTTAATGCAGCAGTAAAGGCAGATACAAGGGTTTTAAGGATAGATCTATCAAAGACGGTATTTGTCAGTTGCTATATGCTCACTCCTGACTTAGATGGGTCTTGCTTTGTCTGTTTCAGTAGTCCTGTTCCTCTCAGATTTCATTAATAATTCTGAGCCATGGCAGTGGAAGAATTTTACAGTTAGACTCATATGCTAAGTGGTAGTTTCCATGAAGAACATTTCAAGCTAATTTTTTGCAGTAGTGACTTTGTTTCTGGATTTGTCTTTGACTTGTAATTACTTCTGCAGTCTCAGTTCCAAGAGCCCTTGACATAATCTCTCTGCTTCCTTTTCATCCTATTCCTCTCTTCTTCCAGATGAACTATGATGCACTTCCTAAAAGGTCCTACGGCTGACTTGTATGTGTGTGAAGCCAGGTTGTTTCAGCAGGACACCAAAATTATTGTCTTGGAACCTCTGTGCATTTTCAGTTTAGAATGAGAGAGACCAGGGGGAAGAAGGGGAAATAAAACCTAACAAAAAACCCAGGAAGAAAAGTTTGTCAGGTATGGAGCTACAGATGAGCCAGAAGGAGTGACTTTAAAGCAGCCAAGCAAGGACAAGGGCCTAGAGCATTGCCAAAAGGCAATTCTTGCATCTATTTAGTGTCATTGAGAAACATCAGAGAGGAGCGTCAAAGATGGTTTGTCTGAGCAGGTTCTGAAAGAGTTAAATTGCTTATTTACAGACAAATATAAATGGTAGTTCTGCCTATAAAGAGATTTTTATTTCATTTTTGATGGATTACTACTTGATTTGTAGAGCTGGAGCTGCTGCCTTTTGATCCCTCTCTTAGTTTATGACACAAATTAATTTCTAGCCATTTGTATCTGTGAAGCATGTGGTCTTCTAGCCAAAAACCACAAAGACATCCACTTTTAAATCTCAGAATTATGAAGTCTGTTCCGAACATTTATATAAAATAATGAGATAAAGAACTGAAAATAGAAAAGTGACAGATTTCTAGAACTTGAACAGTTTTTTTTGCAAATGGGCTATTTATGGAAAACTCATAGCTAAATGTTCTTTCCCGACGCCTCGCTAAACTGTGTCATGTTACTGGAAGTCTAAAATCTGTCTCCACTACACAGTGCATACGTTGTAACTGCTTGTTTGCAGTCTTGTAGGCGCACAGAGGCTTTCTCTTGTAGCCTGCTGCTGTGAATAAAAAACTTTAGTGATTGGAGAAGGATGGAAATGTTTGCAAAGTAGTTGTGGATGGGACTTCTTAAGAACCACAGGGAGTTGCTATAAAGGTAGGAGAGTTGCCCAGGACCATGGGTGTTTTCGTTCTTTCTAGGTGGAGCTGGGGCCTTCTCTAGGTGTGATTCCATGCCTTGTTTAAGTGTGCCCTTGAGGTACTTGGGTTGAGCCAAAGGAGGGAACTGATCCAGCCTCGAAGTAACTTGGTAAGAATTTAAAAACAGCAGAAAAAATAGTTTTCAGTTGAATCAGTGCCCTGTGTGAAACCCCAAATTCTGCTCAATGTGCCTAATACCAGCTCTAGTGCCAGCGCAAGTGAGGGTCTTTCCCATTCTCTTTCGCAACAGTCTGTAATTAGGTCAGTTTAAAGTAACTGAAGTTGCATCCTGGCGTTGAAAAGACCAGCACATTCTCCTCCTTGATAAGGGCTTCCCTCTCATTATCTAGTCTGCTAATTTTACTGAAGGCCTTGTAGACAATACGTAGACTTTTGATTGTCTTCTGTCAGCAGCAGGGTCTAGCTTGTGCAGTGAAAGCACCCTGAAGGCTCAGTCCTCTTTCCTCTGTCCCTGCCTGCCTGCAGCACCCTGGAACTTCCCTCTGATGCTCCAAACCTCCTGGTATTGCTCATTAGCACCTTTCTTCTCACTTCTTGACTCCTATCAGCTAGCCTATTGCTCCTTAGGATTTATTCCTGCATCTCATTGCTACTGTAGTTTGCAGCTAGAAGTATTACTGTCATCAGGGAGCTTGGAGAGTAGCTTTGCAGCTACAGTTGCTTTTGGAAGCTGAGGTAGTTAAGAACAAACAAGCAAACCAAACCAAAATCAGAGAGAAATGTGTTTATTTTTTGTCATGCTGAAATTAAAACATTTTATCAGCTGGATGAATCAAATCAAACAAATGATTTTAAAAAAAAGAGAGGGGGTAACTGGGTATTTCAGACACCGATTTGGGTCAGTGGTGGTCAACATTAAATCCTATCTCTGCCTAATTTGAAAATTACAGATTTAATAGGAAAAAAAAAAACCAGCCAAAGGCACTCAACAGTCTGTCTCTCTCTAGTTATCTGTCTCAGGCAGAGCTCAAGACTTCAGAGTTGATTTTCCACAAAATGCTTAGAACAGTGTCCCAGGCACAGGGAAAATACATAAATGGTCTGTCTTTGTCTTTCCCTAGAACAAAAAAGGCATCAAAGCCTCACCAGTGTTTTGTTGGATCTAAATACAAATTCCTTCTGAAGAAGGGAATCATTAGCAGTGCTCACTGGTAAGTGATAGACCTCACAGTGGTTACCTACGGGAATCATTTTAAAGTGCCAAGTCATTGCAAATCTTTTGGGAGTTTCTACTGTTTCACCACAGTAGCCTGCTGGCTAATGAGTGTTGGTTCTCTTGCATGAAATACTGTTTGTTATCCTGTCTGTGTTCTCTGGGCGGGAGGAAGAGTCTTGGATTTGCAGGAGCTTTGCTTATCTTAAAGATATCGTTTTTTCTATTATATTCCCAGTCTTCTGTGTTTTCAGACCTAGATAGTTATGTCCTTACCTCATGTGGAGACAAGTTACTCATACAAGTTTATGGAAACACCATGGATTAATGTTAGCCGATATAAGTAAGGGCATCACAATCTGGCCCTTAAGCTTTCTTTTTATTTCTTTGTAACAACTTATAACACATTTAAAGGACATATTAGCCCTGGCTAATTCTAGACCTGGGCAAATTCTTCACAACAAATCATTTGCTCTAGACTTTATCTGGTGATCCTGCAATGTTGGGGTGTGGATCCTAATGCCATATTAACAAAATTTTCCTTTATATTATTTTTTTTTTCAGTATTGTTGTTCAATAGTGTAATTGTTCTTTCTTGATGCTTAATTCTGAATATAAAAAAAATGAGGGATGTTGGTTTATTAGTGTTAGATGGATGAGTCATGTGGAAGAACTTGAGTTTCCTGACTGCCCAAGCAGGTAACCATTTTTAGCTTGCATACAGATATAAAACATTTTCAAAGAATAAATTTGTGACTTAGGTTAGGAAAGCATGATCACTCGTAAATGTATGGGAAGTAGACAGAAGAAGCGTTGTTAGATTGGTAGTAAGGAATCAGTTTTAAGAGATTGTTCTGGAAAATCAGCATGATTTGGGCAGTCCTAGTTATTATAATAAAATGCAGATTGCATCTATGTGCAGAGCTTCCATACATCAAATTTGTTCAAGGATCACTGCAAGCAGGATGAATTCCTATTGCACCATTGACAGGGCACACATACTTTGAGCTAATCTTTAAATTACGCACCTCCTTGAAATTATGTTAGTGTAATGATGCAATATAAACCTCATGAGAACATCTTTCTGAGCAAAATTCTCCCTTGGATTTTTTTTTTACTTAATAGTTTGGCTTGCTCAGAGACCCTGAACATGGGGTCCCTTTGTGTAGTTGGCTGATAGGAACTGTCATGCTGCCTTTCTCTTTAAAGGGTACACTGCATCATTCCTTTTTATATTTTTAAACTCCAAATAATTTTTAAAGCATGAAAAATAGATGAATTCGAGAGAGTCATCCCTGTATTTTGAAAGACTCTTGTTTTGACATAAGAATTGCTTAACATACTACCCTTGCTTCTCTGAACAGTAATGTTGAGTCACTGAAGGCTGTATGTTATTTGAAAGACCATATGCTTCTGATTAACGTGAAGTGTAATTCATTAGAGCTTTTCTGAATTTGAAGTTTGGAGCTACTTCTGTTCTATTTCATTGGAGCTGACTGGAGTATCTAGTCAAATCAAGGAAATTTTTTTCCCCGTGCACCAGCTGATCTGGCAAGTATAACTGCATTAGAGCGCTTAGTAAGTGAAAGCACGAGTGGGTTATGGACTATGCATTAATGCAGATATATTAAAAGTCTTCTGAAGATGCTGGCACAATTCTCATATTGCTAAATGAAATACAAATTAAGGTTTAATTGCGAAATCCAAATCTCTTCTGTATTATAAAGCTTTTCCTTTTCTCTTACTGTTGTAAGAGAAGTACTAGTGTAGCATATTAAATAAATGTTTCTTCTAGAAGTCATAATGGTACTATATAAGTAGAGCCGCTCAAAAAATACCATGTAGAATTTAATAGAAAAATATTTAAAAGCTTTGCAGCAGAAAGTTTAATTGTGAGCTGCCTAACATGCCTGGGCAGGAAACGAATACCCTTCAGTTCCCTCAGTGTCCAGAACAGCCTCACAACAGGGAGGGATTATTCCTCCCAGCACTGTCTTTAAGGCTGAAGAGTGGGCAGGCATGACTAGGAAGAGGGTTGAAGGTCTCAGTCTCATCGATTCCTGAGACAGTGGGCAGCAGTTAAGCTGTTTGCCAGGGAAAATGGTCTACACTAAATATTAGCAGGAAGAGATGCAGACTGCTGCAGAAAGTGCACATGCTGAGAGAGAGGACTCGGGTTGCTGGTACCCATGAACATGTAGAATTTCTCCAAATCTGAGCATGCTGTACATCTTTTAGATATTTAGGGTGTAGCTTTAAAACTAGCCTAAATCAGTTTGTTTCATTTCCCCTAAGGCTCTGTTCCAGGACATAATGATTAAAGGAAGATGGTGGCTGTGAAGGGTTGGTTTTAGAAGAATGAGTACATCACTTGTTTTCTCACTTTTTTTTAGAACAGATTTAAAGATCCATTTGTAACTTTTTTTTTCCTTTGAAGTGTATGCATGACACACTACGCACAACATTTGTTTAGATTCATAATACTGCAGCACTTTAGTGAATCTCTAAGGCTTTTGTGCCTCATCTTAATTAACGCAGTGCCCTTCCAAAGAAGAAACTGCTACAAGGTAGAAGCAGAAAACAGCCACCATACCTGTGTTTCAGTGAGATATTTATCACTGCTATATTAAAATGCAGAGTTACAATCATCTGGTTTTTTTTTTTCTTTTAATCCCTTTGTGTCTCCAAAAGTGCTTGGATTCTCCTCTTTGTCATCTTACTTTCCCTCTTACTCCCCCCCTCTCGCCACACACTTCACTTTACTTTTTCTTTCACTCCTACTTTAAAAGCTCATCACTAGGAATGTGCTGTACAAATCCAGAAGCTTGCTTTGAGGTTGTGGCCCTCGGGCCCCATGCGTGGGTTGAAAGAGAAGCTTGAAGGGGAAAAGGAAAAGAGCTGCCTTCTGAATCAGGCACAGGCAGCCTGGCTTTTGGGGGCGAGGGGCAGTAACAAATAGAAGCAGCACTTCCTGGGGGTCTTTTTAACAGGGTGTCCCCCTGCCCGTCTCCTTCCTCCTTCGGTGAGCTCTTACTTCAGTCTTCCTTTGGGCCATCCGCTTACATACAGCCTTCCCTTTGCTTAGGAAAAGGGTGAGTTCAGAGATCTTCACTCCCTGGAAATTAGCTGTCTTTCTCGTCGTAAACTTTCAAAGTATGTTTGTGTTAGGTGTCTGCTATGTTGTCAGCTATCAAATACCTATTGGAGTGTGATGAATAAGGGCTGAGAGAATTTTGAAGGTAGGGGAACAGTGACGGTGAAAGAAAAACAATGTGTATGTTAAACTTGAGTAGCAACTTCGGATTTGTATAATTATGGTGTCAAGGAGCAAAATAACACCACTCAAGGAATTAATTTTACCTGGAAATAGCAGAAATGAGTTAGAGGAAGTTGTTAGTGGAATGGCTAGAGCTAACTTTGTCATAGAACCACGTCAAAAAATGTTAAATTCCAGTATTTAAAGCAGTACCCATCGGTGCCCAATTCTGTTAACCTTTGAAAATCCCAACTGAGAGATACGGGATTGAGAGTCTAGAAAGCTGGATTTTATTCTCTGTGTGTGACAATTTCTATTTTGCATTTTACAAGTCAATCTCTCCACAATGGATATAATGTTAATAGGTTTCTAGATTTTTAATTAAGAACTAGTTGTAAAGCTCTCCCAGGTGTTATTGGAGTCCTACATAAAGTTTCAATAGCTTTGCAATGTATGAATTTTCTTTACAAAAGTCTCCTTAACCCTTTGTCAAGGCATAGTAATTGTCCATCTGCCTGTTACTTTAGTTCTTTTATTATTGCTCCTACCTACCATTTCTCTTAGATGGACATTGTGTGTACAGGTCTTTGTGTTCAAGGCTTCTTAACAAGAACCTGCATCACTTGTGCGGTCTTCTGTTCTTTTGACACTGCTGTGGTTTCAAAGCATTAGATGGCATGTCACAGTGATTAATTTGCTTATATTATCCTTGAATTTCTTGTGAATTTGCAGGTGAATTCTGGCTGGTCCTGATGAGTTCTTAGAGTTTACCTTTTCAATCTATTCTGCAAGGAAATGTCATTTCATTTTTGGTCAGATTTTCACCTACATTGTCCTTTCATTTATGGAAACCTCCCAGAGATTTTCTGTACTGAATGTGCAAAAAGTTTCATCTAGTTTTTGTACAATCACTGTGTCTTCTGTGGATAGTCCACTCTGATGATCCCACAGACTTTGACAGCCTTCCTGCTCTTGATGAAATGATAAGGAAGGTGTGTTATAGCTTACTGTATTGTTGCAGCTTGCTCCTTAAACTCTTTTGTAGCCCATCATACTGTGTTTTATACAAATAACCTGCCGTGATTTATATTTCTTTCTGTATACCAATATGCATATGCCATGATCTTATTTTGACACTGTTTCTAATACCCTCTCTTAACCTGCCATTTAAACACAATGGCTTTTTTGCTGTCTTTCAGCAGTTTTTTTGAGGTGGGTGGTATATACTTGCTCTCATCTTCTACTATGGTATGCTTACAGAACCTTCATGTACTTGCCAATACTTACCTTTTGATACTTTGTTTTCCTTTAATAAGCTTTCATTTTTAGTTAGATGACCTTTTTAAAATCAGGTGGATTTTTTGCGACTTTTGTTTATGTAGAGATGTTGAATCTAAACATATGAGGGTCCCTCTTACAGACTGTCTTCTTGGTAGTAATATTCTTGATGAAGTCCTTGACATTGCTGATAACTGTGTCACAAGTTGGCTTTCTTTTAGTGGGTTCCCTGTCTAGCCAGTACAATATACAGATTAGGTTTGGTACCACAGTGTGTCTGAAATAACTAAACCCTACCATTATTGCTGGTTTTCCTGTGCTACCAATTACTCTAATTTCTCTGGGCATGACAGGGTCACTGTTGCCAAATGACAGAGATAAGATTGTCCTTAATAATATATTTTTCCTGTATTTGGATGCAGACTTTCAATTTTGTAGAAATTCTGTGTTATTCATTGCTACATTTCACCAAGCTCTGATTTGGTTCTAAACTATTTGTAATATGATTTCTTAGAACGTTTCCTCTATTGACATGAGTTACCGCATCTTTTCTTTATCCTTTATGTCCAGGTACTAATGTACCAATAATTGATCTCTTTACTCCAGTTGTTTGACATGCTTCAAAACATACTCACTTACAAGTAGGTGTTATAATTTACCCATCTCTTTTTTTAACCTTCTCAGTATTTGTATAGAAACACATATACTTTTGGTTTGGTTTTCTTTTTCTTCTACCTTTTTTAGGAAACGCTCTCGCTGTTTCATGTTTGACTTCGGTTGATGTCTTTTTTGTCCTTCTGCCTGTGGACAGGCGGGAGAAAGGAGACATAAGGCCTCGCCATGCATATATCTTTCTCTGGGGATTCTCTGCTTTCTTTACAAAGTGTCAATACTCAGATGAATTTTTCACATAGACTGATGAGTGTTCCTGCTTTATTAGATTTATGTTTATGGGGGGTGGGTGACTCAAATTAATGAATTTTCAGTCAGCTACTGAAATCCATTCCTGAGTCAGCCTTAGTTAATATCTTTGTCATAATTGATTTTGAGTATAGGTGCAGATGCTGAGGCTGAAGGCTTGCCCTGAAATCTGTAGAAGGCCATGGGACATTGTGAGGCATGCTGCTTGTTGATAGCATTTGATAAATGTTTTGATGCTGTTCCAATTTCACTTTAGAAATACAAGGCAAGTGATACAAGGACAAGTGAGACCTGCAGTATTTTTAGTGAGAAAAGAGACTGTTTGTGTCATTATGCACACTGGCTAGTGAAGAATAAACCCCCAAACAATGAGGGTTAAATGTTTTTCCATACTGCTTTGCTCTAGAAATTTGACCCAATAATTTCCTAAAACAGTCTTAAAAATTATTGGCAATAATGTATCATGGAGAGAGTAATGCAAAAAAACTGCAGTCTTATTTTTGCAGTGAGATGCAT
>VYZV01012060.1:59854-81701 GCA_013401275.1 Pandion haliaetus | reverse complement strand
CAGGGAAAAATAAGCTGTATCTGCATTCTTTGACTACATTGTATCTACATGTGTTCCATCTTTTTCCTAAAAATAGGAAAAAGTGTGGAAAAGGGAAGATAGAAATTTGAGAATTTCATATTTTACTTTTTTCTTTTTTCCTTTTTAAAATTTTATTTAGGGTAATCATGAAAGGAAGAGTCAAAAACTTAAAGTATAATCACTTTTCATTTTCTAAATTTGTGCATGAAAACTGTTGGACTAACCTGTATTACCTGCTGAAAGATTTCGTTAGGAATTTTCAGTATGCCTATTTATTAATTCATTTTCTGCAGTTTAAATTTATTTTTCTGACATGATGGATCTGGAGTTATTAGTTTCTCTGAACTGGTAACTCCAAATTCTTTGCTACCATCCACTTTCAGCACTTCCTGTATGCCACCCCCCAAAAACCTATAAGTGAAATCCTGGAAAGATTGAATTTCATGACTTGAAGCACCTTGGTAGCCCCAGTGATATTAATAAGATTATACAGATGTTTCTAGATAGTCATACACATAAGTCTTTGCATAAAGACCTAAAGGTGAAGCAATGTCACCTCCAAGGTAACAAGGCCGAAAGGGGCTTGAATTTATGAAGCAAGTCCATCACTTCTGAAAGTCAAGTGTGTCTAATTGCCCTGAATTAAACACCAAAAGCACAGCAGAGTCTGAGAACACATGAGCAGCACGAGTTGCAGTCATGAGTTTCAGATGCACTTCTGTTACCTTTGCCTGCCTTGAACAGTAGGTGTTTACTGTTGCTGTTTTAATGCTTTCTCTAATTATGGAGCCTGGACAATAGTTTGTCCTTTACCGTTGGTTATTTATTTTCAGTAATAACCTCTTGTGGAGGGCATTCAACTAAAGCTTTTTGAAATCAGAGTAAATTATATTCACTGTCCACTTTGTATCCTTAATTTTTTTGATTACCCTTTTCAAAGTACCCAGACAGTTAAGAGAGGCACTGTTTCTCCCATACAGTGCCTGTATGGATTTGACCCTGTCCAGTTTTGTTCATCCAAAGTGCGTTGTTCTTCTGCTGAATTGAGTTCCCTGGAACCCAGTTCTCATCTGCCACAACTCTTGGTGTCCTTCCTGGCTTTTCATTCAGTTCAAGCATGGCATAAACTGCTTTCCTATCTTCAGGAACAGCCACTTTCTTGAAGGAGTTATCATGTATTCTTGTTAACAGTCTTCTGGGCTAGAGAAATAGTCTGATGCCTTCAGAGCCGCTAGCGGAGTTCCCTCTGCTTTGGGAGATTACTGCACGTGAGTTATGGAAGTGACTCCCTATCACCTTCCTGCTTCAGAGATATCTTCCTGCCCTCTCCTCTTCCCTCCTTCTCTTTTTATTAGTCACCACATGATTTTTGTAAAATGTGACTAGAGACAGGAAGTTTAACAATAAAACAAATAAAAGGGGAAAAAGACATCCTGTTCACTGTTCATTTTGATTATATTATTTTATTTGCTATCCTTTTCAAAGTATAACTGGTTACAAAGACATATTTTCTCTTTCCTTCTTCCATGAGAAACATTTTAATGTATCATGTCTTTCTCCAAAAGCTTTCTATACATACCTTTTTATGTTCAGGGGGAGTTCTCACACCCAGTCAAGTGTACATTTATATTCAGGGGGAGCTGTTCTCACACACAGTCAAGTATACATCAAGCACTTTAAATTAATCTCTGTTGCTTGGTCTTGCTATCTTGCTATCTTTTTCTGCTTGTTCTGCACACTTTGACATTGTCCTTCATCCTTAACTGGAAAGCACACTGATATATTTAATTCATGTAGGATTTCATCCCCTGCCCTAAGGAATTTCTGTGCAATTCAATTTGTTCATCACTGGTTTATTTCTTTATTTTGACTGGTGATATACAAATCTCCTGCAACCATCTATTACTGTGTTTTCCAAATAGCCATCTCATATTGAAAAGACCTGTTAGCTGAATGTTTGATAGGTATGGGATATAACCCCAGTCATTCTATTTATTTTAAGGCAACTTTTAGGTACGAGTTTTAGAATCTTCTTTTCACTACTGAGGGTCAGTCAGAACACAAAAAGCAGTTGTCCAACAATCTCTATTAACAAGAGGAATTGCTCCAATCTCCTCGTGAATTAACTCTCAAGTGTTTTATCAATAGGGTTAGTAATAAACTCCTAGCAAACCTGGAAAATTTAATAGTCTTAGAAAATGGCGTAAGTCATCAGGAATGCTGTACTGAGCATTTTCAAATACAGGTGTTGAACATGAAGTATATAAATGATTTAAATTCACCTTAACATTGTTATGCAGTCTGATTGCTAATGACTTTGAACGCAAACTGCTTTACATGTGTCTGTCTGAACAGAGGATCCTAACTCAGCTCAGAAGGTGCCTGAGCGGGACACAGTAGTGCTTTTTAATCAGTCAATGTAAGATGCATATGGTTTCAACAGGACAATGTTTGAAACTATTGAGGACGTGTATGCTATTAAAGCAATCAGCTGACTGCATGAAATGGTTGAAATTCTGGGACATAAGTGAATAAATTCTGTGGTCAGACTGCAGAATAATTAGTGATCGCAGCAGAGACTGGGGCAATGCAGCCAAAGTGAAAACCATCAAGAGATGCCACAAACTAGTTTCTGCTTTCCCATTAGGAGTCTTGCCAATATTCTTGTTACAAGGTCAGGTTCTAGATGAGTCCCTGTGGCAATAAATGCTGCAAATACTATGTCTACACTAAGAACTGTAACCATGTATAACCTCAGCTGTCAACATTTGTGTTAGCTATACTGTCACTTAGCATGGTAATTCTATGGGACCAGGTGTGATCAAATCTCCATGATTTACAAACTCACTAACTTCAGTTGGCCCACAATGAAAGGGATTTTAGTTAAGTCACATTCCCTTGCACTTTGCACAGGCAAAGGGGCACAAATATATGGTTACTATGGCTCAGTTTACATGGGAGAAAACTAGATGTTAACAGAAAGATGAATCAGAGCCCTTAGCTTAGGCAAGCTTTATAGCTTGTTTTCTACCATATCCATTAAGCATGATTAAATCTCAGTGTAACTAATTCAATTACTGACAGAAACAGATAAATCTTTCAGAACAGGCCTGTCCAATGTGCGAAATATTTCTTTTACTACTGATCAAAACAGCGGGTATGTCCAACAAAATGATTTTACTGGAAAGCTAACATTAAGGCTCTGATAGTGAAAAATAATGATAATAGCAAAGTTGATATACACATAAGAAGAACTAACTTAATGAATAAATAAGACCATAGTGGTTTAAGCACTGTCCTCAGTTACCTAAGGAATTCAGGAGATTCTTTCTAGTGTGAGGTTTCTGCCTCTAAAGATAGATGTTAATATAAAAATAATGTGGGTAAAACTGTCATCAGAAATGAGATTTCAAATTTGTAGTTAGCAAACTTTTTATGCAGTAGATATCTCAACAGCAGAAACAGCAGAAAATAGAGTTAAAAACATGTTATCTGGTATAGACCTGATGCCTGGTCATTTGGTTGAAGAATGTAGGTTAAAAATATTAGATGCATGTCTTGAATGTCCAAGCAGTGTAGTTTACCTGAGCCAAGGATACTCAGGGCATTGAGGAATCTTTCTGTGTAAGTATTAAGGGGATAAGGTCAACACTAAATTCAGACCAGTTTACCCAGGGCTATGTCCAGCTGAATCTTAAAAACTTCCCAGGATAATCTCGCCAGGCAACCTGTTTTCAGTATTTAATTATCCTCATAGTGAAGGGTTTTTTCTTATGGCCAGTCAGAACCTTAGCTGTTTCAATATTCTCCATTATTTTGCCTGGATCCATCTGTTTCATAACCTCCTATAGATACTAGAAGATTGCTGTTTGGTGTCCTGAAAACCTTCTATGTCCTGGGTAGACAAGCCCGCCTTCCTCAGCCTCTCCCCATAGGCAAGTGCTCTAGCCCCCAAACATCTTGGTGGCCCTCTGCTAAACTTACTCCAGTTTAGCAGCATCTTTCTTGTTTTGGCAGGGTATGGAGTAACAAGTGCTAAGTAAAGGGCATCTAATGGCTGCTCTCCTATAAATTCAGCCCAGGATGCCCTTAGCCTTCAAGGGCTCTTATTCGGCCCACTCCTGGTTTATTGCTTAGCTTGCTGCCCACCACCTGGGGGACCTCGTCAGTGAAGACCGAGACAAAGGCAGCAATGAGGACCTCTGCCTTGTCTGTGCTCCCATGTCACTAAATCACTAATCGGCAGCAGGTCCACATTTTCTCTGTTCATCTTTTTACTAATGATGTATCAGTATAACTTCTTGTTGCGCCTCATGCGCACCACCAGTTTTGACTCTAGTTGAGCTTTAGCTTTCCTAACACCATTTATGCACACACAGGCAGAGTTTGTATATTTCTCCTTTATAGCCAGTCCTTACTTCCACTTCCTATATATGTCCTTTTTCCCTTGAAGCTTAGTCATGAGTTCCCTGTTTCGGCAAGCGACTCTCCATCTGTCTGTTACTGGAAATAAAAGCTATTAAAAATACAATTGAGAGTAAATCCCTCAGGATAAATAAATCCTGTGGTTTTGGAAAGCTGTTTCAAATTTGCTAATTCACTTCTCTCTTCTATTCCTTTTTGTAGCATTGTAATTACTATTTGGCAGCTGAAATTTAGACTGTCATTTTATTTGGATGTGGATGGATATAGGTCAGGTCTGGATGATTTGAGGAATAAAGTCTTAGCAAGAGGTTGTTTACACTTTTCAGGAGCAGACATGCATCTGTGGAACTCTTAGCAAGATTTCTTCACTAAAAGAAATAGAAAACAGAAAAGTTTTCTAAATAAGCCTGAACATAGATTTGCAATACAAGCCAATGAAAATGCAAGTGGTAGCAACTGTCATTGAAGTAAATGGGAAACTGCCATGAAGTCCAGCAAGTGAAGTATTTATATTTTATACAAAGCTCAAAACTACTGCTCTGAGACTACTTAAAACATATTTACATCATTTAGATGCTATGCTTGCTGAAGAGACTGTCATCTCCTGTAAGAGTGATCAGAAAAATAATAAGCTCTGTAGAGTTCTCCTGGTGCATTCACCTTTCTTGAGTGGTTATTTTTTCCAGGAACAGATCATTTTGTGAGATAGACGAGAAAGAATAGATACCCTATAACTTGATGCAAGTTAATGGAGCCTTAGTAGAGCTCCTGTAACTTTCACAAATAACATTACCATACGTTAAGAAGGCACTGCCTAGATAAAAACATTAAAGTGCAGAACTGCTTTAACAACCATTAATGGAAAGTACCTACCTGTGTTTCAGTATCAAGATGGAAGGATATACCAAATGGCATACCATAAGATTTGTGATGGGACTGACATCTTCCCATATTTTCATTAGTCACCAGCATGATGAGATAGAGTATATTTGTTCATTTTTTAGTAGAGGCCTATGGTAAGAGTTTTTGACTGTGATGAAAGTTGGGATTAGCAGTGATAGGTAGTTCTTCAGAAAGTGATCTGAGAGTTATACTACAGACAAGTTGAATGTGAGTTGATAGAATATTGAATTCAAAAGCACAAAATATGAAGTAATCCTTTTGCTTCACGTGACACTGGTAAAAATTCAGCTGGAATATTTTCAACATTTTACTTTTAGAAAGATGTGGATAAGGAGTCCACAGAAATTAAAAGGAGTCCAGAGAAAAGCAATTAAAATTATCAGACATCTGGAAAACAAGACTTATGAGGAAAAGTTGAAACAATTGTCTACAGAAGATTGAGGAAAGACATAATAACAGACTGCAAATACATTAGAAGCTGCTGTAAAGAAGACTGGATCTTCATGTTCCCTTAGGAAAGAATAAGAATTAATAGGATGAAAGCACAGCAAGGTTAGATTAGGCATTAAGGAAAAAAAAAAAAACCAGGCTGTGACGGGAGATACAGGAACAGAAATTTGCTAGGAAGGTTGGAAGAGAACTCTATCACTAAAAATCTTTGAGAATAGGTTAAAGAAGCATCTCAGAAGCATGTTTATGGTTGATCTTGTCCTGGTAAGCAGGAAGATGGATTATCTCTTGTGGTCCCATTTCCAGGCATATATTTTTTTATGACTCTATGTGCTTGCTTGAGATGAATTGTATTGTGCAGTTGTTCACTGTTTCATTCTTTAATATATGAAAGGAATACACTTGCTCATGTTTTTTTCTGTGTCTACAAATATATATGATTACTACGACTAGATATTTTTCACTAGCACTCATATTCATTTGTTTTGTGTGAGTATGTTCTTCAATAAGCTTTTGGCTTTTACTGCAGAGCCAGCATTCAAACACTCCCTAAAAGCTTTTCCTATTTTACTGGGTACAACTAAATTCCACATAGTCATGCTGAATACTGTCAGTCACTCTTGACTCAGCCAAAATGGTTTTAAACCAGTCAAGGAATATATGGGGGTGTATGCTGCTGAGCAGCTGATTATTAAATTGCAAACATTTCTGTATGGTTTCTCACGCATTGGTTCCTATGTCCATATGACAACTTGGACTACAACTGTTTTGATCTCGTAATATTGTGCATGACTTGAACTTTTCCATAACTACACTATTAGGAAGTTTAGACTGGATCAGAGTAAAGGTCATTTGTTGTTGATTATCTCATGTGCTTTTTCTACTTAAGATAAAAGGAAGTCAGTGTATCATTTTTTACTGTTCTGTACCGTGAGATTCATAGTAGGAAAAACTAAAACCAAAACCATTGTTGACCTTACAAGTTTTGTTAATCAGATTACATCTAGCGTTTCATAACAAATCCTGATGATCTTACTGGTCTTCTAGGAATGCAGCATACTTCTAGCCTACAATGAAGTCCCAGTAAATGTTCCCATCACCCCAGACCAAGTTTGTTTTTGCATGATGATCTCTTCAGTTGCTTGAGGTTTCCCTTCTTTCCTCCCTCTCATGACATATCATCCAAACATTCTTAATCTCCAGAGGAACTGCAAAACACATTCCCATGAAAATCTTAAATCTCTAAAAGCAGTACCCAAGAAAAAAAAAAAAACATCATAAAACTAGTCTTGCTTCTCACTGAATGATTTGAGTAAACTCTTTTGTCACAGCCATAGTAAAGTATAAGTCTTCAAGGTCCAAGACTGCAAACAAACTCTGTCATAAACATGGGTATTGATTTTTTGACTGATTTCTATTATAAAACCAAAGGGCTCATTAATCTCATCTAGGGCTTTGGTGGGGAAAAAAAAAGAAAGGAAAAAAAAAAGAAAGCAGTGAGCGAGCTGTGGTAAGGTATCTTTAATGATTTTGGGAGGCTTATTGGCTATACATCAAGCCACACCAGTTCTGTCAATAAGGCTTTTTTTTTTTCTAGAAATGATGGTACCTGACATTACCATTATACAGTAGAGGTCATTGAAGAACGCTTCGATTCTGTGTGTCAGGATATGGTAAAAGTCTTTTACTTGAAAATGCTTCATCATACCATTTTTGTTAAAATTATGCCAGTCATTTCATTAATTGATGGAGGCAGCAAGTTGTAATAGATACAGATTTTAGGCCAAGGGACGCTTGTCATTGGTCTTTGAATATCCTATGGAGGTAAAGTATTTTAGGGCTTAGCTGCGATCTTGAGGGTATGTTCTGGGGTAAGAAGTATTTCATCTTTATATCTTTTGGATAACTTAATGTGAGCAAGCTATGTAATAGATTTATGTCCAAATGAGTGCTGTGTTTCATAGTTGTTGTTATACCAGTTTTTTGTTATACCACATCATGTAATGTGACCTTAGCTATGTGACACAAAGAAGGCTAGAGATATTAAAGATGTACTGGTTTAAATGCAGAAAGACAGGCTATGCACCAGGGTGAGGTTCATTTGCATATGTGTGTGTGATAAATTAGAATGCTCATGCAACACCAGGGCATGCATTGCTTTTTTTCTTACGTAGGCTAAAAACAGCCTTTGTTTTTTGCTGATGTAAATTTTCCCATGCATGATGGATGGTGACTTGACTTGGCTGTTAGTAATTTTGCTGGAGTAAGTTTTAGACTATCCCCTTCTATGTCTTTATATTCCAAAGGAGTTTGTGAAAGCAGCAAGGAAAGTTTTGCATCTATACACAGACATTCAGCCCTGTCAATTGGTTTTTCAGAATACTTTATGTACTCTTCAGTGAGTAAGCATCTCCTCCCACTGAAACTTTGCTTTTTAATATTATGTCGCGGTTTAACCCCAGCCAGCCACTAAGCACCACGCAGCCACTCACTCACTTCCCCCCCACACCCAGTGGGATGGGGGAGAAAATTGGGAAAAGAAGTAAAACCCGTGTGTTGAGATAAGAACGGTTTAATAGAACAGAAAAGAAGAAACTAATAATGATAATAATAACACTAATGAAATGACAACTGTAATAATAAAAGGATTGGAATATACAAGTGATGCACAATGCAATTGCTCACCACCCGCTGACCGACGCACCCGGAAGACCCCGAGCGGCGATGCCCCCCCCAGTTCCTAAAACGTCATGTGGTATGGAATACTCCATTGGCCACTTTGGGTCAGCTGCCCTGACTGTGTTCCATCCCAGCTTCTTGTGCCCCTCCAGCTTTCTTGCTGGCTGGCCATCAGAAGCTGAAAAATCCTTGACTTTAGACTGAACATTACTTAGCAACAACTGAAAACATCAGTGTGTTACCAACATTCCTCTCATACCTAGCTCAAAAACGTAGCACTATACCAGCTACTAGGAAGACAATTAACTCTATCCCAGCTGAAACCAGGACATATTATCATGAGAAATGACTTTGTTGTTCTTTCTAGTGGGTCTAGTGTCCTATACTAAGTTGGTTTTATGTGTTTTTTTAATTTCAATTGCAAAGTGTTCCTTTTACAAGCAGCCAGCTTACCTGGACACATGCAGGAATGGAGCTTCAGCACCTAACTGGTTGCAGGGCTTACCTTGCAGGAGAAGCTCTGATATCACAAGATCTTGAGCAAAACCAGGGAAAGCAAATTTTTACATTGTATTTTGCAGGTTAACAAGGATGGACAGGCCTACCACCTTAGAAGACAGTCTTAAATGATACTGACAAATTTAAGAACTTTGTAAAACTGCTTAAAATCATCTCACAAGTAAAATTAATCTATAAATAACATAAATACTAAAATATCAGTTATATGTTCCATATTTCTTCCAGTAAAGTAATTTCTGATTGCAGTGTCTGTTTTCAGCTCAAGTAGCTTAATGTAGGACATTTGGACTACCTTAGAAAGGGCTATGTTTTCATAGTGTAATTGTTTCCCTTGATGCAGTTGGACGTCAGAAATAAAATATGAATTTTGAACAAAATACATAATATGGGACCTTTACAACAGTAGTTTTGACTTGGAATATTTTAGCCCAAAAACATAAATGCAGCTGAGAAACAGATTTGTTTTTTAGGCACTCTCAAGATGCTAAAATGCTTTCAAATCAGGATTTAGATTGGACTTCTGTCCACAGATAAACGAAAATGTTAACGTTGTTAATTTTCTGGCTCTATCTCTCTTTCTTATTGGCTTCAACAAATTAACTTCCGTGACTTTAATTGTATCAATTTATTTAATATTTAATGTCTATTTTAAATACCACTGCTAAACAAAAGATAAGCTAAAAAATGAATTAATGAATAAATGAATGAAAGAAAGAAGGTTCTGGGGAAATCTTGCTTTCTGGAATCAGTGATAGACAGGTTTGTAATTCTCCAAGAGCTAAAGCACAAAACCACACAGTAAGTATGTAACAGTCATACCATAACATAACTGTCACACCATGAATTCACATCTTGCATAATACAGAAAAATGTGGAAGGAAAGAACTACTGTTGTGGACCTTCATCATTCCTAGTACTACCTAGCTGAAATTAAATAATATATTAAAAAACCCCAAACACCTTAATGGCCTGGGCTGCTTTGAGGTGAACGACACTCATGGGAGGTCTGCTTTCAAAGTTAGCGTCAATGTAAACTAGGAAGAATTTCCAAACGTAAGAATGGGAAGGCCACTGAACATTTCTTGTGAGTAAGACTTCCAGCTGCAGCCTAGAATCTCATGGCAACTTGACTTTCCTTCTACAACAATACAAGGCAGGTGTTTTTATGGGAAAATGAGGAAAAATCCTACAAAAACTTCTCTGTCTCATTTACAAATGAATCACCAAGCAAAGTGGGTTCAGACTCAGCCCATGTTTCAGGTTTTAGCAAGAAACAGAGATCATTAAATTCATTTCTGCATTCAAGCTTCCCAAGAATATTTAGTATATTCAAATTCACTTTGAATTAAGAGTTAACATGCAGCACCTATTTCCTTGGAATATAACCCTCTAATCTGTTTACATGTCTCTGTATACACAGTTGTGATGAGTAAATCACCGCAGTAGTTTTGTCTGTGTGAAGATGCAGTATATCAGGCCTTTCTGAAACTACTGAATGATAGAATTATTAGCAGAAGCCTGGCTAATCTGTTTTCTTCTGCAATAGCATGCCATAGCCACAAACTATGGTAGAGATAAGAAAAAAAGGCAAGACATTATGTCAGATTCTGCACCTCATGTACTCTAGGGTGAATACAGAGTAACTGTACAGAAAACAAGACAATGTATTTAGTTTTATTCTGTTGTACCTTGAGTCAGAAACATTCCTTCAGAATGGTGTATGTTTAATGATAGCATCACACATTGTATTTTTTTGTTGTTGGATTGTGGAGTTGTAGGGGTTTTTGTTAAATTCCCTTCTTGCCTGGCAGGGAGTTGATATTTATATCCCATCCTTTTTGAGAACAACTTTTAAATATTTCAATACCGGGAGAGAACTTGTTTCCAGATTCACTTTCAGGCTAGAGTCAAGAAATTAAAGTAATGAGAGCTTAGAAAGAAAAGCAATGAAGAGCCAGAAGAAAACGTGTAAGCTCCAAACTTGTTCAGTTGTTGGCTTTCTCACTAGGAAGCTCTTGCTGTGAAACCTGTCTCTGCCCCAATTAGTCAGTGACACCAGGCAGAGCAATCAAGCTGTCCACATTGAGGAAAGGAGAGATGAAATAATGAGGAAGTTAATAGTCGAAAAACAAATGTGAATAATGAGTTACAAATATTATGTCTTGCATGATTTGCTATTTTCTGTGAAATTTCTCATGTAATTGTTCTCTTTTCAAGGGACCGAGCTCCTTTCATCTTCACATCAGAGATGGAGTATTTCATCACAGAAGGTGGAAAAAACCCACAGCGTTTTCAACAGTTTGTGGAGCTTTGTTGTCGAGCTTATAACATAGTCAGGAGACACAGCCAGTTACTCTTGAACCTGCTGGAGATGGTAAGAAGCTTGAGAATGAAACCAAAAATCAGTTTCCTCTGGTGCCCTTTTACCATCTCTCTGCTGCCTCCAGTAGCACTGTGATTTGAAGAGGTATCAGCTGCTCTGCTGGAAGTGGTAGTGCTGGTACTTCCTGGGCAAAGAAACTATCCAATTTCAGTACTAATTTCTGATAAAAGAAAAGCTAAGCTGCCTGGGGGTTTTTGTTGTTGTTGTTGTTGTTGTTAATGCATTCTTTTTTACAAAACAACAGAAAACTGCAAAAGAAGCTGGGTACAAGTTTCACATTCAGGAATCCAACTCAGCCCTTCTTCTAGGTCTTCAAGAAACCACTCACCAATCCTGTTCGTGGTTACAGCAAGACAAAGTAAACTAAATATTTCACAGAGTAGGCGATATGACAGTACCTAGCAGCACTGCAGCTAACAAAAATGCCATTAGAATGTTTTTTTGCACATTTCCACACTCCCTTCTTAGGATGGCAAACACAGGAAAGAAAGAGCACTTACCCATATTGACAGTTTTAAAAATCCTTTTGTATAAGATTTTAAGAGCCCTAGGAGGTTTTATCCCTTAAATATTCCTACCGATTCAAGTGCTGTGGCAGATTCCATAGCTGCTTTATGCCTCTATTTACTTGTATGTGAAAGGTTAATGATTTTTCCCCTTCACAGGTAGAATGAGAATATTAAATTAATATTTGCTAAGTTGCTTGGCTAAGGTATTATTCCAAAACTTAAGTCCAGGGCCCAGTCTGAAACCTAGGTGACTGGTCTGTGCATGAAAAAAATCTACACAACCTTATAAACAGAACCCCTGCTGAGGTTGGGGTACAGCCAAGAAGTTGCTCTGTAAACACTACTTTATCATCTCCAACTTCTGCAATGGGGAGGGGAGAGATGGTAAGAGTTTGCTCATCTTGTTTCTTCTGTCTTGTCCATGGATTTGCATGCAGCGATACAGGGAGTGATTTCCCAATACAGAGCAGGAAGGATTTCCCCAGATCTCTTAGCCCTGCTTCTAAGTAGTCACAAAGGTGCAGCAAAACTGCATTCCCATCAGAAAGCATGATTTTGCACTGAAAGCAGTGCAGAGTGCCATTGTAGGAGATACTGTCTAAGTTAAAGAGCCTCTGGAAAACTCAGGAGCACTCTTGCTCTCTTATCCACAGCAGTAATCCCTGCATTTCTGAACAGGTTGCCTAAAACTGCATGCTACAAATATAGAAACATCTTCCGCCCACCTCCTTGTCCCCAGTGCAGTCCCTTTTTCTGCAAGCAGCAGAAATAATGATTTTAGATTACTCTGGGATAACAGAGAGAAAATGTTCCCAGCAGGAGCCCTGAAATAACTAGCTATCTCTGCCTGGTATATCTAAGGTTTGTCTATATTCAGGACATGCTGCATCTTTTGTTTCTGCTGATTTTTAAGGAGAGGTAATAGTGCTGAGCTAAAAGTCAGCATACAGATATGTTTTAATATTCGTTAGTAGGCTGCAGTTCAGTCAATTGTCAATTGTGTTGCATTTCATAATGGAAAAATAACTGACAGTGTACTCGCACCCTATCAATGAGCACTTTTTTATCAAAGGAAATTAAACAAACAAGACGAGTTTGCAAACACTTTGTTTTTGCCAGTCATGTTTGGAAAGGTGAGCCTGGGTCTGCACTTGAAATGGGGTGTTGGTCAGCAACTATATAAAAATGTTTTAGTTGCATGGGTCACTTCTAGAAAAGTAAATAGACTGTGAAAACGTTCCACTTTGAATTCATTTCCATGCAGAATATCAGATGTTATCATGGAGGGACAAGATAATCTAATCACTGCTTATTTGTATCAATGACAGCCCAAGATTTCTCTCACTGTCTGGAAATCTGCATTATTAATCCTTCCTTCCCCTCTCACACTCTGTTTCCTGAGATGCTATTTATAAAGCATGGTTAAAAAACTCTAAACAATAAGGCTATTTCCAAAAAGTACAGTACTTCACTGTAAACTGTGCCCTCGATGATCAGTAACTATTAGTGGTTTCTAGCAAACCATGTTTATGAACGATTTAGCGGTTTTGGCCCAGTTTGGGAAGTAATGCTTTTTCTTGGTGGTGAGCAGCAGTTTCTAGAGCTGTACTGACATTTGCTTCTGGGAATAAGAAATAATCCATGAAGTTTCCATCACTTTCAAAAGCAGAAACATCTGTGGGAGACTCAAGAGTCTGCTGGCAGAGTTCAGCTGATTAAATGCCTGTAGTTCATCAGCTCTGCTCTCATCAAAGATTTGATGTGAACTATTACAAAAACGGTGATCGTAGGACACAAACACCTTTTGACTAGTTTAAAGAAATGTAAAATCCATTATTGTTATAAAAATTTTTCAGATAGAAAATTATTAAAAGGGGCTTAGACATGGCACTAGACAGCAAGTAATTGGTCCGCTTGCCTCTGTTGTGACAAGAAACAGGTCAACCTAATAGTAAAAACACAGGAGACAGTACCCAGGCAGAGCAGATCTGAGACTCAAGAATCCAGTGTTCCCATATGAGTTATTTCACTCTTCTAAACTCAGAAACATCATCTGGGAAAAGAGGATCAGGAAACACCCCCATGTGGGAGGTCTAATGCATGGAAAGTACATCCCAGGACTATTCATTTTTCATGGGATGGTGGGCTGAGTGTCACACACCAGCTCTGAATCCAGGCCCAAGGAGAGTATAGGCAGCTCCGCTCAGTGAGTCAGAAGGCCTGGGATAACCAAGTGTGGTAGGTCGAGACGTATGTGCGGCCAAATGAGGAGAGCAGTGCAGGCACCTAAACTTAGGCATCTAGTGATGTTTGAGTTGCCCTAGGT
This sequence comes from Pandion haliaetus, assembly GCA_013401275.1. Taxonomy (NCBI): domain Eukaryota; kingdom Metazoa; phylum Chordata; class Aves; order Accipitriformes; family Pandionidae; genus Pandion; species Pandion haliaetus. The sequence continues at coordinate 67,486 of VYZV01012060.1, read as the reverse complement.
GACCTGTAGTTGTTTTCCAAACAATTGTTGCATGTCTTGTCTAATTAGCATCTAATATCACTAGCCACAGTATTCAGAAGCCTCCTCCATCAGGGGACTGGAAACACAAAAGATACGCTATATGGAGCAAAAGGGATGAAGCAGTATAATAAGCCTCTAGGACACCCTTGCAGCCAGTGAAGCACTGTGTATGTACTGCCCAGCTAAAGACTTTTGTTTTACTTCAGCAAATGGTTTTCCACCTTCTACAATGCAGAGAACCTAAAAAAAATCCCGTTTTTCAGTTGCACTACAGGTAATTCAGATTATGTTCATATCTGGTATTGTCCCCTTTTCTAATGCAGGGCAAGAAGCTTAATTTGCCTATGCAACAACAATATCTTTTTTTTTTTCTTTAAAGGGGACAGGAGTTGTTATCATCTTTTATCTGTATGCCTTCAACCCATTTATAAATAGCACTGTGTGTCCTTAAGTGCTGAATGTTGTTATTGTCCCTGCTTTCAACTCACTTAAATTAATCTCATGGAGCTTCCTTCCTCTCTGCTCCTTGCTAGCCAGAATGCTGTGAGACGGAAATCTAACTGTCCAGTGGTAGTATAGATTGGGTCTGATGTGAAGCAAGATTTTCCTCGTAATGCCAAAAAAAAAAATATACAAAATATTGAAACTTGACTTAAAAATATTAAGAAGGTTTGAAGCAGTAAAGAAAATGCACAGCAGTGACTGCAAATTCAGATATGTTTCCTACTGAGCAATGTGAAGGAGTGATTTTTTTTCTCCATTACACACAAAGCATCACTCTCAACTTACTGTGATTGTTGAGAAAAATCAGTAGGTTTTGAAGTGAGTAAAAATTATTTTTGTTGTTGACATTTTAAAATGCCTAGAGAGAGCTGTATGGGCAATTGGATGCACTCAGTTGTCTACCCTACTCGTGTTGTTACTTTGCAAGGGGAATATTTGCATTGTTGTCTCTTGAACCTAACTTGGCCAAGTAACTAGAACAGCTCCGTCCCTCATTGACGGAGAATGATTCCCCCTCCAAAGGGCAGTTCTCAGTGCCCAATTCAGGGTTCCTGCTGTGACTTGGCATCTAAAGGAACTTTTCTGCTCCATTGACTGTAAAGGGAGTGAATCTATGATCCCTTTGTAGGAGGAGTCCAGAGCAGTAATGGTGAAATCAGTAGTTACAAATGAGAAGGTGATGTTGCGCTATATTGGATTAGGACAAAGGTAACACTGCAAGCATAACAGAAACATGGTTACTATTGTTCAGGCGGCTGAATTTGTTTGTCTTCTCTTTATCACCTTTAGAAGGCTGCGAAGGAAGCTTAACAATGCACACACTGAGATTATGATATCTGATGAGAAAATAAATAACTAAAATGAATTGGTGATTTTGACCCATGCCTCTTTCCGGTACCTCAGTGTGAAGGTTTACAATGCAATATATTCATTTTAGCATTCCATTCATTGCTCTAGCATCAGAGCCACTTTTCAGATCAGCACAACTTTGTGTTTTACAAGACCTTTTGGAGTAAAACCTTTCTTTTCTCAGTTATCCCCATTTAATTTAAATTTCTTTTCAATAGAACAGTGGACTAATTATATTTCTTTATTTTAAGATGCTGCACGCAGGATTGCCTGAGCTAAACAGCATTCAGGATCTGAAGTATGTGTATGATAACCTCCGTCCTCAGGACTCAGACCTACAGGCTACAAGCTACTTTACAAGGTAAAACTAGAAAATAATCCAGAAACCTTATCTTCTTCAGGCATGAAGCAAAGCTGTCAAATTGAAAAAAAGGCAGTTTTTCTTTTATGTTAAGAGGTTTTAATCAGTGAAATTACACAAAAGGATAAGTGGTATTCACATGTTTACTTTTAAAATGTCCATTCCTTATGCATGTTGTAATCAATCTCCTCAAATTTCTGGAAGAAACAGTTACGCGTTTGTGGTACACTTGTAACAAGTCACTTATTCAGTGCCTAGAGATTTCTTTGGCTTTCATGCTGAAACCATCCTGGCTTATATCTCTTCAGCTTTCCTCTCTGCTTTTAAATGCAACAGCTACATGCAACAGGATTTGGACTGCAGAAAAAGGTTCAACTTGTTAATGGATTGAATGAGGACCTGGAATTCCTGCATTTTAATCCCTTCTCTGTTCTTCTTTTTACTTTCTGTGTTGCCTCAGGCAATTAACTTTCCCTCTGTTAGCCATAGTTTCTCCATCTGCAAAATGGTACTGATACTTTCTTTTAAGCACTTAACAGATCTGTCAAAGAAAAGCATTGTGTGTGAATATAGGTACATTTAAAGCTTGATTTGTGTTACAGTAATGAAACCTTTCACTTGTTTGTGATAACAACTGGGCATTATTGATGAGGAGCTACAGCTGATGTGTATAAAATCAGTTTGAAGGCCTCAGTCCTGATCTTTCAGGTCAGGCCTCTGCATTACATATAATTCCAGCAGTTGATGTGATGATGCTCTAGATGAGCCAGTGGAGACCGTCTGGATTTGGAAACTCACTTACCCATTCTAGGCACAGGATGAGAAAAAATCTCCCTGTCAGAGCCTGTCCTGTGCAGCACCATCATTTCCCAAGGACAGTCTATGAATTCACACACCCTGGACACCATGTACACAAGCAAGGCGAGACAGACTCTTCTGACCTCCTCTTCCGGTGCAAGTGCAGGGCACGTATCCAGTTCACAGTGCTGGACTCTGGGTGAAGGGCTTGCTTTCAAATTCAGAGCCCTAAAGGACACTCCTATAAGGCAGCACAATTCTGTGCATGGTGCAAACTGCCTTGAGGCAAGAGCAATCCCCCTACCCTTCAGTACAGCCAGAGGGCACATTGCAATGAATAAATGAGGTGAAAGCTTGAACTGGAGCAGCTGAGCCTGTCCCATTGCTATTACAGAGGCCCATATGAAGATTTTGAGCAATCTGAATTATGTTGTTTATATGTCACCTTTTCATGTATTAGAATTGGAAACGGAGGCAGTAGGTTTGGAGAAGGCTGGAACAGATACCTAGAGAGTTTAAGGAAGACCCTTCTTTGAAAAGAAAGAGAGGAACTTCTCAAAACTATTGTTCCATTACTTTACATGCAGCAGAGCACTGAGTTCCTTCTCCTTTAGCACTTGTTTTTTCATATGTTTTCACTCTTGCCCCTCAGCAAGATTGTTTTATTTCAAAATTTAATTACTGTTTCACATTTACTGTCAATGCCTACCTTATCCTTTCCTTTAAAATTTTATGTATTCCCAAATTCAGACTTCTATTTCCACTTCAAATAGGAAACATGTAGTTTCTAATTAAATTGTAAAAGTCTTGATTCTATCAAATAGTTTAAGTGGTTGTGTCTGTTTCTTGCAGGTAAAAATTCATTTAATTAGTGAAAAAAAAGCTAGGTTATACATAACAAATAGGGAAATGTGAGTCTTCCAAGTGAAAATTGCGTTAGTGTCATGCAAAGCTCAGAGCCAGTGCCCAGCACTCTTCTGGAGGTGGAAAGGATCAGTATGCTTTTCAGTTGGGTAGGACTAAGGTTATGGTTAGGGTTAATACCACTGCAGTCTTGCTCAGCTGGAAGACAAAGGATGAAGGCTGGGTTCAGGACAGAACTGTAGCTCCTTGCTCTTTCTTGGAGTTGGGCAAGGTGGTTGTGGTGTTTTGAGGGTTATGGTGAAGGAAGCGAGGGACTTCGGAGTGGGAATTCACCTGCAGTCTTTCTCAGCCAATGCATGTGGAACAGCTGGCAACACTGGTTTGGAAGTAAGCAGAGTTGGTGTGCTTTGTTGCTGAGTAGATGTTCGCATTAGGGTTAGGAAATACTCTTCAGCCCAGCGAGTCTATAGGTAGGGCTCAGGGGCCAGCATGTCTGTCTTCCCATTAGAATTCTTGTTAGGGTTGGTGTTAAGGAAATGAAGGCCTTCAGAGTGGAAATGCTGGTCAAGTCCTGCTTGGCATCATGGTGCAGATCTGTACAGTGCTGTGGGCTTGCTCTTATTTGAAACTGTATTTTCTGCTAAAATGTTTTTAGTGAACTCTGGAGTTATGGTTCCAATTTCCTTCAAGATACTAAAGTGTAGATTTGTTATTGTCCATAGAGATCATTACATCACATAGAAAAGTCAGATATTGCTAGGGTGTATATTTTGTTCTTTAATAGTCTTGGGGTATGTTTGTATTATATATGCTCATTTGCAAGCAGAAAGTCTCTTGCCATTAGGTCATGAATTTCTAGGGATCTCATTTCTCTTGGAGCTTTTTTTTTTTTTTTGCTTTATTCTAATTTCTATTTATGTTTGAACATAATTAGTGTTAATTCAACACATGTATTAACTAACATTTCTACATGTTTAAACAAGAGCAGAACATCAGGCTTTGTGTCTAGTAGTACTTTAACTTCTGAAAAGTGTATCCAGGCACATTTCAAAATAAAGACTTTGGGATGGTCTGATACCCAGATCCATGCAGAATTTACCTCTCTGTATAAGCATTTTCCTACCTGCTCCCAGGAATGTTAATATATTGAGATTTTTGTGAGCTTTGCATTCTCTACATCATCTGTATTCCTGTCCTTCAGAAAAAATCTTCCCTACCTCCTTGTTATACAAAACGTCCAGGTGAGAAGAAAATCCAGTTACACACTTCTCATGGTCACTCTGTAGCTTATTCCTGTATTATTTTTTCAAGCTGTCCTTAGAAAGCCAAGGAAATTGAAAGTTCTGATTATTAGCATAACTTCCAGTAGCTCTCAAATCCTTCACAATTGCTATCTCCTTTTTTCTTCATAATTCCTTCCAAAAAGACTTTATTTTTTTAAAAAAGTTCTTTTCTAGACAAAGAGTGTGGTCATTGGAATGTTAAACACTGCCAACAGAAAGTTATTTCTTGTTGTAAGTACAAGGTAGTTATTGTGATCTTTCAGAATCAATCATATAGTGTATCTGCTAAAAACCCCAATCTTCTGCTAGTGGAAATAGGAGAACAGTATTTCTCTGTACTTCTGTAGAAATAGGTTGCTTTTAGCAATTGTCTGAGTTCGGTTTGAGCAATAATACTTACATTGACTCTACTGTTGTTTAAAAACAACATGAAATGATGAACGATGTCACAAATATTCCTGGTAAAACAATGTTAATTTGTTCTTTGCTGTCACCTTTTTAGCCAACAGAATAATGCTACTGGAGTTTGGACTGTAACGTACTGACCCCTTTTGGGATCGTAAAGCATTCTGTGTTTTACCAAATTCCTTTGCTCTCATTCTTGATTTAAGACATGTTCAACAATCAGTCATCTCATTTATGTACTGTATTCTTCTCACATTGGGTCAGTCCACTGTTATGAGCTGATGAGCCTCAGTGTTAGCCTCACAGCTTACAGCCTTCTGGAAGGTCACACCCTCGGATCGTGGATAAACAATGCATCAATTGAGTGTTAAACAAGAGTTTCTGTGTTTGCTTGTCAGTTCTGTGCACCTAGTGCCAAATGAAACATTGTTGTCTCTCCAGCATCTGCCCTGAACTCAGTTTGATCCTTGAAACTCAATTTGATCCTTTCCCCTCCCTCCTTTCCTCTTCCCCTGACAACACAGTTTTACCAGAAACTGGAAACCCATCTTACCTCTGGATATAAATTTCCTCTTTGGTTTTCTGCAGATGTCTTCAAATGTCAGCATGGTGTGGCATGTTGCCTGACATTTTTAATGTGCCTGTAAAGGAATGTATATTGAAAATTATTTTAAAGGGATTAAAGTTAGCCTAATGCAGTGAATGGAGTTGATTTCAATTGATTGCAGTATGCAATTTAACCCACCCATAGAAACCCATGAATAAGAGATGCACAGTGGATCTGACAATTACCAGTGAAGCACCATTGAATATCTTCAGCAGCCTGATTGAGGGGGGTGCTGCTTGGGTCAGCTGCTGCCTTTACTTATTTATTAACAGAATAATTTGTCAGGTACCTGTCATTGCCCAGGTCAAGCATGTCCACTCCAAATCACAAATGCCAGCAGTTGCAAAACTGGACAATTCACAGTAACTCCTTTCAAAACATGACACTAATCTCAAACTGATCAGCCAATCCCTCTTTCTCAGGTGGCTGCAGAGATTTCAGCAAGAAATCTCCCAAACAGCTGAAACACCAGTGAAAGCTGGTGATGTCTGAAAGGGCATAGACAAAACTACAGTACTATTTTTTCTTTCAGTGACATTCAAGCAGTTTGTAAAGATCGTGGTATATGTGCCTCAAAGGAACAGAAGGTGGACTTCCTCCTTGAATTTATCTTGTTTGAGGCATTCATACTGTTGCACAAACCCCGCATGCCACCAGCTCAGGGCAGAGGAATGTCTTCTGTCCTGGGAAAGGCAAATAGGAGGACTAGTAGGGAAACTAGACTGGAAGATGCACTTCATGAGAGTACCTGATGTGTTCAGCCTGTGGGATCAGCATTAGTCTGGAAGGAAAACATGGATTTTTAAAGCCTAGCAAAATAAGGGGAAAAAAGAATATGATTATTGCCCATATACTATCACATATATAGGTATTAAACTGAAGGGTTCTCACTGCTGTACACAAAAAAAATATCAACTGTCCATGAATAAATGTTGTCAATAATTAGAAAAGGTATGCCTCTGAAAGGAGTAATATTCTGGAAAAGTCTGTTAAGAGCTGTTGGGGGCATACTACGCAACTTGTTTTAAAATGGAGTCTGATAAACTCATGGATGGAAAATTTGGATATAAATGAAACACCATGTTCATTAACATCTGAGAATCCCAAGAAAATAAGTTTTGCTCATTATACTCTTAAGTTATTTTCAGGCCTAGATGGAAATGAGAAGCAGGCTGCCATCAAGAATGATAAAATTATTCTGAAGTTTGAGGTGAATATTTGTTATTATATATACCAAGACTAGGATCTGGATAACTAGTCAGTAATAATGAGTGTATGTGATCTTAAAAGGCTGTGGAGAAAGGCTGGTGTGTCCAAAAAGATCTGAGCACCAGCCCTCAGAATACCTGTCCCATAAGAAATGTCTACTTCCTAAAAATCAAGGCACCAATTATCATTAGTCACTCTTGAAAACATTAGCTAATCTTTTCATCCATCTCTGTTTACACAAGCAGCCAACCAGTCTGTGCATGTTTTACCTGATACCACAATTTGAGAGTTCTGTACAAAGACTGTGAGCCAAATCTGAAATTCAAAGCCAGTTCAGCAGGTGGAAAGCAGAAAGTCATTACTTTTCAATAAACCCGGATGCNNCCCGGATGCTTAATTCACTTTTCTGAGAAGTAGGTCAGACACCAATCTGTGTGGTAAATGTTTTTTTCCACATGACAATATCCAATTTTTTTTGCCTGAAAACTGTGTGTTAGCAATACTGTGATTCACGATTAATGTTACTCTAGTTAATGACAGTTTCCTGTTTTCTTCTGATCAATCTGTGCTTTTGATGCCCTTCAGTTTTCCCATCTATGGACCATTAGGCACTAAATCTCTAAGCAGCTTGGGCTACCAGAGCTCTGAAATAACTAAGAAAGTTTTTGTCATCTTTGTAAAGGCAGGGTCACCTTTAGGCACAGGCAAAGATGGTAATGGCCAAGGGAGCA
>VYZV01012060.1:27261-56983 GCA_013401275.1 Pandion haliaetus | reverse complement strand
CAGTGATCTTTCAGTGTTTGAGTTGTATGCTATCCAGGCAAGTTTCTCTTTCTGTGAAGAGAAGACTATAAATTACAAACTGAATTCTCTGGCACTTGGCACTACATTAAAGAAAAATTTTTCTTTGTTAAAATCACCCTATATTTTCCCTTGTACATTTTTTCTTAATGTGCCTTCTGATAATTTCTCTTCTCTGCCTCTCCCTTTTCCCCAATACAGCTATATCTAGTTCAGGTGGTGCAGACCTGCAATGTGGTCAGTTTTGTGGAGAAATCGTTCGGCCAGTTCTCAGAACTTCACAGCCGTCTCCAGAAGCAATTTCCATCATATGCCCTCCCAGAGTAAGGCAGCATATTAGCGAATGTTATTTTGCTCTTAAATGGTTCTCTCTGTGCACAGATAAAAATGTGAGAAAATATACAGCAGACATATTTTTGGAAACGCAAAGGCAAGGCAACATGTTGTATCAAGCCTTCTATTCAGCCCCAGAAGAAACTGAATCATAGAGCATTGTGACATTGTGACAGTCTAACTTTTATATATTTTATTGTTCCTTTTTTAATGGGAGAAGGGGGAAACAGCTTGGGCCTGACACACCTATTCCTGAAATCAAAGGGTAAGTGGTACTGACTTCATTAAAGGTATGATAGGGCCTTTAATAGTTTTTGTTTTCTGTATGATACTGATCAAAACTCTTAGCAAAATCCATATATTAAAGCAATGTAGGAATGTTCACATTGGGTCAGAACAGAAACAAGCCCATCTCTGACACTGGCAGGTGTGATCAACCTTCTTACAAAAAGATGCACATACTCCCCAGCTGAGAAATATGCAGTAATCTTATGTACTATCCTGGCCCCCAAAACTGATAAGTTGTGCCTCGCATCATTCAGTTTAATATCTCTTGAAAAATATGCTATCATTAGTTGCAATAATTCTGAATATTACTTTGTATCCATGTGCGTGTCTATTCCTGCTTTTCATGTTCTGAATCTGATTTCTTCACAGTTTCCTGGGACAGTGAGTCCCATGGTTTATTTCTGTCTTACGTAAACCAGCTTTGCCTTATGTAATGATTGTCTATGGCTTTGATAAGACAAGCAGAGTTACATATTCTACAAATATCTTATCCATTATACTGCATACACCATTGAGAACAAAGTAGTCCTCTCTGAAACAGTCAAGCTGACTCACCTGATACAAGCCCCTATTCAAGCTCAATCTACAATAAAACATAAAGCTGGCCAAAAAGGCAAACAGTTTACTTGAACCAAGCTGAGAGTCAAGTGAGATGCTTGAAAAATAGAAAGGTCTTTGAGGTTTGTCCTGAAGTAAATAGCCATAAACAATGTGGTTTTCCACAAATTTAAGATCCAAGTTTGATATTCCCCCAAGCTTGTGAGAGGCATTCAGTTGAATGGCTTTAGGTTAGTTAATTCTAGAGAATCTTTCTTCTACCTAAGGGGATTTTAATTGACTCCAATTTGACTCATTATGACTGGCTCACATGAACTGGTTTGTAGCAGTTCATAAGAATCAGAATTTCACTAAACACTGAAAGTGCTTGAATCTTGATTTTGATTTGGAGACATTTGCATGCTATTAGATTGTAAAATAAAATATTTAACAAGTACCTACTTATGATTTTTTTCCTGTGGTGAGCAGAGACCTTTGAAGGAAAACATATTTCTCTTTAGAAATGCATAGGCCTCAGAAACCCTGTAGTGAATTTCAAAAATAGTACTAGACATTTTTCAGATAAATCTACTTTTAATAAAATCCCTTACAACATTTTCACTGCAAAAGAGAGTTCTATAACTCACAGAGGGTTAATCTGGATATACTGAGGCAGTGTCTAAGAGCTCCAGAGCTTTATCGTCATAATTCAGCCCCAGCAGTAACCTGTCACTGTATGATCTTTCCCCAAGACTGTGTTAAAGTAATTCATTTTATGATGATTCTTTATATGTATGTTCTTTAATGTTAAAGTTTTGGTTTGTTTTCTAACAGAACTTCATCAGTTTGAGGCTTTTCATGTATTCTGGATTTTATTCTAATAATTAAAACCTAATTACTTCTTTACAGGAAGTTATCACTGAAACTGCCATACCATATCAGACCATTAGTCTGCCTGTGTGTTACAAAGCCCCAGCTCTGGCTGATGCCAGATGCTTCAAAGGATGGAAAAAGCCTTGTTCCATAATGTAACCACAAAATCAGTTTGAAAATGTATGATTTAAAAGTAAAATGTCTAATATTACTAGAATAATTAGAACTGCTAACAGAAAGGACTTGGTTACTGCTTTGTATTGATTCATGAAATTATATATATTCATGTCTCATTAGGAGGAAATAATGCAATATGAGTCTGCTTCATACAAGTGCTAAATGCTGGCTATATTGCAAGAAACTAATGGCAAAAGCTCAGAGTTCTCAGCATCTGAAATTTTGCTATTGACATGTAAACATTCAGCCCATATTTGTAAATCAAAGCACAGCTGCCTCAAGCAAGCCCTCACACCCTGGCACCTTGCCTCTTGTGTGGTTTCAGACAGAGCATTAATTGTGTTTAAGTATTGTTTTTTAAAAGGCCAAAAATCTTTTCACCCAACAAAGCATTTAAGTGATGTAATTTATACATAGAACGTCCTTCAAGCTAATAAGTAGGAAATGGAATCTGCTATGCAGGATGTTTGCACGTGGTGCAAGTTTATATTTTTTTGGTCTACTTAAGGTAGATACAAAGCTCAAAATCAGCTTGGGAAGTTAACTTTTCTAACACAAGTGTGTTCACAAGTGCAAAGTTGGTTTCAGCCATAGGCGCAATTCAGCAAAAGCATGAAGGATTTTTAAAGAAGCGTTCAGTACTACCACAAGGTACATATTGTTCTGCACTGCAGCAGTTATTGGTGCTATCATCAGCAGTTTCTCTGTCCTCTGTTTGGCCACTGTGCTTAGGATGCATCTTTTGAGGGCCTACATTTTACAGCCAGAGTCCTCTCTTTGTGTTATATGGTCTAATTAATTTTAAGCTGCTTCCAAACAAATCCTCCCTACCATCTCTTGAAAGAAGTCCTTTTTGTGTCCCAGAGGAACCCAGAACATTCACAGGCTATTTATGTGTGCCAAATGACCTGGGCTCTATTTTTATCTGTGCAGCTCATATATGTCATGATCCTGGATCATATCACTTCCCCCTCCTCATTATGTATCCTGCCACTGTAATTTCGTGAGGCAAGAACTGCCTCTTACTGTTCATTTGTACAGCACCTGACTGAGCCCTGATCTTTCAGTGCTATGGGCAAAAATAATCATACAGTCATACATACATGCAATGTGCTGCTATCATCCTGGCCCCTTGCTGTTTCAATTGCAGACTAAGTTATACCAGTGCTGAGTTTTTCCTCGCAGTATTACACAGTTGCATTTCAAAAGGCTGGCCAAGTGTCTCTTTTCAGTGCATTGCACTGCTAGATGGCTCTTCAGTCATTTCTCTGAAGCCTTCAGATATCTCTTGAGATCTAGTGGATAAACAAGGTGGTACCAGAAAAAATAGGTTTGTAAACAAGACATGGTCAACTATTTACAGTGGTGGTGTAACATGAAATACAACCAGATCAAAACTTCTACCTTTCTGTTTCATATAGATTAGAGGGCATAAAGCATAATATTAGTTATGAATCCTAATATTAGCAATCCATATCACAAAACCCATTACATGCAATTTAGCACAGATCGCTTTTCTAATGCTCCTTCAATCTGTGAGAGAAATAGTCCTTGTCAGGGCAAGGTTAATATAAATTGATTATGTATATTGTCTCAAATCTAACCTTTTGACTGATCTAATGTGCATTGTCTCTAAAACGCAAAGATAATTCAAGCTAAAAAAATGCGGGGTTTTGACATTTTCCATCACCAAAGCATTTGAAAATTGACATAAGGCCATTCAATGCATATGTGGCTTATTTAAAAAAATGAAATGAAATTAATCTTAATAAAAATTCAGCAAGAACATTACTATTACTATTATTACTGTTATTGCTTTGGTTGGGATTGATTTTGTTATTGTGACGATCATTTGTTTTCATACATTGCTTTTATTATACCGGTGCCTGAAATTACATATGGGATCAGGGACTTGCTCTGAAAAACTTATCTGCACTCTAAATAGCTGAGGTAAAAAAGCAACCAGTGATATATTCATAAAATGTCATGTTGTTGCTGTAAGGCTTTGATATTCAATATTCTATGGCAAAGGGTTTGTATAGCATGAGCCCTGGGCTGAGATCAGATATTGATGTTGTGCTGTGCACAGGGCAAAAGATGGGGAGGGTAGCGTTTTCCTGGGATCATAAAGGGCCAACTTTTTTAGAGGTATTTAGATACCGTAAAATACAAGTAAGTGCCTTTTAGGGTTTTGGTTGGTTGGATTTTTTAATTAATGATTTAGACAGAAAAAGGGGTACGGTATGAAACAGAATATCAGCAAATTATTAGAACTAGAGTCAGAAGGTAAACAGTCCTCTGGACACTGTATCCATCCCTTCCCTTACCTGCAAAACCCCTTAGAAAGTGGTAACTTTCTTCTGTTAAGTAGAGCTGGAAATATCTCCAGCGAATACAGTACAAGTACTTACAAATATTCTTCTTTTGCAGGTTTCCCCACTCATGGCATGTACCTTTTACAGATCTTGAACATAAAAGAGTGAAGGATTTGAATCTCTATCTGAAGCAGCTATTAAGTGGATCCAGGAAACTGGCTAATGTGAGCACTTCCAGTATTTATGTTATTTGCATATGACTTTTAGTAGCACTGTACCAAAAGATTCAGGAAGCTTTCCATGGCCTCATTTGAAAAAAAAAAAACAAAACCATAAATGACATGTCTTCTAATGCAACCATTTTGAGATGGAGCCATTGCAGCATTCATCAGAACTTAAGACAAAGACAAGAATGACTGAAAAATAGTTTATTAGACCTGGCAGGGCATTTTTCAAAAAAACTTTCCTTCCTTTGCTGCCATCCAAAAGTAGCGATTTACTGAATTTTTGACAGTAAGGAGTAGGTTCTGAGGAATGTAATGTCTAAAAAAGAAGTAAGCTTTGAAATATTGAAAAGTCTGATTTTGACAGGTTTTAAATGAAAAGTTCCATTCTTTCAGCCCAGAAATAGTTAACATGTAGAAGAAATCATTTTGCAAACATAAGACCAAAAGTAGAATGTTTCAGTATTATCAGAATAATCCATTGTGTCCATTGAAATTGGTGTTTTGCCATTTTTTTATTCATTATTGTTTTCTGAGATTTGATGTTCTCCTGTTTCAAAATGGAAAGTTGCAATGGTAACAAACACTGACTTTTCATTCTCTGGACGAAGACAAAGCCTTATGCAGCTCAGCATTGTAAAAGCCAGGGCCAAGAGCAACTAACAGGCTCCATGCACACCAGGAGGATGTTCAATCGTTATGCTGTGTCACTTTGGAAATTGAATGGTCAATTACTGATAGTGACACGAGGGTCTGAGAGAAAGGAGCATCTTCCAGCGACCAGCCGTTGTCAAGAAAGCTGTCAGATAGGAAAAAATAGTGTTTTACATTAGATCCTAAGTTTACGTAGAGGCTAGTAAATTCAAGGGAACCAAGGCACAAGCTCGTGCGTTGACCCTGCTGTTTCACCACTGGCACATTCTCTAGCAGAGCTTGGGCCTCTGCTAGGTGAGCCATGTCATGTCCCATGGCCTCAGGGCCATAGCACAAACTGGGGCCGGTTGGGTTTAATAGCATAGACAGTCTAGGATGCCAAAAGAGGGTATGACATGATTGTTTTTCTCCAAAATTTTAAACATCTTGCAGGAGGAGAAAAATGTTTGCTGCCTAAGTATATAACTTTCCCAGCTGTGACTGTGTAATGGAGATTAAAGAGGAAATTGTCTATATGTAAACCAAAGAGTTTTCTTATTAATATGAACATAAATTCTTGCCCTGACTTGAAATTGAGAAGATTTCCAAAGAGGATAGAGAATATCTGTGTCACAGAGTTACACTTAATTTGGTATGGACAGCTGACTTGGGTGCTTGGCTCCCTTGACTGACCTTGCCAAATAAACTGCACAAGTTGGGGTAATTGTTGTGCAATTTCTGTCATTCATGTTAGGGTCACGGGTTTATTTTACATTAGCACCTTTTGGTCACAGTTGAAGAAAAACTGATATAAGCCAGTGACCTAGAAATGAAGAGCTCTGTATCTTCTGCTGTGCTTTGTGCTGCTGTAAGGTACATGGATTTTCAATTTGGGCCAAGCACTGCTCTGTAGAAGCCTAATCTATGTTTGAAAAATTAGACTGCTTAAAGCCCTGGGATAGTAATAAAACATTTCCCGGTCACGCACAGAAGCTCTCTTCTCCCTCCTGCTCCGTGAATAGGCTAGTAATCAGCCAGAGCATGCTGCCTTGCAATGGGCTTCCTAATGCTTCTTCTGCTCCCTTTACGGTCCTGCAGCACGCACCCATGGAGCTGGGTAAGTTCTCCCAGCACTTGCTGTTGGGACACTGGGACACAACCATGAATAGGGCATTCAGAGGGAACCGTGGACAGATCTGCTTGGGGACATACGCTGGGGTGGCTCTGAACCAGGCCAGTGGGGCTATTCAGCAATGCTGGACTATGCAGTTGCTAAGAACCACTCCAGTCTGATGCAGCCTACAGTGCTGAACCATGAGGAGAAGAAAACAGTTTTGCACCTAAGAGGGCTGCACAGCTACTGGTGTGCTAGACTTGGAAGGCATGATAATAAACAGAGTAATGAGCAGATTGTTTCCAACTGTAAAGTGGTATTGCATGTAGGAAATCATCTTGCTTACCACCATGCAGCTAACCTGCAATTCTAGATTATAACCTTTAACGTTATTGATACTCTATAAACACTGAATCATTATTTTTACTTCAATATGCTTCTCCTGCTGGGAGATGTGAGAAATTTAAAAAATACTGGTGTGTTCTGACCCACTTAGAACAAGGAGAACAGTCAGTGGGTAATTTCCTTTGTATTCCCATCTGAAGGCTTCTTTTTTACTTTTCCCTTTGGTATGACTCTTTTAAAAGTGTCATGGTGTCTTCTTGGTTTTACTCTGAGCAGAAAGCCAAGCTAGGAGGCTTTCTTGATAAAAATAAATAAAATTATTTTGGGTCTCTTTGTGCCTTGGACAACTTTCCAGTCAAATTTGTCCTTTTTCTCAAATTGCTAGGGAGCCTGACCAAGACCATTTAGTGAGTTGTCTGTTCTCAAGCATTACCAAATAAACTGTCATTCTTATGAAATAGTAAAACTATGTAGGAATAAATAATTAATTTAGAAATTTGTGAAGAAATCTTGTAAGACCAGATGCCTTTAGAACAGGGTTCCCTTTACTTTCTTGACACAGTCATTTTTTTCTGCTGATCGTACCTGTATGGTATCGTAGCTATATTGTAGCTGTACGGTATGCTGGAGTATTGTCTGAAATGGAGAGAAGAGCTTGTATTTCATTATAAAATACCCTTGCTATCACTGTAAACACATTACCCTGATTGACTAGACACCGTTTTAAGCTCTGAAAAGTTTAGTCCCATCCACACAGGACTGACTACATGCTTGGTTCTCCCAACTAAGTAATTAAAAATCCTAGAAATAAAGTATTGAATTATATTCAAAATCTTTCCTCGGTCTTGCCTTAAGTGTGTGCTTTTTAGTCCAGACTAAGTTCTGTTTATGAAAATTGTGCTACAATTTAGAGTAGGTCACAATGTCACTGACCTTTTCTGCTAAGTGGTTTGAACAAAGGAGGAGAGGTGGAAAATAGCTGCCTTCTCATGTGCACTGTAGCTCAAATGGAATTAAATGTTTCTTTAAACCCCTCTTTAAAGAATAGAAGCTTCAAGTCACCGTTCTCTATCTCTGAATTTTAGTATTAGATCCAATAAATGCAGAAACATCAGCTGATGAAGATATTTACCGTTGGGCCAATTTAAATGCTTAAACGTGCTCATGGCCATCCCATTTTTTAAGTCTGCGGTTTACTTTGAGCAGAAGCCTCATTCATTGACTTCCTTTTAGACGTTTGTTGAAGAGTTGCCTAGAATAGTGCTTTTCCTAAATTCAGGTTAACACTCGGTTATAAGTAACTATGCCACCAGGCTATACACATGAACAACAAGCTATATTCATTAAATCAGTCACTAAAATGCAAAAGTTGATGCACCTTTGTTGTCATATTGAGTCATTTAGGACAGGATCAAAACCAGGTTTCAGCACCTTTTTTAGTTTCATTCTACTCCTTCCAAACCAGTGGCAATATATGTGATCACACTATAAGAATATTTAGTTTTGTGCCAGTTGCGCTATTGCTGGCTGGTTCAACAGCTGCATGAGTTGAAATGCATGGGTCTTCTAGATCAGCAAGGCAACATACTCAACAATGTTTAGACTCCTGAAGTTTTGCTTCGTTAAATGGCAAAACAACCAAGTGATGCCACCAGTAAGAGGTGAAGCATCAGGAAACAATAAATTGAAGGATGGTAACATGGAGGAAGACAAAAATGCGCATTATGACAGTATAAATCAAATCTGTGACAAAAGGCAGCTGCTGCTGACCACTTTTATATTTTTCTTTATTTCAGTCAACTCCAACTGAGTGATGTGCTGAATGGACATTGCAGTCCAAATCTCATAACATATCATATAAATTAGGGGTGCCCTCGTGGCTTGTCATTTTACCACTGTATTGTAGGAGGGTTGTACGCTCCCTGGGGACACTAAAGCAAGGTAAGGCTCCATTAATTTAGTCTGCCCTGGGCCCTGGTGTCAAACAGCAGCATTCACAAAGCTGAATGTCTTCATGCTTATCTTGCAAAGACAACTTGCACCTGGCTTGGGCATTACAAGTGAAAAATCTGAAACTGAATCTAAAGCAATGTTTTATATAGCAACCGTGTGCATTTGTTACTATCAGCCAGCTAGTAGCATTCTATGGATAATCTTCCCATCTCTCATCATTTAAAAGAGGTGGCATTTAATTTGTGGATACTGTTATTGATAACACAGCTCAGACACTAGATGTATATACTGATCTTGCAATACTATGCAGCCTTAAATAAACATGTTATTTGTCCTGCATCTTTCACATAGATTGATTTTGTGTGCAAGTTCAGTGGGCTTGGATGTTTGAGGGAGTTTGTTTATCATGATGGAGGGGGTTGGCAAACATAATAGTAAGTGCAGGTGCACAGTAGGCTAATCAGTAAAAAGAAATGAGGTATATTGAGGTTTGACTCTATAAAAATTTTCTAAGTATCCAAATTAACTAGGGACTTTGGGGCCAAAGAAACCTAGTGCAAACAGGTAAGCAAACAGTGACAGTGTATCAGCGATGGATAGGTTCTATAAACAGCTATATGGTGACTTACAGGCTGTGTAAAAGGGCTTTAAAGAGGATGTAAATGGAAAAGATTGTAAATTACATTCACTCATTTTCAAGCATACAGTGAAAACCAGAACCACAGTGTTGTTCTAGGGTGACTAATGTTTTACACTATAAAAATAATCAAGTTTGATAACAGCTTCCCATATCTCATTTGTGTTTTATTCACTGGTGCTACCTGGGATTTGCAGAGATGAGAAAATAGCTCCCACAGTGCCCATATGGAGGTACATAATGCGGTGGTACAAAGGGCACCCGAGGTATGTGGGTCCCTTAAACTTCCACCACTCCCGTACTCCTGCAGCAAAGCATCCAGCAAAGGCAAAATGGGGAGGATTCAAAGTCCTCTCTTTTCCACTGTCCTTTCCTGAAGTTATAATAGCTGCAGCAAGGTCAGCTTTTTCTGTTTTTTTCTTTCCTGCTGATTCTCCATCCTCTTTAAGTATAACAGGTGCAGGGGTGTTCTCTGACCCCAAATCTACTTTAACACAGCTGAAAAGAAAGCTGGAACAGGGGAGAGGCTGTTTTTCTTTCTAATGAAATTAAATCTGGCTTGAAAACTGGTTGTGTTTCTCTAACAGCAGAGTGCTTTTCTAGTTAGTCTTTGATGGAGAGCAGTAGACAAATTCTGCCGTGGTGCAGGGCTCTGCCAGCTTCCCCGATACCACTGAAATTACTTATTTCTGTTGTGTCCTAGTGTAAGTGAAGGTGGAATTTGTCCCTTTTGAGATTAACGGCTGAAAAAAGGTCATGCATGAGTTCTAGCCAGACCAACACTGATGCACCCATACATACCTGGCTGCTCCCCAATAGGCTAATGTTATTGAGTGACGTGAAAAAATATCAACATTAGCTATTAAAGATTGTTGTCTTATTAGGTAAGAATGGCTAGATGAATGATAGGTGGCTTTTTCTAAAAATACCTAAATGACAGTATTCTAGGGAATTTTCATTTACCGATTTAAAGGTAAGAATTCCAGGGGAAAAAAGGGGAGGTGAATGCTTGTGGTCATCCTCAGTGCCTGCCTATCTGCCAAGACTGTCCCAGGGTCTCCAAGATTCCCACCTAAGGTCCCATCTTTGTAACAATTGCTTGTTTAGAAGTGGACTCTATCCACCTAAATATAGTATGCTTTTGATCATACATATGTTCAGAGCTCCGATATGCCTGTTTCTATTTAGCAGTGTGATTAGATGCATTCTTGACTCTAAGCATACACTTCAGTCCCATTGACTGGAGTCCAATTTATTGAAGTCCTGTTAACTTAGGAATCACCTGAAAATTCAGCATGTGCTTTGGTGGTCTGCTGACAAAGGGTGAACTTAAGAAGGTACTTACGCACTTTGCTGGTAGAAATCTAAACAGTGGACTCCTGCAGCAGGCAGATTAACACAATTCATGGAGAAATTGCTGTCTTATGAATAACGGTCTTCAAAATGCTTATTGCCACAAACACGTAGGAGATCTCCCCCATTGCTTTTGAAGCACTTTGCCCTGGATAGACTGCTGCATCTGCCCCTGCAACATGACCTGTTCAGTTATGCTTTTGCGTTGCATTTGCCAGCATGAGTCTTGCTGCTTCCCCACATGCTTCAATACCTGTTGAGTACAATGGACACAGACAGAGAAAGCTTTGAAATCAGTGCTGTGGTGCCAGCAGCGTACATGCCTGTCGTGTTCATGCCTGATGTGAGATCCGCATGAATTCCACTTCTGTACTTAAACCAAATGTCATTTTTTTTCAGTGTTGTCTCCTTTAGAAATGAGAATTTGGAACTATCACCTGAAACAATCTTTGCACCTCTTGTTTACAAACCTCTCTGTTCATATATTTCCATTTATTGCAGAAGGAATAAGTGGAGAGGAAGCAGAACACCAGTCTGCTCAGTGTGGAATTTTTTATTTCTCTTTCAAGTCAGTTAGTGTATCCTTCCTTCCAAATCCTGCCCACTTCTCCCAAGATTTTTGAACTGAAAGGGCTACTTAAGTTTCTCTGCTTATTTATGCTGTAAAATAAAGGCTGAGCTTCCAAAAATACACTCTTTCAACCCTTGAGATTTCCTACACTTGGGACTTGTGCTGAAAGAGCAAATGGAGGTCCCACAGGGAATAACTCGGCTGTTTAAAGCTACTGGAAGCTGAAGCAGGTGTATGGACTTTCTTCCCCTGTAAGCTGTCTTCACAAGATGAGAGAATAATTAGTCATGCTCAGAACAGATAGGTATATTGGCAATCCACTGCTAATACCTTAAGGATTTGTCATTCTATTCAAGGAAAATAATTCTGTTGGTTTATCCTTTTTTTTTTTCCCTGATTTTTCTTTTAAAGAAAATATCAGTGTGGGAGGAAAAACTCCCAAAAGTAGTATAAAAAATAAAAGGCAACTGCTAAAATAAATCCAGATTGCTAAATCTTATCTCTATGCTGAACACACACATCTTGTTTCTCTGTCTGCTGTAACCACGTTAACTCCTTACTATCTGCGTTTGTCACAAACCCCTGCCTTTTCTTTTTTCCTTGCACAAATCGTGCCACATCTTGTCAAATTGAAACAAGACAAATGCTACATGAAGTTCATCTTGCTGATAAGAGACACGTTATTTTCCATGGCCTGGAAAAAAACAATGGTGACATTTTAATGCTAGAATCTGAAAAGTCTCTTGTTGTACACCCATTCATTAGAGTGTCACTCCAAGTAACATCAGTATGAATGTAGCAATTCTAACCATCTTAAAGAATGGCCATTCTGAAACAGGGCTTTATGTAAAAGCTAATAAAATGCAATTACTGTCCACCTTTGATTCAGAATCATAAGAGTCCATTTCAGAATTCACATTTTTATTGCCTTACACAATACTCAAATCTGGGGATTTGGTTTATTGTTTTAATTCTCTACAGCTGAATGTAACTACCTGTTATATATGTACACTAGAGCAGTACAGGTCAGTACATAAAAATAAAAGTTATAGTGCAGTACATAAGGTGGATTACTCTTTTAAACAGGATGGTGAAATATGATCATCCCTTTCACTCCCCGTTGGTTTCTGGTAGGAGTTAACTCTCTATGGAGCTTTTCAGTGTCAGTGTCCGTTAAGCCACCATGTGAGGGAGGTATGCACAATACCTAAGCCTCGGGGAAGCACACATTAGGCTGGATGCTTGGGGTCAGTCCTGTGCCAAGGGCGCACTTCATGCTGACTACACAATACACAGTAAAGATGTTCTCCTGCATTTGTTTCACAGATGGGCTGCTCTGTAAAAGTAGTTGCAGCTGCTAATACGTATCTCGAGACACTGGAAATCAAGCAAGAATGCAAATCTATGGCCCATGTGGCACATTGCTGTTTGGAAGTGTGTTGACAGAAAGCGGCCAGGTAGGCACTAATGCAGCATCCCAGAGCCAGTGCTAAGGGGCACCATTGTTTTCCCAGTGCCTGAGTAGAAATTATTCCCTGCGGTCCTTGCCCGTGATCAGAGGAGAAAAGCTCCCCTTTATTGCTAACTCCAATACATGCATTAGAAACCTACCAGTGGTCTGCTCGGAGGGGCATAATTTAAGGAACAGCGCACAACTTAACGATATTCCCTGAAGTATTTTTATTTTCTTTCAGAATGAGCTTGTACTGAGCTTCTTCCTGAATTGGTCCAAAAATACTCTGGCAGAAGATTCATCATCTGTGACCTTAGGTATGTGGATTACCAATCTTATTTGTTTTCTAAGAAGGACTTCTTTAATAATATTAAATATAATAATGCAAAGGTGAGTCTAAAGTGTTTAGGTGGCACTTTTTTTTTAAGATATAAAGATACCAACAAATAATTCCTGATTTCTCAAGGTCTCTGAAAATGTATTAGTAATGTGACCTGTAGCTCTCTTTCACTTTGACATATTCTCCTTAGCCTTCCCTCATTTCTTTTTGAATAAAAATACCTATATGCAAAGTAAAAGTTTATTTACACAAACTGTGGAAGGTTTCTTGTTTTGCAAAACAAAATCTTGAGAGAAGAATCTGCAGGAAAGGATCTGAGTCATGACAAAGTACAATGTGTGCTTGAACAAGCGAAGAAAATTTGGGATGACTTCTAAAGTCATTTTCACAATGAGTGGAGCAGGTAAATAACAGAACATTATGTTAATGCATAGGCATACATTATTAATGATAGCGGTAATTCACTTCTTACTAAATGAGATTTGGTATTGTTCCCTTAGCCTATCTAAATACTTAACCCGTTTCCCTCTTCTGTCCAGCACCTAATTTACTCTAATCTCTGGTATTACAGCATTAAGAGCCAAAGCATAAACTGTAAAATGTAAACTGTGAATGTTTATTGTCTTACACTGCACTAGTTCTGCACTGAAAATTATCTTCCATAGTCAGTTTTTAGGCAAAATAAAAACTCATAAAGAAGCCTGCAGCTGCACTCTGCACCACAACAATTCAGCTGGTTATGTGCTCCAAGTGATGGGATAGCTTCCAAGATCACCAGTTATCCACATTTCAGAAAGGAGTGCAAGTATCTCTGCATATTTAGTTTGCATGTCCATTAAGTTAATTTAATCTCTCTGCAGGCAGAGGCTTCATTATCTCTTTTACTGGGACCGTTTTTTTTAATCCATCAGAACAAGATAAATCCCATTTCTGGCTTCTCAGCCTTTGGAAGATTCCCCCTGTGTAGAGTTTATTTGATTAGGGCATGCCATTATCATATCAAATCCATTATGACTATTGGAAATTACTAATGGTTGCTCTAACTTTTACAAAGGAACAAGGAGATAATGCAAAGATGTCCTAGGTGTTACGAATATCCAAGGCTAAATCTTGTCACACAAAATCCAAACCAGAGTTCAAGTGTAACATGTAGTCTGGATCAGTGGGCTGCCTCACTCTGTAGACTCTTTAACCAAAGATGCAGATGTGTGAGAGTGAGCTGAGGCATAAAGGAGTTAAAGTCCCAGGTCTTTAGAAGGATTTTGACATTTCACTGATATTTAGGTGCCTAATTATTACAGAGAACCTGAGTGTAAAAGTCTTATGCAAAAGTATGAACTAAGTCTGTAATAAAGCTGAGAAATAAATGAAAGTCTCATAATTCCTACAGTGGTGTCCCGAGCCAATATAGTCTGAAGGGTAAGCCCTTTATATTTGTTGTCAATGACATCAAAATCAGAGAAGAGAATAAAGAAACAGAGGCAAGAATGTGTTTGGTGGGTGTCTGATGAAAGCTGTGTGACAGGTAATCCAACCTGCTGGTTCACTGTACAGTTAGTGGAGGTGAAGGTCACAACCTGGTCAAAGGAGATTAATGTGTCTCTGGCCTCAAGCGTTATGGTTACAGAGGGATTCATTTTTACTGCTTAGGGACTCTGCCTTTTAAGGTTTGGATGCTTCAGTTCTAGACTCAGGGTAAAACCTTTGTTTAACACAGGAAGAAGAAAAAAAAACCAACCAAAAAAACCCACCTCCCTTTGGCCTAGAAAATTCATGACTATCATTTATTGATAGAATGCCAGTAGCACACAAGGTCCACATTAGGACCCAATGAGTTTAAACTCTGTAAAAACAGAGAACAAGAATAATGGGCTGAGTTCTCTGGGTATGGCACCACTTCTGGTCAGCAGGGAAGGGGATGCACCCGGATGACAGCCGATTGCAATTAACTGGGGAAGTAGGTGACCTTAGCTGTAAATAAGCTAGCTCAGCTATCAGAGGAAGACCAGCCATGCACATGCTAATTACCCACCTGGAAGATTGTTTTCATACGTGTTAGTCTATGCTTCGCCCCTTGTTGTTGGAGTTAGACTGCTGCCATACCCTACCTAGCTCACTTAGATTTTTGCTGCATGGCATTCTGCACTCCATTATCATCTGTCCTGTGAGAAGGAGAAAATGCAAGTCCAGGTAAGGCAGGAGGTAGCTGATCATGCCAAGCCGCCAGGTAGCAAACAAGGAGTTGCTGGGAAGAGCACAGTGGCCCTGGAGGCTCTTGCCTGCTGAGGGTGCCCTGAAACACTTGATTTGAAAGTAAGCCCTGTAGTAATGCTATAGTCAGTCTGGGGCAGGAATTAAGTTCACTGAACCTGCAGGAGAGAGGCAATTTCCATGAAAAGAATACATCCTTCCCCACAGCTTTCATTGCTTTATGATCTCATAAGGGCCTTAACTTTTGCCTGTTTTGAAGAATAACTCAGGTTTAATACGGGCTGTAGCTTTCCATGAATCTGGTGATTTTTCTCTCAGCCTTTACACAAGTAAATCATCTTTCTCTTAGTTAAGATCAATATAAAGTAAAATGAATGCCCAATAGAAGCAGGTTATGAATTTTGATCAAGACAGCATCTTTCTCTTAGACTGCTTTAATTTATAAGTGTTGTAGGTAATTACACTTACTAAAGTAAAATAAAAATTAAAATTTATGAATTTGTACTGTGCTCCTAGCAATGAAGAGATTAAAAATCAGTGCTAAATTTACTTTGACATGAATACTGATTCAGTACTCCCAGTGGGGTGAATTCTGCATTATACTGAATATTGTCAGCATTTCATTATACCAAGCTCACTACAAAGGAGTGAGAGCAGATATCAGGAATGATTTCACAGACAGACTTTTATAAAGGCCCTTTAAAAAACAGAACAAAGAAAATCTATCAAACATTTTTATATCAATCTTGTTTATTTTTCTTCTCTTGAGTTTATATCTCCTGAAAATATTAATAATTCAGACTGTTTTGCCAAAGTTATGAAATCATGAAGTCGTTGCTATTGGTTAAAACAGTGCACAACCCAGGCCCAGTTCTAGCATGTTTAGTTTGATTAGTGTTCCATGCATTTCAGTGGGCCTCTGTCCATTTAGTGAGGTAGAGAAACTGGCTCTGTGTCCTTCTAAAGGAAGATCCAAACTTTCCAAAAAGGCCATCATACAGTAGGCCTCTCCATGCAGATTTGCAGTCCTCATGAATAGTCCCTGAGAAGAGTAGGCTATTTTGCTCATGTTACATAGTGTTTCAATCTGCTGCAGTTGCTCGTTCTCAATGTAAAGCTTTTGCCACAAGTTACATTCCTACTTCAGTTGCATGTAGGCTGGTTTGCTGGCCATAAGCACCTCTTGCTGGCTCGTGGGACAAAACCACTGAGATAGTCAGTTAACGTATTTACAGCTGACTATCTGCATTTAGGTACACTGGAGGCTCATAAACCCAAGCTGTAGCTAAAGCAGGCAGATGGTTGGCTTGCGGCATTCAACCCTGGCTCTGGAAAACTAAACAGGTTCCAGTACCCTTTGGTGCCAAATGTCAAAACAGGCTGTCAACAAGAAGAAAGGTCTAAGAAAAATCTGAGGGTTCAGAATACAGAATAATTCTTAACTCCCTAATGGTAGTGGTAGTGCTGTGGCACTTAGTTAATTAGTGTTTTCACATTGCTTTGCAGTCCACGTGTGAAGTGCAATGTATTATTAAATTATAGTTTCCCTATTGATTTTGTCAGTCTTCTGTGTAGCACCTTCCTCGCTGTTTATATTTCTCATGCATTCTGCAAAGTGTAATGCAGAGCTTGCTTTAAAA
Source organism: Pandion haliaetus (assembly GCA_013401275.1). Taxonomy (NCBI): domain Eukaryota; kingdom Metazoa; phylum Chordata; class Aves; order Accipitriformes; family Pandionidae; genus Pandion; species Pandion haliaetus. The sequence continues at coordinate 39,968 of VYZV01012060.1, read as the reverse complement.
TGCTGCTGATGAAAACTTTGCACAAATGACAGAATATAGGGCTGGTAGTTCTCCAACATGCTAGAAAAGACAATCTACATAAAGAAAAGAACTGCATACTTGACTACTCTGAAGATCATTCCACCTTTGGTAGGAATTTGAACACTAATTGCCTTAATTTTTTCATTCAAAAAGAGAAAAGGACCCACAGTTTTCTAGCGTTATTGTACTTGATGAAAGAGATTATAAACTGGCACTGTTTTTCTGCAAAAGGGGATTGGTGGCTGACTTCCACTGCAGAGTTTTGCATTGCCACCAGTGAACGAAGAATCAATCCCTGGGAGGGAAATCTTGCTTCAGCCAAAGTCAGCGGAGCTTTGTCCTGTATCTACAACAGACAGCATTTGGTCTTTGCCTATAACGGAGTGCAAGTAGAGCATGACAGTTCCTAAAAATGCAGGGCCGGAGCTCAAGTCCATCTGCCCAACCTGGATAGACTGGAAGTAATTACTGTATGTGTATTTTATTATCATTTGAGGCTAAAATCACTTAGACTTCAAAGAGACTATGATTTAGCACTGAATCTGGGAAAACCTAAAATATAACAGCTAAGTGTAGCTAACAGTACCTGTCTTTTGTTATGAAATATAAGCGATGGAATTTTCTTCCGTGTTTATCAGATTCCCTGCACTGTTATTTTTTTCTTTACCTTCCTTTTATTTTTTTTTCCATTAATGCTCAATTTAATACATAGCAAGAGCAAATATTTTAGTAATAGCCATGCCCATAGTGTCTGTTTCAGACTTCATTTTACATACTCAGTTGGAAATGCAGTTTCCTCTCCCATGTTTTTCACTACTTTCAGCTTGGGTAGAAACTTGTTTACATTTGGTTTTTTATAAATGAAAATGCCAACTCCCACAGAGAAATTCCTCGACTCAATATAAGCACTCACACTATAAAAGTAATACAGAAAAAAGCCCTGGTAGTGCTGGTAGGAGAGAAAAGGCACGGTGTTCAGCTGGACTCTAGTGATGTAATTTATCCTCTGAAATCTGTTGCTCTTGCTGAACCACTCAGGATGACCCACTACAATTCACAAAATTAACAGAGCCTCACAAGTAAATTGTGCCCTTATGTTAAAACACAACTCTCCTTGTATTACACTGTCTTTAATGCTCTAGGAGTCCACCTTCCACGTTGCAACTTAAAAGAAAAAGGCCCCACAACATAAAAAAAATATGGTAAAGTAGCTTTGCATGGTGGTGGGAAGAATCGATCTTTGTGGGCTTTTTGTTACCCTGGATAGAACTCAGCATTGACTGGTTCATGGAGTATGCATCCCCTGTCTTTATTTGCATACAACAAGAAATGAAATAAGGTACAGTCTGGCTAAATGATTTGTCAAAGTTCATAAAGGAGAATAATAAATGAAAAACTGCACCTTGGTCTTCTAAGTCCCAGCTTAGTGATTTCTTCATAAGATTTCAATTCTTTAAGAGTCTGTTTCAGGCCCTTCTCTAATTAGGGTGTGATTAAAAATGTATTTTTGTAGTCTCTAAAGGGAAGAAATTGGAGATGGATTCATATTCTAAAATTCCAGTCCAAACATCAGAAACTCAGAAGTGTTGATATCCAGGATGCCTGGAAGAATTATATTATGGCAGTTGTATGTAAACACTGTGTTATTTTTAATTCATTTGAATTCCTTTCCTTAGGATAAATGGCAATTGCACTAGCTCTCTGGCTGTCAGTAGTACATGACACCACTGTAATTCCATCTGCTTAGTGGTTATTTCAGCCTCTGTTCACTCCAGAGGTTACACATTTGGTTTCTTCAGAAAAATACAGCTAATGTGGCTTATTCATTATAACTTCCCCTCTGCTGCCTCCTATGCTGAGCAACAGAGTACAGGCTGAGGAGAGGGAGTATGATTTCTTGCTCTTACAACCCTGGCTGTAAGAGCTCTGGTGCACATGTGGAAAAGAGAGAGCAAGAGCGTGACAGAGTGCACAGGTGTCTGCTGAGGCTGAAAGGAAGATGTGGGAATCCTGCCTGCTATTGAGGATGAGCAGTCCTGATACTCCCTAAAAAGCCTCTTCTTGCTAGTGCATAACCCTCACGTGTGGTGGTAGTATTTTCTTTCTCATTCCTTCTGCTTCTTAAAAGATATGTTTCTATTTAAAGAATGAATTGTGACTATGTTGTTTTGTCATTATCTCACCCTGAGGTGGGTTTAAGGCTGGTGTCAGTGGCAGATCCCAGTGTGCTTGGAGGGGAGCAGGACTTTTCTGTCTGAGGTGTCAAGCTCAGCTACTTCTTTAACAGGGAGGCAGGCAGAACAGAGCCCAGCTCATGAGAGATCACTATTTTTGTTGTAAGATTAGCAGAATTGAGCTCTTCTTTTTCCAGTATAGTACATATATAATACTGGTTGTAACATAGCTTTGGTCTAGTTAAGTGAAGCCCTGTTTGCACAAGTAAACAAGGCTGGTTCACACAGGCAGTGTTTGGACTGTCTTTGATGATGACCACATGGGGAGAACCCCAGGTCTCAGACCAAGTGGTGCAAAACGGCTCATGTCCACCCTGCTCAGGCTTAACACCGCAAAATAGGAAGGTCAGATAGATATCAAGCAGAGGTTGTGTTCACACCTGGTGTACTGTGGTGAAAGCCATCTGTATTTTCTCCGCTGTCTCTGGGGGGGCAGGTAAGCCACGTTACTCGCCCAACTTCAAGGACACACCTTTTTGGGAGTGAGACAGCTGGCTTAATGCATCCAGCAGAAAGAAGGAACAGGATATGCTTAGTCATTTCTTCCACATTATGAGACTGATCCTTCTTGCTTGGAAACTGAAAAATGTTTTTTTCAGTGGGAACAGAATCAAACTCTGTAAATGCATCTTAGTAGAAAAAACTATGAAAGCAATGGGTTGCATGAAAACCAGCCTGGAACGGGAAAAATACAGAATGAGGAAGGAAGAATTTATATATGACAGATATAGATGTTGTTTCTGTAACAGTTGTTTTGGAACTGGTCTGGAAACTTTCTCTTTCTTGTCTTTTCTTTCTGCTGGGAACTGAAAAAAAAAAAAAAAAATTCAATGTTTTTAACCAGACAGAAGAATGGCGACAATACTAACTAGTGTCATCAATGATTGCCAAAAAAAACCCCAATTATTTGTTACTCAAGCATAAATTTCCCACTGAAATTCAGATTGATGGCAATTAGAAAACAAAAAATCTCCCTGTCAATGTATAGAGGAAAGAAAATGAGCACTGCACGTCAGACCGCTTTCTTCCATCACACTCCTTATCTGTGTTTTCTAATTTCATCCCTCATTTAAGCGTGCAATAGGTTCTTTTTATATGTTATATTGTGTGTACTACAATATTTTACAGATGTACTTCTGCTGAGCTGTTAACTAAAAATCAAACTATCTGGGCTTTTTTAGGTCCTCAGTCAACTGATCATAAGCCTGGAGTACAATTAGTCGTATCTTATGAGAGCAGCCGTCTGACCATAATGTTGAAACACATGAAGAACATTGTGAGTATTTTTATCATCATGTGTAACTCCTAAGTCCTTGCATTTGCAGACTACTGTGAAAACATTAATCCTCAAACACCCTTTCTGGGATAACTAATTCTAACTCAAAATAACAACAATGCTGTTCTGTCACCATTTAACATTTGCTTTCTTCCTTTGAGCTCGCTCACTATGGTTACAGATGTGGGACAGATATGGAAACTGGGATTCCTTAATGGTTGGTAATGACCTTTTCCAGGCCATATAGAAAACTGATTTTGATGACTGCTCTGGCCCTTTCAGCGGGCAACATGACATGATCATGCAGCGACATGACTTTTTGTAGGATGTCAGCCTGGCATTACTGATTGCTTATCCATACATTTCCTTCAAGTCCGGCATGACTGGTCTATGAACAGGGAATAGCTCGGCAGAGGGAGTAGTGGTGGTATTTTGAGAAGCGATGTCATTTGGTGGGGTGATGCTCAGCTTTGTAACACACTCTCTGTCACAAGGCTAAGTTGTAAATGCTGTGCGTTCCTGGAGCCAGACTATGAGAGGGGAAAGCTGGCAGCGCTCCCGCAGCACGAGACAGGTGAAATTGGCTGATGAGGATATCTTGAGAGATCTAGCTGGTGCCGTGTGCGATCTCCCAGCTGAAGCAGCGTGTCTGCTGTTCCGTAATGAGTTCAGCCGCCTAGATGTGCTTTTGAATTCCCAGTTGCTCAAGTCTCAAGTAATGGCTGTGGCAAAGAGATCCTTCACTATCTTTGTTTAGCTAGGATATTAGAGCATTAGTTAACTGTTGCAGGTTCTCATTACATACACTGATGCTGCCTCCATCCCAAACTGAATTGCAATCACTTTCCCTAAATAGGGCCAAACTGAGGAGCTTATGTGAGCACCAGCCAGTAATAAAATGAGGATGAATGTTTAATTAGTTGTATAAGACACATGAGGCTTACGTAGCTCCAACTGTTCTCTGTTGGCTGCTCTGGCTTCTGATTTGCAATTCAAGCACGTTCATTCTGGTCTATAACATCCAATAAGTCTCTGGGATTTGTCTTTGGTTTCCTGTGTGCCACCTTGACAGGTGAGATCAGCCTCTGCTGACAGGTCCAATTTATATGAACTTTACCTTCAGGATATAGTATAACACTGTCTTTATTTTTTCTATTGTGCTTTTTAAAGCTAAGTGACTTAAGTTCTTGTAAAGTTCTAGTTGGTAGGAGGGGTATATTGAAGTGATTGCCATTCTGGTGATGTTAATGTGAGTTCAGGCCAGTGATGTGGAGGTGCACACAAACAGAGCTACAAATGTCAGAAACAGTCTTTCTCCTTTTTTCCGTCATTTTTAAGGTGTAGGCTCCTAACAGTGTTCTCTAACTTAGAAAGTTCCAGCCATTTCATTAAATGAAAATAAATTACAGCACAGATAGCTGTGTATAGCAAAAATAAAATCCAGGGTTCAGTTCACTTCATTATGGAAAGGGACAATGCAACTTTAAGTTATTGTCTAGCTTTTGAAAGTAGGTGAATTAAATCCATTTTCGTGAGTTTGCAGAGAAGTCTTAGGAGTCCAATTCAGTAAGACTAGCATTGATTCATAACTTGAAAATAAGGTCATTGTTTTAGCAGCCTATCTTAGGCAATCACATTTTTAAATCCTGGGTTTCCGATTCCTTCCTTCCATCTGGCCATCCATCCATCATCATCTGATCTGAAATATGAAATAGTAGTGCTTTGGGGTACTGTGATACTGGACTGCCTTCAGACTAGTAACTTGTAACAGAAAGGTTCTTTATCCCATTAATAATCTTCTCAGCTTTCCAGCCATATAGATCAATCTCTCTGACATGCTCTCTTTTCTTTTTCCTTTCCTTTGCTTTTTTTTTTTTCAGTTGAGCTGAACAGGGGTTTTAAAAGTATGCCAAGATCATATCTTATTCAAGACATGTTAAAGCTATTTCAGGTATATTCATTGTTTTGCTGAGTCTCACTAATAATATTTTAGTGGTTCATCTGTGCAGAAATTACTCTTCTATCTTGTTTTACTTCATAATTTATAGTAAATAATTTTTTTGTTGCTCTTCCCCATTTAATTTATATCTTTATAGAGATTTTATGTTGTGTTCAGATGTGAAAATAATTGTAGTGGGTCAAATTAATCCCAAATGTAGCTTCACAGAACTGACAGGAATTGTGATAGAGACTTTTGATCCATGTAAATAATTTTTTTTTAGTATTTGTGTGGGTTCATTTCTAGGGGTTTTAACAGGAGATCTAGATCCTGCTGTGCAAATCCTATTTTAATATACAAAACACAAGAGAATCCCTAAAGAGATGGTGGTGTTTATAGCCATTGTCAAGTGTCACATAGGTTTTTTAAAGGACAAAGTTGAAATAGTGCAATGCTATAGCTTTGCAGGTTTTTTTTCTTGAAGCTAACCCCATTCATAAGGAATGCCATACACAAAAACCGCTACAGCAGTGGAGAGAGCATTGATCTGGTGCAGACTTGCCAGAGGACTGTCTTATGTGGGTGCATGTATGGACTCCACAGTGCAGGCACTTTTGATCTGATGCATCCACATGTGCCAAATCTGCTGCAGATGTGTAAATCAGTCATCCCTAGATCTGCTTCAGGATGTCCTCTCATCAACATTTCAGTCATGTGTTATGAAGCCAGTCCTGCTCAAAGAAAACTCTATCAAAATTGCTTCGAAGACCAACAATGGAGAACAGCCTTATGGATTCTGCAACTGGAAAGGACTGTTAATCTAATCTAACCTTGTGTAAAGCATAAGATATATTTTTTCACTGAGAAAATGCTTGCATCTAGACCAGCAATGAAGACGGAGAAACTGAACAGAGAGATGTAAGACTAGTTGCAAATTGTTGTCTGTGGTTTAAGACTGTGAGTGCACAATGAAAATGGGTTAAATAGATATTTATAAGATACTAACAATGTTTCAGACTCAAGATTTTTCTCAGCAATTCATCGTTTTAATTGAATCCTGAGATTCTGTAAGTCAGGTGACACATCAGACTCACTACTTCTACTTATGATTTGAATGGCATCACTGTGACTGCTGAAGAAAAAAACTTTAAATGCAATTTTCAAAGACACAAAAGCCTTGATGCTAATAAAATGCAGCTTTTCAAATATACATAGTGTATAATTTTAAGTCAGCCTCTTGGGGCACTACTTGCTCCACTCAAATGCAGACAGTGCAACACTGGGCACTTTATGCATAGGCAGTACAGGCAATATTGCCTTAATAATAGTGAAGCTGGGCTAGAAGGAAACCTTTGTGGAGGGATGAAAACTGGAGAGGTTCTATGGAGAGACCTCTAAGTCATGGAGGACATGGCAGCAAGAGGGGATGAGACAGGGCAGGCTTATTCTACTAACACAAAAGTGCAGTAGCTGGCAAAATACACCAAGCGGTCTTCGAAGGAAAATACAGGAGCCCTGGGGGAGGTTTGTTCTGGCATGTGAAAGGACTTGTTAGCTAAGAACAAAACCAGTCTGGTTGTGGCAGCACACTACCCTGAAAAACGGCAGCAGGCAGGAATAGGAGCATGGGGGGTAGTGCTAGGAAGAAAGCCTGAGAGTCCACCTTAAAAATGTAGGCTCCTAGAGCTGCATAGAAGCTGTGGAGGTGAATTTATGAAAATTGAAAGACACACAGGTTTTGAACTTGAAATGCTCAAGTCCAGTTCCATTCATCTGTGTTAACCAACACAGAGAATGGGGGCTATGACGACCACACCAGATCTTACACAGAGCAGACTATGGGCTAGCTTAGTACTGCACAGCCAGAAACAGCCAGGCTACCTACTGCTGCACTGCTGGGCTTGCTCGTCTGTTCAAACAGACACCCGAGGCAAAAGAAGTAGCCATTTCTGAAGTTCAGAAAAGGTTGGCTAATATATTTCTTTTCCTGCTTCACAGAGAACCAGAATAGAGCAGTGGTTCAGTGTTGGCTCAGAAGGAAGTCTGCTTTGTCTGCTGACTTCATTGCCATGACTTCAGGCATGCCCTGTTTTTCTAGATAAGCAGCTAAACTTTCAATCCTCTCTGCTAAACATTTTTGACCATTACTTCTTGTGGGCAGAATAACTCCTCAGGGGTAGTGGGGAGGAGAAACAAAGCCAACTTATCCTGAACCTCATGCCAATAAATGTAAAATGTTAGTAGAATTCAGGAAAGTGCGTGTGGGTGATGAATTCAGAACCAATTTTACAGGGGGAAAATTGGCTGGAAGAAAAACTCCTACAGTACTTTCCAAAACTACTTCCAGCTTTCCTTTTATAAAAGCTCTGAAGCTGTCATGTACCACTCTTGGTGATTAATGATTCTGGGATAGCTGATATGTGAGTGACGAATTACTAAGCAGCTTTAGGTTTACACAGACATCCAGCTCCTTTCCATTTCGTGTCCTACACCATCCAAGTACAAATTGCTTCCAAAAACGTTTGAGAGACGTGATGGCTTAAATGCTTTGGGAAGAAAGGTGAGAGCCAAGCTTTCACTAAACCACAGGGATGAAATCTGTTTCTAAGCCTGCAGGTGTAGGGCTGTAGGGAAGTTCCCACGTACAGTACAGGTAGATGCTCCCCTGTCTTTGCTGGGTTTTGTCTCTAGCTTGAGATGGGTAAGGGGTGGGCATTTTTCTTCAGTCTTAGTTGGTTCCCATTGTTCCTCTCATGGGCCCACTAACTTTTACACTTTATGAATAACATTATATAGGTATAAATGGAAAATATATTACCTCCCAGCAACGCAATGCCTGCCAATTAAATAAAAAGCCACATTATCCTTTCAGAATATTATGAATGTCTCCTGCTTTCTTTACTGTGGCCCATGGATCAGCCAACAGGAATTGGGAAGAAGTTGCATGGGTAGGCCAAGTCTGGTCAGTCATCCAGGGATGGAAAACAAGTGGAAAAAATTCTCTCTGAGCTGAACAAAAGTTATTCAGAAAGTATCAGTGACAGAATGAAATCAGCAGCTTGGCTGATGGAAGGAGGTAACACATTCAGATGGAGATCTCCCTAGACTGGCACAGAAAAACAGAATAAAAAGCCATGGAAAGAGAGTTCTTGTACGAACTCTAGCTTATAAAGAATTTTGATTAAATTTTATATTCTTAGAACATGCTTTTCCTTTAAAAAATAATGGAAATTAGCTTAGACTGTGTTCTCTTTTGGACTGAACATTAGCTGAACACCTATAAACAAAGGGTACTACTACTCAGCAGTAGTTTAAATTGGGAAGAGATGAGGTCTGTTCTTGTGGCACAGGGATTACTGTTGGATTCCAACATATTTGTTATGAAAGGTGTTTGACAAATATGTTGTACAGAAAGTTATGTTATTATTTCTTGTTAAACCCTTTAATCTGTCACAGTACTGCCTCAGCTCTAAATTCTAACTGCTAATTTTTAAGTAATTCCCTACATAGCTGATATGTGTTGAATAAGAAAAAAAAAAAACCCACAACAATAGTGAGCTCTGTTTAATAATATGAGTGATCTTGGAGATGAAGGTGAATATAAATTAAATTTGCCACTGGTTGCAAATGAAGAAAACATTAAAAATAATAGTGGTGACAGAGCAAGATCAAGAGAATAAAAGTAATTTCCAGAACCCTACAACCAGCTTGGACAAATGAAAAGTATTTCCTCAGGGAGGTATAGATCTACATCCCACAGTAATGTGAAGATAAAACAAGCAAATGGTGAGACATGAGGTTGCTATGAGAGATGCCAATGAGAAAGGCCAGATCCTGGTGTCATGGTGCAGAAAGACAGTAGTTCATCTTTATAAGGCTTTGATAGTGAAATATTTCTCTCAGGATGTTTTTTTTAAACTAGAATACAAGTTCAAAGAACAGTTCTCAGTAGGGTTGCTTGGAAGTGATTGATACTTCAAGAGTGATTTATTGTTACTAAAACAACTTAGTTAAGAACAGACTAACAAGGACACAAGTCAATTGTGCAAATATTTAAGGGAGAAGACAGCAAGGTTCAAGAGGAATTATTCAGGATATTTAGCGAGAGCATAAGTAAAAGTAATGAGAAGTAATTAAGCAGCAGAAATTGCATCATATAATTAAATACTTTCTTACAAAGGGAGATGGCAAGCTGTAAAATAGTCTAAAGAAAACTAGAGGGAACTCTGTACAGTTTGAGAAATTAAAAATAGTCCGGATCAGGCATATACAGACTTTTTTAACTAACTAAGAAATTGAGAAGAAAAATAGTGCAGGGTGAAAACACAGATAACAGTCTCACTGTTTTTTTATGCATTTTTATATTCACTTACTATCTGTGCCTAGGCAAGGAGAGAAAAGAATATTTATGTGACAAAAAGATAGAAACAGAACAACAGCATTTGCTTGTGTTTCTTTTCTCAAAGGCTAATTTTCTTTTATACCCTCTAAAAGGCAGCAATGGTGTTAATCCTGAGTAATTTTAAAAGAAAAGTTAAATAGGGATTTATCTTTATTTGTTTTCCCCTGTGCTTTATTCAAGAGAGAAGAAATTCTGGGATCTATATTTCTAAGGGTCCAAACTAGATCAGTCTTATCTCAGCCAGTGTCATAGACTCTGCGACTAAATATTCATCTGAAAATTAAGTGTTCCAAGCATAAGAATAACACAGGGTTGAAAGCAATCGAATTCAGCTTCTTTACAGGTTTGGTGGTAATTCTGGAATAAAAGCTTCAGAGACTTGTTTATAAAACCTGCTCTCTGCATTCTGTGCCCTCCACCAACATTGCTTATCCATAGAATAATACAATTTTAAAGCATGACTGAACCTTGATTTCTTTCATCTATGTAAAAAGGAGAGTTTAAGTGACTTAAATATAGTAATACAGCATGTGGTTCAGGAACCTAGAATGTATTTTGTTGCCGCCTTCTCTTTTGGAAAAAAAACTTCTATGTGATTCTTACTCAAATCTTTTACTGGATGTTCTACATCTAATATATTTGCACATCTGGTTCTACAGTTAGCTTCTTTTATATTATTTTTGCAGCTTTGGTAACTTTTTTGTACCCACATGGTGCTATGTGGAGCACCCAGTAATCTAATCCTGAGCATTGGTGAAGTATTTGAAGGATGTCAGAGCTCAGGAGCTAGACTTAAGCTTTGAGTGAGCTGGGTAAGGACACAAACAATTCTAAGACATCTTTTTCTTTGTTGTTAATTCAGAAACAGTAGTAAAGCACACAAAGATGTGTCTTTAGTTGCTGCAGCTAAATTCTAGCCCTCCTTTTCTGCTACTGCTGATGGTCAGTAAAAGGCAAGAGCCTGTTTTACCTGACCGTTATAGCCACATGGTTGTAGAAGCTCTTCCTCATTTCATTTGGGATTGCGTCTATTCTAATACACAAATCTTTCTGGATCATCCAGGCAATAAATTACTCTTTTAAAATGGGGCATCAGAGCTACATTTCAGTTCCTTTCTTCACCTTTCTGAAAGTGTTTGATTCTGGTTTCAGAGCTCTATAGACATAAAGGTTTGGAAGAGAATCCCTTATGATCTTCTGGGTATCACAGGCCATCTTTCATTTTATTTACTTCATTTAAGCAGAGTTAGATGGGCTTTCCTCTCAAAAGACTGAAGCAGATCAGAAGCATTTTACATAGTTCTTAGGAAGCCCTGAACCTTTTGGGATCCAGCCTGTTTCCCAGAACTGTCTTTTTCCTTATGAGAAAAAAAAACCCAACCTGGTTTTGTTAAATATCTAACAAATAATACTTGTTCATTTCAAAAATCCCACTGCCTGTGTGCCTTGGCCTAATTGGAGTGGGATTCAGTTTGAAACTAAGATGCATACATATAAGATGTGATGGAATTCAGTTGCCTGACCACGGCTATTTTGAATACCGTGAAGTATCTTCCTTGACCTCCAATGACCACTCCAGAATGGTGCCAGTTTCCCATAAAGCCTATGTCATATTTCCAACTCCATACACCCCTTTTGTCATCTGAGATGACGTGAAGCAGCAGTATTTTAGAAACTTGGTCCTAGTCTAGATGCTCAAGCTCTCATTTCAATCAGTGGAGACTTAAGTCCCAATTCATTTTCCTAAACATATAGGAATGACATAACATGTTCCATCTGGCCTCCAGTTGCCACTGCAGAAGAGGATGGCCTCAGGTAAGGCCTGTGTCATGTCTGACAGTTTATGCAGTTATCTTAAGCATCTTCTGTATCTCAATGGTGCCAGACAACAATGTGTGGGCAATTTAACCAAGCCAAGCCAGGAGACATCCATGACGTGATAAGTTGAATCTCTTTCTGGCTTCCCTCCTTGACAGCATTACAGAGATCTGCTTAGACTTTACTAGGAACTTACATACCTACCACACATATATTGCAGGATAGGTCAACACCTCAACATGTAGCCCAGAACTGGTGTGTTTGTTGCAGGGTATTAGCTGTGATGTTATCCTTCCATCTCACAGACTGAGGATTAGTTTTTCCCATTTGACAGCCAGGAGACGATAGTGTTGGTTGGTTCACTCTTTAGAGAATTTGTGACTCAGGACAGCACTAGACCCTGTTTTTGCCAATGTAGTTCTCCCCATTAGGAATGCAGCATATCATCTTTTATTAACAGCTAGTCTGTACAAGTCATTGCTTCTCTACTGCAAACAAAGCCGAACCAGTAAACCTGCACCTTTTTTTGCCAATCAGCCTTATTTCACTTGGGAGAGAAAAGGCTGAAATAAACTACAGTGACAAAAGCACTGTTTTTCCTTGAATTAACAGCACCCACATTAGGTGCTGTTTGCCCATTTGGTGGGCTGACAAGCTGTGTGCAGAACAGGCAGGTTGTTGAGGTTGTTGAAGGTATTGGACTGCACAAAGTGCATAAGATGTATTTGGAGATTCAAATCAATAACACAGTTAGAGTACCTTTGCATTTTTATCATAGTAAATGACAAAGCCATCTGGAGGCTTGCTCCACTGACACTACCAGATTTCTGAAAGGCAGAAAATGTCTGCTCAAAAAATGCTTTCCAGAACTTCCCTGAAAGAAAATATATATTGTTCTGAAACAACACATCCTTTTATTTCCCTGCATTAAATTGAGATCAAGCTTATTTCTTTTTTTGTTGCTTTGCCATTGACCTCTGTGTCAGTGACCTCCATCACAGTGTGTCTTCTCTGTTT
>VYZV01012060.1:13590-27204 GCA_013401275.1 Pandion haliaetus | reverse complement strand
AGGAATGAAGTTGCTCACAGAGAAGAAAGGAAAAAAATTGGGATCAGAAAATACAACTTATCTTGCAGAGAAGCAGTTAAACATTTTTAAATTTTAGGTGAAAAAAGTAGTTGTTTGGGAAAAAATATCTTATTTGCACCATCACTTTTTGCCAGTTACTTTTCTGTTTTGTCTTGCCAATAGCAGACAGTGCAGGGTGCACCATAGCGATATAGTGGATTATCTTTTTTTGTAATTATTATTTAATTACTGTAAATGTGTTTTTATTTTTAATTTGCTTTGAAGTAATTTGAAAATATTTTGTGAAAGCAAAACTAAAAGCTTGGTAGCAGAATAGAATAGAGGTGTTCAGTGCTTTGAGATTTGCAGAGCTCAAAGGAAAAACAAGGAAGGGTCATCTGTCCCATCTTAGGATTTATGAAGTAACACCACCACCGCCCATTCACACAGCAATCCCATTTGTCCTGAAGGTTTATATATCTTATAAATCTGTTTTTGAAGGAACCTCTTGCTTTGTAATGTCATTGTCTTAGTGGTGATTATTTTCTTCAGCTCTTTAAATTTAGAATTAGCCCAGAGGTTGTTACCTTTTTCTAAGGCAGAAGCTGCATTTGTTAATTAAGCTGCAGCTTACAAAGACGGGGTTTAGCCTTTCTCTGCCAAGTTACACACGGACTCAGAGAAAGTGAAAGAAAATGTAGCAGCAGTGATGGCTTTTCCACATTTCTTACTAGTTTTAATGTAGTCAAGAGACAGCTAGTAATTTATACAGGTTACTGGGGTGCAAGGCTGATTATTTCTGTGGATTTTTTTCCTAATCCTCCATTATTGGATAATAATCAAATCTGCCTCATGTCTACACTTAATATATAAACATTTTGCTTTGTAGCTCTGAAAGTTTTTCTAACCATTTGCTATAGTGATATGATTTTTAAAGACGTAAGAAAATCTCAATATTAAACATTAAGAAATATTTTGTAGTCCTTTCTTCACTATGTAGAAGATAAATTCTCGGAGCAGTGCATGTAAGAGAAAAACACAAGATGAAGGTAAAGGATAGGAAAACAGAGTTAGAGCTACTGGACAGAGTGAACTTTTTTTTTTAATTTGGAGGCAGTAGCTGAGATGGAAGCCTTTCTAAAGCCTGGATTTCTTTTTTTCATTGAAGAAGGGGAAGAAAGCAACTGAGATTTTAAAATGTGCAGGAAATTAATTTTGGGGGAAGAAAGGAAGTTATTTATAGAGGAGGAAACGTAGCATTTGTTAATACAAGTTGCCTTTGATCATTTTTTTTTTTTGTCAAGATTGTTGAAAATGAAAAATGAGAAAAAGAGAACAGCAGCTGGAGCTATCAAATGTTCAGGAGCCATCAATCTGTTTCACTCTAGGACAAAAAGTGGAAAAACACCTGCATGTCTAACACTAAGATAAACTGATGATGTGATTTAAATTTGAGGCAATAGTCACCTAAAAAGAAAATTTGATGTCACTTAGGAAGAGGTGAGTTTTAAAAAGCTTTAAAATAAATTATCCCTGAAGTGCATTTTTTAAAAATCATAAAACTTTCTTTAAAATTCATGAGAGTAAGGTTCCATATTCATATGGACTGCTAAATTGCATAGTTTAATATATGGCAAATTTTGAAGTAGGTAGGTCTTTCATAATGCTAACAAAGAATCCATCCTTAAGGAGAGTTGTGGATGGTTAGTAATGATCAAGGGAGAAGAGTCATTAGGATAACGTAATTCTTGTGGAAAAATTAATTGAATTTCATCCATTGTTTCCCAGATACAGCTAGTATATTTAAAATTGAATTACACAGGACAAAACTTATCTGCATGGGTTTCTGTAAGTAAATATCAATACTTTTTTCATTTTGGAAAATAAAATTGGAGTGAAAAGTGGAATACAGACATAACAGATACATGTCTGCATTAGTTTTTCAGTATTGAATTACAGACATGGAGAGAAGTAAATCCAAAGTATCATTTCCTCTGCATTACTCGCCTTCATTCTTAAATATTTTCATCACCTTCTGCCTGACATTAGAAGAAAATAGCATTTCAAAAATAAACGGCTTTTTTAAACATATATACAGGCAGTTGTAACTGAGTTCCTTAAAAACATCAGTCATTATCAAGGTCAAGTAGACAGGTCATTCTCTGAAAAAATTGTTCAGTCGCGGCTTGTTTGTATTTGAAGAAAACATAGGGAGTCAGCTCCTAAATTCAACTCAATTTTTTTTATTGGCAGATCAAAATCACTGGGTTTTTCTGTCCATAGGTATAGCAAGGAGAGCTATGGCATTTCTGTTGGAAACTTGGTTTTATACGTTTTCAGCCTTACAGATTTTTGTAGCTTGAATTTATTCACAAGCATACACAATCAAAGATTTAAGACAGTAATTTAAATTGGGAGTAACTTCTTTTAAAGGAAGTAAATTTTATTTTTGTGTTAATGAAATGACTACAGAATTAAACATAAATAGAATTAAATCTAAAACTTTCGGGTTTTCTGTTTGCTTGTTCACAAGTACATTCAAGCTATAAAGGTTTTGCAAAGTAGTTGAAGTGCAAAATGGCATTCCTAAGGTATCCTTTGATTTTCCTTCTGGCCTAGACTGTGGACAGAAATCAGTGATTTTTGAGCCATTAATAATAACAAAAGGGGTTTTTGCTGGATTTCAGAATTACTCGTAAGCCTGCACGAAATCGTACTCTGTGTTTATAATGGACCCACCAGAACAGATATTCTTTGTTGCAAATGAGACTGGCATTTAGGTCAGATATTCTTCATGTTTAGCTAAGTTTATAAATGTGCCAATGCAGTCTAAGTTAGAAGTGAAGGGATAATCCAGGGGGTTTTCTAACTAAATGTGACACTGTAATATGACAGAAGACATAATCTTTAGAAAGAAAAAAAAAAAAAACTGATATTTTCTCCATTCTCCTTTATTCAAACAAATGCTCAACTCGTACATGAAAGCCTGAGAAAGGACTAGTTTGCTTGGTATTCTTGCCTGCCATGTCAGTTGTCTTAATAAAACAGTTTACTTCAAATTTCACCTACTTTAGATTTAGAAAGATAGTTCTGCTATGTTAATACCGCTTATGTTTTCACACTATGATTGTCACACTGCCAAGATCCCTCTTTGTCCCTGCTAGGGAATGTCTAGGAAAGTACAGCTCCTTCCACAGTTGCAAGTCTTGTCTCAAGAAATCCTTTGGTGAAGCAGGCTCTTCACATGAAAAGATTCAACTGTTGTGCCAGTCAAGAGAGAAGCCAGCACAAACTCATCATACAGGCTACCCATACGCTGCTTTTGCAAGGCCATGGCTGATTTATACCTGCTCTTAATCCACAGTTTTGAATGATTAGCGTGTAGTGGGACAGAACCTTTTTAACAGTCAGAGACTCGTTAGGTGTATTGTGTCATAACAGAAGGCAGGGGAGGGCAGTTGAGAAGTGAAAGATGGGATCTGGCTTGAAGTGTGCTCAGCTGAAGCTTTTTGATTGCTTGATAGCATAACAGTGCCACTGAAGATGGAGAATTGGGACAACTATGGAATTCGGAGTGGCCAGCTTGCCTTTCCTCAGCAAGAGAAGTTGAAGTGGGAAAATGGTATCTGTAAAGCAGAGCAGGGAAAAACACCAGCACCCAACAACCAGAACTGAGATCTCTAGTTGGAATTCAGGTGGCTGTAGTTTAAATTACCTCTAACAGTCTGGCTGCTGATTGCTACTATTCATAAAAAGTGGCTTTGTTTTAGTTCTGAAAGATCCCAGAGCGACTGCTCTGCCTTGAGTTTTCTTCTCTGCATCGCTAAAATGTTCTCTTCTTTTATTTTCTCTCTCACCTCTCTCCTCCCACTCACCTCTCTCAACATGTATTTAGCTACATTCAAAGGGTTAGTGAGGAAGTAGTTTTCTGTCCATCTTTCACATTGTCACAGCACTACTGCAACGTGCCTTCTTTAGATTTTGGGAGGAGTCGGCTCATGGAGGAAGGTTAGTTGGCTGCAGGCTAGATAATATGCCAGCATTGCTAGCAGGGTGCAAGGAGCAACTCAAAGGCGTAGTGACAATTTTAGCTGACTTTTTTTGGATTCTTCGCATGCGCTTCTGGATGCCCTGGTCCTGTTAAACAATCACACAGCAATCAGCTTGGATTCTTTCCCTGGCAGGTGAATGTCAGACTGAGCCTGTTTCAAATGCAAAGGACACTGCTGTGATCTGTGCCTTTGCTGTCCTGAGGTGTGCAGTGGGGCACAGCACTCGTGACTACACCCTGTCCTATCTGGGCAGCTCAAAGGGGAGCAGAACTGGATGGATGCAGCCGTCCTCTCTGTTACCTTGGTAGCCTGTTACTTACCATCTGGGCTCCTCAGACTGGTGCCCTTTGCAGCTGCTGCTGACCTCAGCTTTCAAAATTAGCTCTGACATGGTCTCTGGCTAGGCAATACACTTCTGGGATGATTTATAAAGCCCGACATTTTACAGGACTCTCCCTGTACTGTATTTCCATGCTTGAGATAGTGAAGATCATCGTGCTGGGCCTCAGCTGTTGAGCTGATAAGGTCTTCTTCAACGACGCCCCCTGCCTTCTTTTTTTTTAACCATCTTCCCTTTTTTGTCTGAAACAACTAAAATCTGTTTACCTTCAAGTTACAGTGATGCTTATCTATTCATTGAGAGGTGAAGAGCTTGATTACAGTTAGGATCCTCATTGCCTGGACTGGTATTTAAGGCTATATTTCTTTCTCTATCCTGCTCTTTAAGAGACTGTTCAATTCACTGTTATTTGTAATCCTTGATTGAAGTTTCAGTGTAGTCCTAGATCAATAGGGATGGGCTTTCAAATAGACAGTGTAAATTATAAATACTGTGTTAACAATATGGTACTTTGTCCTAGGAAAACACTTGTAGTTTCACTGCCATTTAATGGCATTCTTCTTTTGGCTGTTGATTCCCATCTATTTAAATCCCATGTACATTTTAAACAAGAAGTACTTTGGGGAGCTTAGCAATAGTAACATTAATCATTCACATAGTGCTGACAATATGTAGAGATTTCAGTAGTGCATCTTGATGCTGTATAGTGTTAACAATAGCAATAATAAGCTTTGCAGTTGACCACATCATTTGCCTTGAAGGATCATTTCAGGTAACAAAAAACAGAGATTTGTTGTGCAAGAACTGGTTGCTCACACACACAAGCACTGTTTATCTTCCCAACAGAGGTTATTTATTGCTAGGACACCAGTGGTTTCTCCTGTCACAAGGATATGTTGTTGATAATGCCCGTAGAAAGCCCCATATTTCTAGACACATACTGTGAATAATCAAAATCTGAGAGACGACTTTATTCTGAGACAGGTAAAATTACAGTGGGAAATATAAATGCCTGTGTAATGCTCTGGGTTCATCAGTTCCAAACATTTTAAGATCTCTTCTTTTTGCCTACATTATCATTTGCATTGTGTCACTGCAATGCCTATGAGCTGTCAGGTAAATTTGCTGCCTAAAATGCTGATAACACAATTAAAATTACTGATATTTTGATATGCCCCATTTTGTGCTTTCTGATTGTATACTGTGTTACCAACACAAAGGTTTCTGCCTAATTATAAACTAAGCACTAAGTGACATATGCTGGCAAGATACCCATTCCATAGGTTTTCATGATTATGTTTCTTGTGTGTTCTTTTAAAGCCTCTCATGCTGCCAATGTGTTTTCTGAGTAACTGCAATGTTGCTTTAGGAATAACCTTACAGCTGTTCAGAAGTTATCAAAAAACTCTCCACCCAGCCGCATTAGCTTATGACTGAGCCTTGTTAATGGATTGGCTCTGATCTCACGTAGCTACCATAAGATGGAATATCTGGAATATTGCTCAGTAACCTGGACTGGAAAATTTCAGCTGTGTGATGGGTGAGATCGGAAAGACTGTTATTATAAGAATCCTGTTCTGCCCATATTGCGGCAGGAAATGCTCCTGGCTCTTCTCTAGTAATATGTTTTATGAAACACCCTTAGAAACAATCAGTTCTCCCCAGCATCAGCACTGCTCCTTAGGGGTTAAAATCAATAGGAGCTTACTGGCTAGAATCCAGTTTCTATGCATTGCTCTGGAAAATGGAAGAGCTACACTTTGTTTCAGATTAAGCTGAGTTAAAGTAGATTGAGGCTTAAGGGTTTTTCCATCAGAACGTAAAATATTAAAGATAGGCAATTTTGCCTTGTTCTTGTATTATTTCATTTGTATCTTCCTGATTCAATATTAAGCTGAATTCTAAGAATGCCTGTTGTTTACTGCACTAGCACTCCAATTTAGCCAAGATAATACTGAGAATGTAACGTGTTTCTGTGTCTGCTTAATGTCCAGATTTCATTCGGTACTTTTTATTTGTTTTCATTGCTAGAACATGGGCATTCATTTTTATGACCATTTTGTTTTTCAGCGCCTCCCAGATGGCTCTGCCCCAAGTGCACACGCTGAATTTTATCTTCTGCCGGATCCTTGTGAAGTCAGTCAAAGGAAAACAAGAACAGCTCCAAGAACCTCTGACCCTACTTACAATGAAATTGTGAGTACCATTCACTTTCTTCCACCATGTCTTACTTCTTTGATATTCTTTGCCCACTCTTGAAATAACAATACAGCATTTAGAGCTGTTGTAATGAGTATGATCAAAAAGGAGGAACATATCATAAGCTGAACCACAAATGGGGACAATCTTCTGCTTTGCAGAAGGGAAACAGTTTCTCTTTATGTCTTTCCCTTCAGGAAAGCCATTGGATTATTGACACTGCTCTATTTTACACCACAACCACAGTTACATTACACAGTTAGCCAAATGAGACCAAGCATCATTGTGCCAAAACCTAGGCTGTTTTGAATGCAGATTTGTACAGTAACATAAAAAGTATTAAGTGAATGGATGCTATTATTCAAATTCACATTGAAAATAAAAAAAACAAATTGGTTGTCACTGTCCTAAATGATAACACAATAACAAATAGCCAAGTTCTTTTTATGTCAAAATGTTAGCAGTTCACAGCCATATATAATTATTTCACACACCACTGAAGTGCTCACGCCTCTGGGGTGAAAAGAAACATTTGCATGGAGAAGCATTTACAACAGAATGGGAAGTGACATAAACTGTATTTTTTTGTAAGGGCAGATGAGATTCAAACAGTAGGTGGGATGGAGATTATAATTATTACATATAATAAATCTCCTACAGATCTCAAAGCAATTTACAAATGCTCTTTGAGCAGGCTTTAAAGTAGAAGGCATGGAAAATATTACCACTCCACCCTGTTTCGTAGATAAGATATGATGAAGCTTAAGTTAGTCAGCTGATTCTAAGAGTCCTTATCTCCTAGTTTCCCAGTCTTGGGGTTTTAATATTTTTCTTTTTCTTTTCCTACATCTATTTGATTACAAAAGTTACCTACTTACACTGATGACTTCCAGTGCTTCTGTAAGTAGGCTCCTTGCATTTCTGCTAACAGCTGAGACAGATTTCCCTCCCTATGGTACTGCAGTGGCGTAACAGGGAATTAGGCTTTACTTTTTTGTTACATTCTTTCCTTTTTTTGCCATCAAAGAGACAGTGGAATGAGTCCAACTGACCTGTCTGAAGAGATTCCTTTACATTTGAAGGGTGTTTAAAGTAAAGGAATATAACATGATTCTATAATAACATTCATTATAAAGTAACCAAAACAGAATACAGACAAGAACCAGCCAGCAACACTGGAAGACAATTATCTTTCTAATCATTATTAGACCAAGTTGAATGCAAGAAAATCCAAAAGCCTGTCTGCAGTCAGACAGTAGTCACTGGGAGGAGATTTAATTGTGATTAAGGAGCATTCCACTGCTGTTAAGAGAAATTCCATGAAAACTTTAATATCCTTTACTCAAAACTTACAGCCTTCTTCACAGATGCTCAGTCTTTTTCGCCAGGAACTGCTAATCACAGTGGGGACATATGGTTCCATTGAACTTGGACATTTCAAACCCAATGCTTGCGCTGTTAGCAGCTCTGTTCTTCCATATGTGATATCATTCTGCATGCATTTTCTGTCCAAGGCTGGTAGACTGAGGCAGAAGCCGCCCCGGGGAAGAAAAACTACTAAAAGTATAAGTCAGCTGTCTTTTAAGTTAGTTACTGTCCAAAGTGCTGTGTACAGAAATGTACTAGCCTTTTTTATGAGTTCATAAGTTTTTATTAAAGCCAAATGGCTGGAAGGAAGCTGTATATTAATTCCTCTCTGTGTTCAAGAATGAGAAAATTCTGAAATGTTCTTCTCTTGGGTATTTTTGTTTTCAGTTTTGTACTTTTATTGCTTATGACTGCCTACAGCAAATTATCAGCCTTGCAAAAGTGCATTTTATTTTTTTATTTTTACTCATGTGTGTGAGAGTAAAGATATGAAGGTCCAGGAGGGCTGACAATAGAGTGAACTATGCCAAATGTTTTAGAGTTGCTTTTAACAAGCACTCTTTTTTTCTCTTGTTCCTTTATTTGGATATTGGAGTTTGTTGTATTTATGCTGGTATAACATTGCATTAAAAAAAAACAATAGTTGAGAAGGAGAAAGAACACAGAAAAATGGAATACAGTGTAAAAAGAATAACGTACCCACTCATAGACCACTGTTGGGAATAAATCAGAGTTAGGAGGTTCCAGAGTAGTTTAGTGAAACCTAGGAAAGTAAAAAAAATGAAAATAAATCTGAATGATTTAAGTTTAAATTTTTGCCAAGAAAAGTTGCAATGACCAGAACCAACTGCAGTGGGGTCTTGCTCATATGTGTAGCATCTGTCCTGAAACATGCTTCAAGGTCTCAATTGTCCTCGGTTTGTCTCTTGAGTGCCTGCATGTACGCGCACCCATGAAATGAGCAAAGCTCCCAGGCAAAGCAGAGGCTACATTGCCATAATGAAACCAGAACGAGAGGGAACTCTTTCCATCCTGCCCTTGGGGTGCGGCCAAATGTGAGCGAATATACCTGGGCCATATCAGTCTGTCAGTGTTATTGCAGTTACCCTTGGAGCAGAGGGGACACCGGCCTGCAGCAACCAGACTAGCCCCAGCAAGCCTGATGGAGGGGTAGGAGGGGATCTGTATCAGGACCCACAGCCGCTCCCTCCAGCACTGTGCGTCAAAGCTAATTTGGACAATTACGAGCAAATCTAGGAACTGTGCCATGGCTACCTAAGGAGAAGCAACTGTCCCTCACTTGCAATTAAAATGTCATTAGACTCCTGTAGGCCAACAGTGCTTCTCTTTCTGGAGCCAGGAATATTTGAATTCCATCCCTAACTGCCCCACTGATTTGCTGCATGGCCATGTATAACTCGCCTCCATTTGATCTAGCTGTATAAATGGGAGGCAAATATTCTCACTACACAATCACTTCAGGATTTAACCATTCTGATTATGAAATTCTGGCAAAGTGACATTTGTTTGATCCACATACTAATTCAGCTATCTCTAGACCTTTCTTCTGTCCCTGCATCCTGATGATATATACCTTGCTCCAGCTGAATTTGCAATACCATTTTAGAAACAGTTTACTGGGATCATTTGAAAGCCACCCACCCTGCACTGTAAGGTCTTTCGTTGCTCAAAGCTTAAAGCCTCTTTTTTGTCCAAAGATCGAAAGTTGTTCATTACCCCAGTTCACGCCTGATGTGATCCACTGTACTGAAGATTCCTTAGCTCTTAAAACTTATGTACACTTTTTGGTGATTTAAAGCACAGCTGAAGATGGTATCTTTAATGTATTGGCAAAGAAACAAGGCACCTTTCTACAGTAGTGCTAGTATCACCTCAGTAATCAAATCATAGATTTATTTTAAGTTGTATTATTGCTTACTGTACCTGTCCTTGCTTTTGGGTTTTTCTTCATCATTTCACTTTGATTTCGGTGGGGAGAAGCCACTGGGGGACTAAGAAGCTGGAATTTTTAATTCACATACAATTTGGTGAAATAGGCACAGCAAACATTAAAACCTAAAAGCACCAGGAGTGATGTCCATGACAGCTGTTCCGAAGTCTGATTTCCAAAGGTTTCTAAATGGAAAAGGAAATGTTTCTCCCTGGTAAGCTCTTTCTGGTAAAGCCACTTAAAAAGAGTGAGTGGGGCAGTTTTTCTTTCCCCCACAACCAGTGGCAGAGGCTGTCCATCCCCACAGCAGCGATTACCCCCCTACACCAGATTGCTCGGTGTCCTGTCTCTTGGCGCTCGCTGCCAGAGTAGCCTGCTGTCCTCTCCGTCTGGCACTTGCTGCGACATCCCTGCAGCTTGCAGTGCAGACAAAATGACTCTATGGTCCCACAGAGTGGGCAGCTGAGGCCGGCTAGGGTTGTCTGGGAGAACCAACAAATTTTTGCATCCTGGTTCCACCCGTGAAGTTCAGAACCACCTTTCTGTTGCCATGCAGCATGAGGAACATTGCTGGGACTGAGCCCTTATAAACTCTATCCCTGCCTGAAGGACGCCTCCCATGGCCATTTCTGCTTCTTATAATTGGAGGTACAGAGAGGACTGAGCAGTCCAACCCGCAGAGATCCAAGCTAGATGGGGCTCGGCCTGACTTTACTTTTCCTCAGCAGTGCCATATGTATAGACTGCATTCAGATTGCACAGTAAATCCAAGCAGGTTGCACAGCTAACGCCTTTTAGGCAGTTTCACTTTCCCGTTCTCCTGAAGTGACAGTATGTCACTGCGTTTGCTTTTTAGACTGCACAGAGATTAAAATTTAAAGCATTTTCCATTGCAAATAAAATAGCAAAATCATTTCCAGCCATACAAATTTTAGATTAAATGTATTCCTCTTAACAAAGCTTACCTTTCAGGCCTGAAACTAGCTGAGAGCATTCTTTCACATTTTATCAACCCACATGCAGTTCACTTGGCAGTTTTTGATTAAGGCAGAGACTGAAACATAGGAATCTGTTCTGAATGCAGCTCATGCTTGTTAGCCTATCACTCCAGACTTTTTTAAAACTCAGAAAATACACCATTAACATTTCATAATTAACCTCTGTGTGTTCTCATAGTATTAAGGTAATTTCAAGGATATTTTAAAAACTATAGGTTTTAGTAATTTTCTAAAGACATGCTAAGCAAGCTGTCTCATTTAATTTGAGAAGTATTAACAGCACTTCTCGAGTAACAGAAACATCCAAATTTAGTACGTTCCACTTGTTAAATTGGGTCCAATCTCAGAGATGTTCCACATCTACAACTTCTACTGAGTAGGCTGAGCTTTCTGTCATGTTTAATATTTGATGATTCCATTAAAAAATGTAAGTGTTTTTATAATGGGCACATCTGAATACAGTTAGCATCCAGAGTCATGCATAAAATTATTTGTATTGAAATAGGAAAATTTATACAGACAATTTTTAAAGGAAAATAATTATCTCTTTTATGATGTGGGTTTTTTGGATCTAGAACAGTTATGAAACTTTATGGAAGTCTTGATTAGAAGACAATTTGGTTTTGCTTTGGCTTGATCTTTTTTAATTCTGGTATGTAGCACAAGATTTAATCACAGGTACAGTACTGAAAAAATTCTGAGGTACTGTGCATTGATGTGATACAAATTTATAAGACATATCAAGCACAGTTGCTTTAAGGCACTACTAAGGAACATGTAACAAATACAATATGCATAGGTTAAAACAAATTGACATCAAAACTGTTTTCCTGGTTTTTTGTGATTTGTGCAATACCATTTATCAAAGTATCTGCTGTGGAAAGATATTTAAAAATTATAATAACCTACACTTTTACAGAATTACTTATCTTATGTTTTCATGCCTCTGTCCATGAGTACCCTCCATCTGAACCTCTCCTCCAGAAATTCAACCATATTGTCATTCCCTGGTGAAGTTCATGAAGGATCTGATATTTCCTCACATTGACTTCAAACCTCTGCTTAAGTTAGATTTTCAATTTTCACCGGGAAAATTATGTGTACCTGGTTTTTTTCTCAAGCATTGTGCAACACATGTTTCAGATTTATTTACAAATGCTTGGTAATCAGATTTCACAAGCCTAAGCTGGCAGAATCTCTTTTCTATAAACTACATAAGGACAAATATATTTCTGAGGTAAATTCACTCAAGTGAATTTGGCTCATGGTTAGTAGTTTATAATTCTGGAGGGCAGTTTAAAGTAATTATTACAAAGTTGTAATCATCATCCTGAATGCTGTATTGAAGTAAGTGTTTTGTCTGTCAAATAGATTCACAAATTCATATGTTTTTTTCTGTTTCACTATATATTATTTCAGGTTGTGTATGACAAAGTCACAGAGCTCAAAGGCCGTATACTGAAGCTTGTTGTGAAAAGCAAAGGAACATTTGTGGGAGCTGTTAACATTCAACTGAGCAGTGTCCAGTTAAATGAAGAAAAGTGGTATCCACTGGGAAACAGTGTAATTTAAATGTTGTCTAAGCTAATTCAATTATATATCCGCTAATGTTTCTTTATCCCATTTCCCCACAGTACATTTTGTCTCAGTTGCCCTTGAGAATATGCAGTCATCTGCTGATCACACACCTTAACGTTTCTAATCATAAGGGTATTGTCTTAAAATTGCTACCATCTTCCTGCAACAGCTTCCTTTTGGTATGAGTTTAAGAAATCACATGCTAAGAACTTGTAGCAGCATGCGAGAAATTCTTACGACGGCAATAAAGATTTTTGGTTTGTTCATATTAAATAGTACTGTAAAAATACTAAATTCTGTACACATCAAAGTGTGGGGTCTAATTCTTTGCCCATTAATTCCATTGAATGTGTTGAAACAATGCTGATAATGGTGTAATTTATCAGCATCTGCTATGACCCCATTACCTATGATGATTTCACCAGAGAACCGTGGGATGGTTCCCTGGCTGCCAATACATTTCAGATGTCTAGCAAATTTCATGTTAATCTTATACAATCAATACTTTTTTTTTTTTTTTCTTAAAAAGAGCTTAAAAACTTTGCATGTCATACATTTTGTACGGTGTATGTTGGTGTGCTTTTAACTTTTGATATAATGTAGCATTCAATCCAGGATATTAATTTGTCAATAAGATACATTATTGTTTCTTTTATTCTGACATCCAAGAGGCAGATATAACTGGTCATTTGTGAGAAGAAAGGAGGAGGGAGAAGCTAATATTCACAAATAAATAAAACATATTGAATGTGAGCTTTCAGCGTGGTATTTATTTAAGATCATGCTACAAGGAATCTTTGTTCACCAGTCTTACTGCATTGCACTCCCATGCTGCATGAGGGAATCAAGTCAATACATGCATTGACCTCAAGGCTATAAAATGTATATATACATATTAAACAATGAACGTGAGTGGTTCCTTTGAGTTCCCTGAGGCTAATTATGGGCTCTGTTCTTCAAAGCATTTTTACCTAAATTGAGGAAGCACTTAAGCACATCTTTAATTATTTAGCATGTAAGCAGCCATAATGAACTGTCCATTATTGCCAGCCTCTTACACATACATAGCTGACCATATATATATATATACACCTTTCCAGGACCAAGAGCACATTTTTAAGGCACAGG
>VYZV01012059.1:1501-17867 GCA_013401275.1 Pandion haliaetus | reverse complement strand
CTGTTATGTCTGTCATAATCATCCCTAAGTAATTGTTCAAGTTAGAAAGATTCTGCACTGAGCATTGCTAAAGTGCTGTGGTTTCTTTGCCCATCTGAGCTGTCATATGGTACTCTTTACAAAAACCACATTTGTAGAGTACAGCTTTGGAACTGTTTAATTTTCTGGAGAAGAGTTTATTATTAAACACTAGACTGTCATCAAAACAATTCAATATGCATGACCTAAATCTATCTGTGGCTAAATAGAAGGGTCTGGAGGTTAATAAAAAGAACTGCAGCAAACTGCTCATGAGATAATTCAAGAAACTTCTAAAAGATTGCAGAACTCCAGCCATTTTCCCATTAGGCTTATGATAAAAAGTAAATTTAAAAGGAAGGTGATGCTTCTCTATTACTATGTCCTTAGCAATACTGAGAGAGATTCTGTTGTTTCAAAGGTTAGGTGAGAGAAAGAGGAACTATGTGCAGTTGACAAAAAGCTACTTTTTTCATAAATTTAGCAGAATGTTTTTTCTTCCCTCTTCTGGTAACTTTTGTGGTTTTTCAACTGTCGTTAGCCTTGTGAGTGTGAATTGCTGGAGTGGGAAGGAGAAGAGACCTAAATCAACTTCCAGCATTTAAGCAAGCACAGTCACTTCTCAAGTGCTGCTGAGTGTCACAGCAAGACAGGGAAGGGAAGTGGCACTAAACGACTCATGGAAAGTCAGTAGGCTTATTAAGTCTTACTTAAAATGTTGATTGGGGAGCTAATGTAGAGCTCCCCTGTCCTGCCTTTTAAGTATGATGAAAACTCTTAAAAGACTCTCTCACTGGTGCTAACAGATTCAGAGTGGCATTGAGTGTAGATGTGAAGTGGGAGCAGGGAAACACAAAGTTAGAAGAATTGGTTACCTTTAGAGTCCATGCCTGTGAATTTTTCCTAAAGGGAACGTGGGAGATGAGGAATATTTTACTATCTGTTGCTGACATCAATATTTTTTACTGTACAGTGGGCCAGAGTCCTGCCATCAGAAGCTTCTTTTTCATCCACTTTGTCAGTGTATAGAAGCCTAATGTGGGTCTAAATGTCATGCATGCACATTCTGATTTCCTAAGCAATATAAAGGGACTGTGGTGTCACTCACAAACCCTGAGGCATATAAGGGGCTTTGTGGGTGATAATGGCATTCCCTTATTGTTCATGTGGCAACTGTGGTATCACTTAAAGACCCAACCAAGCAATGAAAAGATGGCATTGGGAACTGTTGTTCATGTTCTAAATTGCTTCTAAGCTGAGCCTTTAAAAACTGAATGTCATTTCATAGCAAACTGCCTGCCCTTTTAATGGAAATGTCAGTCCTTTAGAAAGTTCTTGTTTAGAGGAACCATGTGGTAGACAATACTTCTAATGAAGATCTTCTTCCTTTGTCTCTGCACTTGCCCTCTCTTTTATTTTCTTGCATAGAGATACCAGCCAGGTCTCTTCAATTATGGGAAAAGCTTTTCATTTTAACAACTGTTTTGTAGACATTGTTGCTAATGCATTTTGTCCACCTTTGTTTTCCAGCCTCCCATTTCTCTTGCCATCTTTTAAAATGACAGGAGACAGAGCTTTTTCATTAGGAAAAGAGCTAGGAGGAAACAGTACAGTTCAGGCTATGCTTGGAAGAAAGAACAAAGGCTTGACTGTTTAATTTTAAACTCGCTACAGGTGCATATTCAACAAGATATTACTGTCTTATGGCCATTAAAATTTTACCAATTGGGAATATTTTGAGAATGAGTTTTTAATCTATGACATCACTAATGTGACCCCCAACAGCATCTGAGAGTATTTAATTATTCATGGAGTGTGTACATGCTTGCTTTTATCCTCTCCCAGTCAAGAGTTAAAATACATTATTAGTTTAAACTTCAAGGAAAGAAGTTTAACATTAAAGTGCTTTTTGCCTTCCAAGTGGAGCAAGCTGAACCAGTACATGTATAGGTAGTTGTGTTACCCCTTGACTTCCTAAACAGCCACAGGTATTGTGCATCCTATTGTGTTTCCCAGCACCATGCCAACAGGAGTGTTGATGTTGTAGTTGACTCTACTATTAGAGTTAACGTGCCTAACAGGGTCTCTATCTGCATACTGTCACGGAGTTTCCTCTGTTTGTGATTTCAGATTTGTTAGATAAAATGTATCTTGTGGATATTTGTAGGCATTCTTGTAAAGTTTCTTCCTCTTCCCTACCACACTTCTTGAATCAGAAAGTTTTGGAATCTCTTTCAGGCTATTGAAAAAAGTGTCATGGCTGCTACTGTAAATGGATAAGATAATCCACCCTTGGACTCTCCATCACAACTTTAACCCATACCTACGACCTATCAGAGAACATAGTCAGGTCATTTGTACATATGCCTCAACTTCTTGTAACATCCTTGGTTACTATTGAAACAGAAAAACAGTAAGAGGGTATTTCCAAGTGTTATTGAAATCACCATTTCCTATTATTAAACAATGTGTTAACTGTCCAAAAGCTTATTTAAAGATTATTTCCATCTCTGTCTTGCTCTCCCTGACATGGGAAAAAAGCAACATTAAATTTTCTGTCCATGAGAGTCAATGAAATGTAACACTGCATATATATCTATATACACACGCAATTATATGTATATGGAGATATACATAGATATTTAACAAGCCCATTACTTGCTAACTTCTTTGTTAACTAAAGATAAGGCCCAAACCAAGTGTGGTGCTATGTGTGATATTTTTCTCCACTGAAGAATACCTTAGTCTTTAATTATACAATGCAGACCATTGTAAATATGTATACATAGTAAATGTGTTATTTAATCATTGGGGTTCCAAAAAGGAAAATTAACAGGCTGACCCCTCAGATCTCAAGACACAGACTCTGCACAAATAACCATGTTATTAACATTACCACTGTTACCACAGTCCTTCATTGTACCAAATTGCATGTTGAATTCACTTTCTGCATGTCATTTCTGTACTATTATTATTATAATCAGGAAGTTGAATTGATTTAATTGCTCCAGTTAGAGCTTACTTTAAATTTGCAATATTATTGAACTTGCCTTAAAAGGGAGACATACTAATTTTATTATTAATGATAGGCTGAAATACATAAAAGAAGCATTATTCTTTCTGTATTTCTCATTAAATGCTCAGAAAACTACGTTGGATATGCAAGACAATCCTCTAACACTGAAAGAGTGGCTTCCAGCTGAGACCAGTTTAGCATACACTTAACACCTGCTGGCTTACCCAGAGGGAGGCTCCCTTTTGGCTCCTCCGGCAGAGCTTCTGCCAGGGCACCACATGAATCCCATTTTGAGTGTCAGATGCAGTAGTGCGTAGGACAAACACACAGCATGACACCCGGCCAGATGAGGACTCCACTAATTGGTCAGTCTCCCCTAGTTTCTGACCACCTGTTGACAGACACAGTAACAACATCCCAAAAGGAGGAGTGGTTGCGCCAGGATGAAACAAACTCTGATGGCTTACCCTACTGATTTTCTGGCATTGTGTTTCATGTTTGTGAAATATAATCATGGTTTGTGGGCCTGAGCCTGCAAAGAGCTGTTTAAGCAGTCCGTATTACTGCTAATTCTGTCTTGAAAATCCAGGTTCTGCCATTGATCTGAAATAAGTTAGTGCTTCCATGTTGCTTCCTTTCTGAAAGCACTGTTGTGTTTTGGAATCTGGCACAAATCTAGGGACAGTTATTTTGTTGTCAGTGCCTGGCAGACCATGGCAGCATATGATAGAAGTGTGTTAGGTGAATGTACAGGATGTTTCTCCCCACAAAGCCTTTGAAATTTTTTTTGTCCAAAGTGTGGCTCGTCTCTTAGTGTCCTTCAGTTTCTACATCAGCATTGATTGAAGTTTGGTTAATGTGCACTATAGCTGACTGACAACAAAATATGCTGTACTGACCTCATCATCAGTTTAAACAGGTATGTCTCTGTAGGGAACACAAAAAAAAAACAGAAGAAAGAGTGAGGGTCAACTAGATAGAGGCAGAAATGAGCATAACAGTACTTACATGAGAGAGTGAGCATGGGGGAATGGCAGTGCGAATGAAGAAAGCACACATCTGTGAGATTAAAGGAGCCTGAATGTGAGGAAATTTGGAGGAGGGCAGGAAGAGAAATAGAGACCCAAAGTCAGAAAGCAAAGAGTAACTGGAGAACTTAACTCTAGACCCTAAGCTACAACGAAGGATGGATTAGGCTGCAAGAATAACTCTCCCCTGTGAACTTTTTCATCGGGGTGATGTCTGGGGTTTTTGGTCTAGGGCTTAGCCTATACCTAAGAGTAAGTTTTGGAGAGAGCCAGAGCCTAGCACTGCAGTTGGGGTGGGACTGCGAAAAGGTGCCAAGGGAAAGTGTGGATTGCATAAAGAATTCTCCTCTGAGACTGTTTTCATCCTTTTCCACATCCTGACTTCTTACTGTTGCCTTCTGCACTGGAAGGCAGCTGTGGGAATTGTCTGACAAAGTCAGAACATCTAAAGCTAAAAATAAGTGAGATAAAGGAATCAAAAATGCCAATGTGAAACCAAAACCATTCCCAAATAAAATGTTTTATTATATGTCCTGGTCTATATAGTGGTGGCAGTGACACTTTACTGCAGAGGTAGAAACCAGTAAATCCAAGCAGATTCCATTCTCTGCTCACCTGAGTTTAAAATACATATTCAGTTGCATATATATAGGGACTAAGAGAGTTGCAAAACAGTGGATTTGTCTTGTTCATTTAAGTTGAGGGCAGACAGCAGTGAGAAAGGACATTAAAGCAATTGTCTTTCTGGAGGAACAATTATCAAAAGTTGTAAAAGGTGTGGGAGCAAATGTTGTATTAAACCTTTATCAGCCTTTGTTGCAGATCCCATGACCATTAGCTAAATTTTAGCCTATTACCACAGGGTAGTGTGATAATCCTGTAATATAATACCCATGTATAAAGAAGAATAAAACAGAGTAAAAGTGAGAGATGTTTAATATTGAACAGATTCACCAAAACTGTTTTATCACTGAACATCTGCTGCGCAAGTAAAGTGACTGTGCAAACACTTAGCATGAGGGTACAATTGCTTCTTCCCAAGGTGGATTAGAATCATATGGGTAGCTGACTTGGTGCTGGACTGTTTTGAATGTCCTCTGGTAGGTAGCCAAAGGAAGTTTTCTTGTTGAAATGACAGGAATTCTTTGACATAACATGTACTGTTGAAGCATATGTTGAAGTGTCTATATCATTTCAATTATGAGCTTCCTTTCTGGCACCTATCGATGTACATTCATGGTAATCACAAGCAATATCTTGTCAACAGCTATCTACCATAAGTGATCCTAATCCACTTGGCAATCATTTTCAAAGCCTCTTCATTTTCACTGAAAGGATTGTTTTGTTTAGAAGAATTCTTACTAATGTGCAAAATTGCCCTTAGTTAAATCCATTGTAGGATCTGAAAAGGAGTACAAGTATAAACCTTCACAGCTGGAGTACAGATAGCTACTGTGCATGTTGCTTACACGTCTCATTTTTCACATGCAGCATATGCTTGGAGAGCGATGAACAGATGCAACTTGTTTAATGGGGCGGGCACATCACATGAATTCATCTTCATGACTTCAGATTTGGAGAGTGCACTCAGTCCTGGGTTTGGCTGGGATAGAGTTAATTTTCTCAGGAAGCTGGGAGGAGGCACAGCCAGGACAGCTGACCCGAACTAGACAAGGGGATGTTTGATACCATATGATGTCATGCTCAGTATATAACTGGGGGAGCTGGCTGGGGACGGAGTGGGGATCGCTGCGGCTTGGGAACAGGGGCAGCATCAGGTTTTGGGCGGTGAGCAATTTCATTGTGTGCCACTCGCTTTATACATTCTTTTTTTAGTATTATTGTTTTTACTTCTTCTCTCCTTGTGTTGTCCTCTTAAACTGTCTTTATCTCAACCTGCAAGGTTATACCTTTTTTTTCGAATTCTCCTCCCCATCCCACCAGGGAGGTGGGGAGAAGTGAGCGAGCAGCCACATGGTGTTTAGTTGCCAGTTGGGCTTAAACCATGACAACTCCCTCTTCACCCGTGCTTAATATGAATCCAGGTACGTGTGAATAGCTGTGGCAGAATATTGACATGGCTTACGTTAAGCTAGAAAATAAAGGTTAAATGGCCTTCCTGTTTGAAGTTTATTAAAATAGGCAGTGTGTGGTATACAGGTGGCAGCAAAAATGCAGCCTTAAGTTTTTTGACTGGGCCCAGACTGCTGACGCAGAGGCAGGGCTTGGCATCTGAAGGTGCTCCCTGTTATTATTGACCTAGGCTGGAGGCCATGGCTTTACCTACTGTTCTGGTCCCCTGCCAAACCCTATGTGGCACCCATAAAAGTACTTTTCCTTGCTTCTTCTTCCACGGGCTCTCAGGCTGCATTGCCGGGGGAACGTAAAGGCAATCATGTCACACTAGGTGCAGAATTTTACCAGTCTGGAGATGAATAATCAGCTGTACTGGACATGACTTTGCTATTTTTAGCATCCTACATGTGAAATACTCTCCAAATATCCTGGCATGTGCCCACTTTCACTGAAGTGACGGCCCCTTCTTTGTTTTATTCATCTGGAGTGCTGGAGAATAAGCAGATTTATTTAACATTGCTGCCCTTCTTCCTGCAGTCCAGACATCACACAGTATTTCTCCTGGTGCAAAAGTAGAGTATCAGCCTTTTCCTAAACCTGTTTGAGATGTAGGGGAGCCAGACAAGTCCATATTTCAGCTTCACACACTAATTGGGATTAACTGCAAAAAATTATTTATACAAGATAGTGTAGGGCAAATTCAGTGTCCTCTACTGGTGCTTTTCTAGATTCTTTTTAACAATAGCTGACAATTGAATCTGATCCCAGCTTTGTCCTCCTAAAACAAGATCTATACCTTCACATGGGGAGAGAGTAATGGATATGTTTACTAAAGCCATGCAGAGATGCTAAGTCCTAAGGAATTTGAGAAAAACAGATAATTAGAATAATTTTTTAGCCAACCATTGGTTTAAACAATCACATTTTTCAGGGATATTTTGGGTTTAGGTTCTGTTTTGGATTTGTTCTTGATTAGGAGCTGGTAACAGTGGAATACTTGAATGCAAAAACACTTTCTTGGCAGAAGTCCAAACATACACCACTAAAAAGTTGTATTTTCTCTCTCTCATTTTGTCTTTTTTGCCTTCCCTGTTATTGATGCACATAATAAAACACTAGGAAAAAAGACAAAACCACCTAAAAGGTCAAAATCAATGATCCTTTTACAGATGGCACCTTTGGGAATCCTGGGTACTTTACCATCAGCTTGTGTTTGAGACTGTTACTTGAATACTTGTTTTTTGATGACAGAAATCAATGACTTCTTTAAAGAAGACACCCTTGGGGCTAGAGGGATGCAGACTTTGAAATGTTTACTAGTCTGTGCCTGTCTCTGAAAGACTAATAAACATATTTATAAGTTTATGAGCTGCTATTTAATTTTATGGATTAGAAATGGTGTATGGTTTTGAAAACAATATTTAAGATAATGTGCCCCAATGAGACACATTCTGTAACACTTAGCAAAGTTGCATAGAAGTTCTGATCCAAAACTTGTTGAAATAAACACATACATTTACATTATTTTTAAATTCATCCCTGTGAAAAAGCCACTGAAGTTACTGGAGTTATCTTGTTGATGAATTTGATCCAACGGCCAAATATTAAATCAATTCTCAAAATAAAAAGACAGAAAACCCACTTGCATAAAGAAAAGAATTCTACTTCTCTCATCAAACATTATTTCCTTTGTTTTTATATACAAATATGTGTTTATTGTTACTCTGAGTTGCAGAAAGCGTTTGTTTTTTAAAAAACAGACACATTTTTTACCTTTTTTTTTTTCTGCTAATTTAGCGTTACATTTATTTATGGCACTATAATTTACTTTGACACCAGGGCAGATATTCCTTGATTTTCCTGAATGAGCGGGGTTATGACAGGCTCTTGTAACTTAATAGGACACTTGATCTGGATATCCTGTGATGTGGTTTTGAGGCTTTGGTGGTGGAGTCTGGACAATCGGTTTTCTCACCAGCTGTGCAGATACNACCCCGGCCCCAATCAAAGATTTAGACTTGTTTTAGTCTTGTGTTTTGCAAGTTGGTTTCCAGGGAATCAGCCACAGAAATTACTTTTGAAATAGACTGGCAGTGTATACTAGCCTTGCAGTAATTAGAAAAAGTAATTTGTATTCATTTTCCTTTGACTCTATATCTAATCAGTAAATACAGTGATATAAAATGTCAACCCTAACTAAACAAGTGCATTGAAAGGATAATAGCAGATAATGTCATTTATGATTTAAACCATGGGAACATGTGTGACATTAAAAGACTTGCTGTATTAGACATTCCTCCCCATCACTTACTGATCTTGATTTACATTTACTGATTTTACCCTCATAAATCAGTATTATTCTGCTATGTGGAATGTCATCCTATTCTTAAGACAGCAAAAATGCTTTGCTCTTGAGGACTGCCAGGAAGACTGCTGGATAATCACTTCTGTGCCACAGCCCTGTGCAGAGAGACAGATTAAAGCTTGGAAAGCTTCTGGAAAGTCTCAGCTGCAGTAGAGGTGTTTGGTGCGTGGGATCCTGTCGCCTCTGTGGAGAGCTGTGCAACATGAAGTAGCATAGACACGAACCTCAACAGTGCTCTTCCGAGAACGGTTTGTGTATCCATGCAGAGTAAGGACTACTCTTGTGCTATCTTTGGCATTGTACTGACCCACAGTAGGTTGACTTGTAGTGAACAGGCTCTCACTTGTGTCCCTGAGCTACATGGAATCTGTGCTTTTCTGACCGAAGTCATGCCGGCGTCATTCACAACTGTACCCGTGGCCATTTTATTTTTCATTGTCTATTACAGGCCAAGTTCTTCAATCTCGCTTTATTTTCCCAAATATGCCTTGAAAATGGTAAAACTTCCTCAGATTTTGGCAATTTAAAGGGTATCTTCTTTCATTCTCAGACTTTCATTGCTTGGAGATCATGTGTATAATTGTTGAGGGGCTGATCATGGAAGAGGTGAAAAAAACCCCTGTCACTAGAACTGAACAGCTTCATCTGTCTGTGGGATGGACAAGCAGAAGGGATATCTGCAATACCTGTACTTACTCTTATCTAAATACCTGATGCTGGTCACAGTCAGTAAGAGGGTGATGGGCTCAAAGGAATTTCAGATCCTTGGCTGCTCTTATGATGCTAAGTTATGACTCTGGCTTCATATCATTCCCCAACTTCATAGCACAGACTGAACTGGCCGCCTTGTGCTGCATGAATCCTGCCATGGGTCAGAGAGTTTTAATATACAGATGAGAAAGGTACACAAGGGAGTACACAAGTACCTCTGTAATTTTTAGCTCTTGAGCTTGTCTGAGGGTTTCACCCTTTCGATAAAAGGATTTTTTCATAGTAAGTGTGACACTGCCTCTGTAAATTAACTCTTGCTTCCCTAGCAAAAGGGAGTTGAGGTATGTAATCAGAAGCAATTGCCTCACGATGCTTGTGTCCTTTTTAGCCCACAATATTCTTATATCCAAATTAGGACTATATAGTCAGATTGGGTGGACAGCTAGATGGGTCCAAACTGGTTGGATAATCATGCTCAGAGCATAGTGGTTAATGGGTCATGCATTAACCTTGATGCTCATGACAAATGGAGTACAGCAAGGGGCTTAGAGGCAGAGAGTAGTCTCATCAGATTTGCAGATAACACCAAATTGGAAGGAACAGTATTTGGTACATCAGAGGGTAGAAGTCCCTCTGCTGTTCAGAGGGACCTCTTTAGGCTGGAAGAATGGGCCAACAGGGACCTTACAAAATTCAAAAAGTACAAATGCAAAGGCCTGCACTTGGGAAGGAATAAGCCCTTACAACAATAAAGGCTGGGGACTGAGTGCCTGGGGAGCAG
Organism: Pandion haliaetus; assembly: GCA_013401275.1. NCBI lineage: Eukaryota > Metazoa > Chordata > Aves > Accipitriformes > Pandionidae > Pandion > Pandion haliaetus. The sequence goes on along the minus strand of VYZV01012059.1, from coordinate 7,872 downwards.
CTCTGCTGGAAAGGACCTGGAGTCTGGGAGACAGCAAGCTAAGCAAGAACTAGCAGAGAGTGCTGGCAGCAAAGGCAACCAACAGCATGGGATGTATTAACAGGAGCATAGCCATTAGACCAAGTAGAGCAATTATCTTCCTCTGCTCAGCGCTTGTGAGACTGCATCTAGAATAATATGTCTAGTTTTGGGTCCTCTTATCAAGAAAGACATCACTAAACTGTAGTGAGTTTGGCAGAGAGCCACCAAGATGTTCAGGGGCTGGAGCACTTGCCCTGCGAGTAAAGGCTGAAGGCACTGGGCTTGGAGAAGAAAAGGCTTCTTAGGGGAGCTTATGGCAGCCTCCTAATACCTACAAGAAGATTGCCCAGAAGATGAAACTAGGCTGTTCACAGTGGTGCGTATTGAAAGGGCAAGAGACAATGGACATAAATTGACACAAGAGTTCAGAAATGATACAAAGGGGTATCTTTTCACCAGGATGACAGTTAAACATCAGAACAAGCTGCCCAGTCTCCATCCTTGGCAGTTTTCTGGACCCAAATGGCTAAAACCCAGAGCAAACTGATCAGGTCTCAGCTGACTGTGCTTTAAGCAGGAGGTTGGACTACAGACCTCCTTAGGTCCTTTCTAACCTGAATTTTCCTACGATTCCTAAGAGTCTCCACATTACAACATAAATCTGCATTGTTGTAACTATATATGTAGACAGAATCACAATACAAGTTTGCTTTAGTTATTTTCTGCAATTTTCCATTGCAAGACTTTGTTTTGGGCTGTACAGCTTCAGTCATCTGAAAACAAGGCTAGGGCAAATATATTTTTGTACTTCTAGTAAAATGCCCCATGTCCTTTGGGTGATGGGGGCTGGGGGCAGTAACTCTGAGTGCCCTGCAGGTATGAAGTTACTGTTTGATGCAAGGAAGAGGGTTAAGAGCCTGCCTTCAAACTCTTGCTTGGCATAAAGGCCATTAGTATGTAGTTTTATTTTCACACTTACATAAACATGTGAAAGTATAATTTTCTTAAAAGACTGCTAAAAGTCTTACTTTTAAGGATTTTGCACCTGAAACAGCATTCTGTTGGATTTTTTTTTAATTTACTACACTGAAGAAAAAAATACACTGATGCTACTTGAAGACTTGGCAACTGATGTTATTTCACTTTAAGAGGAACAATTGGTTGAACTTGTCTAATGTTGGCAAGAGAGTCATGAATCCCAATAAGGCCATGAATACATTTATTATTAATTTTCTTCTTATTAATTTTTAATTTTCTGTCAGACAGAATCAAAGGCTGAATTGGTGACTTCAGTGTTTTCTACCTTGCTCTATTGGCTTCAGAAGTCCTTTAATAAGGCAATTATTTATTCTAGACATCACTGGGAAATCAAAGGTGAAGAAATCAGGGATATCTAAACCCTATAGCGCATTAATTCAAACAGCACTCACATTGTTGGGCAGACTTCATGCCTCTCATTCTTTAATGTTGCCTGCCTTGGTACCTGTTTCATTTTAAAATTAGCTGGAATATGTAGAATAGAGAGTGAAGGGAAACCACAAAAGGATTTAGCTTATAGAAGGAAGAATTACTGGAATCAGCAGGGGTTCTGGCTTCTGCATTGGGAATAGGCTGGTTCATTGTACTGAGAGGAGGCAAGCAGTGGATCTTCGAGAAGGATTTAATGCATGCCTACAAGCCATTCATTAGGAAGTTGTGGTATAGTAGTGGCTATATATGCCTGTTATCTCCTGAAAACAAGTTGATCTGGCTTCACTGCAATTCTTTTATCTAAGGCATGGTGCTTCAATGAGGTCAGTGAAAAAGCTTGCATCTGGTTTTGAAATAGAATATGAAAAGTTGATGTAACTTTAGTACATAGTTCGTATTTCTATTTCTTTTTTTTAAGTGACCAGAAGGTAGGGAGAACAAGGCACGGGTAAAGAGATACATGTGTGTGTGCTTGAGGAGGAGTTATCTCTGCAGACAGCCACAAGGTAGAAAAGCTGAATTTGTTTTCATTTAACAGACCTTAGTTTTACCTGTACAGACTTCCAGGTCTAGTACATGTGTGAAGCACTTCTTCAGTTCCATATATTTTGCTTCTGTATGTTATTGATAGGATTCCACCACAAGCAGGAGGTAGTGTTTATTCCTTTTTCAGGAACTATGTAAAAACCTCTGTTATTCACACTGCTTTGCTATCAAGATATTAGTGCAGTCTCTTGCTATTTTGTTTTTGCTCATTCTTCAGAATTTTGGCCTTCTATGAAGTTGAGGGAACAAGAACTGAAAAAGGAGACAACATATCTGTGCTGGGTTTGTCTGGGACAGAGTTAATTTTCTTCATAGTATTTGGTATGGGGCTATGTTTTGGATTTGTGCTGGAAACGGTGTTTATAGTTCAGGGATGTTTTCCTTACTGCTGGGCAGTGCTTACACAGAGCCAAGGCCTGTTCTGCTTCTCACCCCACCCCACCAGCGAGTAGGCTGGGGGGGGCACAAGGATATGGGAGGGGACACAGCCCGGACAGCTGGCCCCAACTGACCCAAGGGATATTCCAGACCATATGACATCATGCTGAGCATATAAGGCTGGGGGAAGAAGAAGGAAGGGGGGGATGTTCAGAGTGATGGTGTTTGTCTTCCCAAGTCACCGTTAGGCGTGATGGAGCCCTGCTTTCCTGGAGATGGCTGAACACCCGCCTGCCAATGGGAAGTGGTGAATGAATTCCTGGTTTTGCTTTGCTTGCGTGTGCAGCTTTTGCTTTACCTGTTAAACTGTCTTTATCTCAGCCCATGAGTTTTCTCACTTTTACCCTTCAGATTCTCTCCCCCATCCCACTGTGAGGGAGGTGAGTGAGCAGCTGCATGGTGCTTCGTTGCCGGGGTTAAACCACGACAATATCAAACCTGACATTGAAGGTTCAAAGGTTCAAACCTTCAATGTCCTGAGCAAATAGTCTAAAGAAAACAGTTATTGAATTTTCTTGTCTTGTATCCTGAATTCTTCCTGCAGACCTCTTTGACACTAAGCTGCCTTTATGCAACATGGTGTAGTTTAAATGTGATTTAATATTCTACACAGAGCAGGTAACACTTTGCTCTAATGCTCTATGTTGAGCAAAGCAACGAGGCTGTTTGAAAACATTTAGCCATGTGCTCCTGAGAAGAAAAAATCTCTGCTCCTCTCTGTCTAATCATTCTGCTGATCAGAATGCCATCTTAAGAAAAAGGAATATTGCACAAGTTGCCATAAAGTTTTATGAGCCAATTATTACAGATATAATTGTCCAAGGTTATAGAGGTCTATAGATGTCTTATTTTCCATAGGCCAGTGCCCTTTTATGCTTCTCTTTCATAGTTAATGCAATGCCTCATTTAATAATTTAAAAATAATTTATTGGAGTTAAATTGCTTTTTTAGAAGGCATAATCTTATCATTCTCATTTTTATAAGAAACTCATTTTAATTTGTTTGCTGTGCCATTCTCACATGAATTTAGGAATTTAATGGAGTGAAAATTGAAGGCTGATGGCATCAATGAAATTATTAATTTGGTAACCGAAAGATTTATTTGGTTGATTTAGATGGAATTTTCAATACCCAATTATCTTTGGACTCTATTAAAGAATGAAGCCTCACCAAATAACAGTTCTCACTCAGAGTTCCCCAGGATGAATTGAAAAGGACGTCTTCATTATTGCTATTGATGTTAATGTGGAAATCACTTACGTTAATAATCCTGAAGGACAGATAAAGGCTTATTTTTACCCTCAAGAAGCTAGGTTCCAAACCCTAAAAATGTTATCGTAGTGAATGAATATTACCTGCAGATAGCAGACTTAGCCATGCAGAATATTTTAACAGTTTACTTTTATCTCTACCAAGTCTCATTAGAATAATTTAGTAGGAGGAAAGTATCTTTCAGTCATGCAAATAAGTTTGTCTGATTTTTTTAATAAAGGTGGCAATATAACTATATAAAGAGACTATCTGCAAATCTAGATATGAGCATACAAAAGAAATATTTATTTTATATTATATTCCATAACCCTGTACTTTTAGGGTTTTGAAGAACCCTTCCATAAAAATCAGCATTTCACAGATTCAGATTTTTTAAAGAATTATTTTAATAGTACCCTTTGCCAGTATAAACATTTATATATTCAACACGTGTTGTTTCCTGAAGAGAAGCAAACCAATATGACAGCATACCCCAATGAAAGGGTCATAGCCTCCTTTTGTTTTTTGAAACTGTCCTAGCTAACACAGCTATAATCTAGAGCAGCATATTTCTCAGTAGTTCTACAGCTGATAAATGTAAATGCAGAAGAAGGAACTGCAAATGAAGCATTAATTGCCTTAAAGTTATTGTCAGATGTTAAGGAGAATCTTAGTGATTTTAGAAGTCAAAAACAAATGTATTCTCACACATGCTAAAAATACAGAGTATGAAACTAATTGCACAACAACTAGAGATAGTCAAATGCTAATACCAAAAACCAGCCTGGATTTAGTGATCATTGCCCATTCATAGACATATTACATTGTTGTAGCACGTGGAAGATTTAAATTGGGTATTAAATGATTCCTTGGCAGCATAAGAATGGAAACTTACTTTGCTCTCAGTTTTTTTGGTGGAGGTTAGACAGTTTGAGGAAGAAAGTAAATTCTGTACAAAAGTTGGGTTCCCAGAGTGCCAGAGGTTAATTGCTTGAGATTTCCACTTTTGATCCTCACAGCATATGCTCTTCTAGTCAGGTAATATCAATCATATATGTCAGTCATGATTTTTTTAATTCAGATTTGGTTTTGAAATAAGGAGATGAGAGATTTAATAATTTAAAATAGGCTTGAAAATAGTTCTATAACTCTTGGAAAAGGACATAAATATTTAAAGACAAACACAACGGATCAAGGTCTGTGCATTGGCTTGCTTGAGATTTGGGAATGTTCAAGTGTAGCAAACAAACAGTAAGCAATGCAGTACGTGGGTACTACAATGCAGTACTGACTCCACAGAGCCAGTCTGGAGCCTTCAATCTCAGTGGCTATTCTTACTCAGTCGCTAACCGAAAAGGTTGTCCCAGGATTCTGCTTCTCCCTCCAGTGCTCTTATTTCCCCAAACCTCTTTTCATTCAGTGGAGGCCCTTTCTGTTGTACTCAGGGTTTGTCTTCATACTGTAGTGTAGGTTGTCATGAGCAAGTTACGCCTATGATCAGAAATTGCTTTGGCAATTCATGCCTAGGTTGGTCCACATCCCATTGATATCAATATGCGTTTTCCCATCAATATTGATAGACTTTGATTCAAGCCTTATAGACAGACAAGAAATTATACAGATTTTAGTAGCACACAGTGAGATAATGTCTACATTAAAATTAATCTCACTCTGTCCACAACATTAGTAATGCCAACAAGGATGGTTGAAGTACATGTGTGTTTTCCTGAAGTGACCTAAGACAGAATGTATGATACATATGCATTTAATTAAACTTTCAGCATTTTACTGTTGGGTCCCAGCTCAGAGGGTAACTCTGTGTGAAAGCATGTCTTGTGGCAGCTCTCAGCTCTTACTGAATTTAGTTTATAGCTTAAACCCTGCTGTAGAGCCCTCTATGTTTCTGTGCTATATATAATTTGTGCAACTGGGTACAGGTGATATTCTCTGGTCAGGAGAGTGTAGTCGGAGCAGAAGTAGCATGAAGACTGAAACCCTTTCTTATTCTAGCAGACAATATCTCTCAGATCAAAGAAGGCATTATTTCTAGGGAAAGGAGAAGAATAGGTGCTGTATATAGTATATCTGACCCTTGTATAAAAGCCTTCAGCTTCTTGTAGTTCCACTCTGCCAAGTGTCACAGGGAAAAATATGCACATGATTTGATGAGTGAAATTAAAGAAAAAAAAAATCTACATTTTAGTCATATTATAGTTGTGAAAAGAATTCACATAACATTCTCCTCCCTAACTATCATGTGAATTTTTGATGGATTCTCTGACTTTTGTAGGTTTGTTAAAGCTGTTCAGACATGAGTAGAAGGGGTACAGTTCCCCTTCCTTTTTCCTTACTCTGACTCTTAGTAATTTAAATCAATTTACAAAACCTTTTACACCACAATTGAAAAGCTACCTCCATTCTGTCATCAACAGAACATCACTTGTAATTATTTTTACCACTTTATACTATGTACAATAAAGAAAAATGCCTAGAACTGTATCCCAAACCAAAAATAAAGCTCAATTCATTTACTTATCAATGACAGAAAGTGATTCCTGCTTCTCAAAGAGCTCTGGTACAGGCATAATTAGCTCATTTAACCTCAAAGAAATGATTAGCCAACATGAGAGGACAAGAAAAAGAAG
>VYZV01012057.1:109789-121399 GCA_013401275.1 Pandion haliaetus | reverse complement strand
CCGCGGTGCCGGGCCAGCCCCGCGCCCCGGGCAGGGCCCCTCCGGGCGGCCGCCGGCTTCGGGCAGCCGCTCGCCCGCAGAGAGAGCAGAGACCGCGGGGCCTTGTGGCACCCCCGGCTGGGCAGCCATAGGCTTCATCTGGGAAAATCTCCAATACGTACGTTTTCAAATAAATACGGCTGGCCACTTTTAGCGCGGTCGGCAGCCTTCACTTGTACTTTGAAAGCCAATTTGATGCAGAAAGTTTCCTTTTTGTTCATTCAAGGGTGGCAGTGGAAACCCAGCTCCAGCGTGGGAGGTCACTTGCGCTCCGTTTCGTTTGCAAAGCCGGACAGACGGTGAACAGCAATCCACAACTGACAAACTCCCTGTAAGCGCAGGATAGGGCTCTGGGCTCCGTCTCCACTGCTGACGAGAACGTGGGTGTCAGGTCCCCAAAATGTAAAACAGTGTGCTCTCAGTAGAAAAATACAGCAGCTGTAAAAATTCACATCGGTTGTGGTCACTATATTCCACGTCCTAATACAGAAAACAGGCCAAAAGCACTTTCCATCTATTTAACGTCACTGGTTTCAGTGGTGTTGCGCTGGAGATGTGCTAACATTGGAACAACGTGCCATTTTTACACTTTCACTTCACGAGGGTTTCAGTCCATCGCGCTCCCAAGCTCCCACTGATGTTTCACATTCAGTTTTGGGTCGGAAGAACCAAACCCCACGTGAAAACCAAGCAAAAGCCACGTTTGTTTTATTTGTGCAGAAACTGTAACAGTTGCATTGTTGTGATAAAATACTATCAATCGATCTCATAAATATTTGTGAAGCCTGGGGCAGTCAAAGGCTGACTTCGTTCTTAGCAAAATGAATGTCTCCGTGGCTTTATGTTTTTTAAACAAAAGTCTGCTACAGGTCAATCTTTTCCCCAAATCGGTATTGTACTGGCCATATGACTTTGACCACTTCCACGTGCAGCAGAATGGAAGCCCCAAGTTGTTTTAAAATGGATTCTCTCTGAGATGTCAGCCCCTCTGTGCGAGCAGTAAATGCTTCCACCACGAGGTGTCTCAGAGGTTAAAGTGCTGGAAGAAGAAATTTGGGACTGGCTCTTCCTGCACACAAACAACTGGCACTAGCCTGGCTGTCACACCTGGTTATCTCTGTTCAGGAACCAACAAAAAATCTTGAGTGTAAAAGGGTTGGTTTCACCTTTGTTGTGTCCTAAGCGTAAGCGAACTGTATTTTAGGAAGCTATTAATTTTTAGCATCCTTTGAAAGAAATAAAAGAGTATAATTCTGCTCCCAGTCCTGCATAAATCTGTACAACTTATCTGAAGTCTACAAAGTAGCTTTGAATTTCCACATACCTAGTAGAGGCCAGGATGTGACTACATGTTTTGTAACTATTTATCCTAGGCTTGAAATCAAAGAAACATTGACGCCCCTATGAGGACTTTGAAATAAGAATTACCTCCGGTAACAATCACCTATTTTGTAAATATTCACACTAGGCAGCTTGCTGTTTTCATACAAAAACAAACACTGAGGAAGAAAGCTTGAGATGTTCTCCCCAGTATGTCCCACTGTAAATAAAGGTTGTGCCTGAGACTGGAAACTCTTTCTGACAACTGCAATAACATTTGAAGTGGCTCTGTAGAATTTCTCCATCTTCATATTGATCTGGTTATTGGGACGTTTAGTGCAGACATACATTAGTTTAGTTTTAACAGGGGCTGTTGTGAGAAGCAAAAAAGGAGGGACAACGCAAGACACTTCCCTCCTCCAAAATATTAGTATCTACATACAAGATAACACAAGTGTTACGACTTCTGAAGATTTTTCATACTGTACAATTGATCTACAAAAGTGAATTGAGCCATTGTAAGAAGCAGTCCATGACTGAAGAGAAAAAGACCTGCAGCCGGCCTTAGAGGAATATTTGAAAGGCTGACACTGAGGTGTCTGAAGTTACAAACATCTCAGCTGTCGTTGAGCGCAAGGTAATCTTCAGGTAGGAAAGGCATGGATCTCAGCAGGTGGTTGATTTAGATCATTTTTCCCTAAACCATTTCCTCCTCCTATAAACATAAACAAAAGACTGACAAGAAGAAATCTGCATTATCACTATATTATTAATTGCAGATTGCAGGAGGAAAGAGCAGCATGTGTCCAACCTGCTAATTAAGAATAATTACCCCATAAGGTTCTGTAAGTGTCCCATGTACAAACAGTAAAATTGCATGAATCACAGTAACGTGTACCACTGCTAAAGAAGCAATTAAATGTTGTGGGGAGATGCTGTGTCTGCATTCCCTGGGTTTTCCCTGGGCATTTTTGACCCAGAAGGAAACAGTTTAATGGCTGTTTGCACAAATTCAAGTATGTCACAGAACTAGAGATACTCGGAAATTTTAAATTTAAAACATCAGGAAGCAAAAGAAGGACTGCACAGGGAGATCAGCTCTGTGAGGCACCCAGAAAGTGCAGGCTAGCATCCTTACCCTGCTGCAGGTTCTGCTAGTCAAGTTTGTGCTGCACTCAGATAAACCTGTCTGGAACAACAGGGATTTCTGCAGAACAGTTTCATTATTCTAGGGTTCAACACAGTTTCATGAATAACAGCTTCACCTTATAGAATAAAGGAGGAAGTAAAATAAAGCTGAGAGGCAGGATGAAAGGAGCGGCTAACAGCTGCTCTAACGGCTATTCAGCAGAGCTCTCGGCAACTTCCCTGTGGCACTTGATGATAAGAGTTCTCCTCTCCCTCCTGCACGGCTTTCACCGCCTCCTTGAGCACGAATTAAATCTGCCCTCCAAGAGGTTTTTCCTGTATACCATGACAAATATGCCTATAGGCCATTTCTTAACCCAGATGAGTGAAAGTAATGCAGGGCCAGACAAGAGATTACAGTGATAGCTCAGCAAATTTAGAGACTGAAAGAAGGGAAGGAGGGGTTGATTGTCCTTGCACAGTAACATCATTGATTTCAGTGGATATAAACTTGATTTCTAGTGGAACAAAATGATCCGAATCAGGCTTAAGAGTCTACAGAAAAGGTAATATTGGATCTGCAGGAAAGTCTGCTACCTGACCACCATTGACAAAAAGTTCACAGTTCTGCACTCTGTTCTCTCAACCTGCAAGAGTTAAAGTTCAGGGTTTTCCATTTCTCATTTATGTGAACTGAATTAAGTTACTGAAATGTCTTAAGTAGCAGTAGTTTTGAGTCCTCTGTCAGAAATCAAACTAGCATCAAAGTCACATAAGAGAAAAACAAGGTCTTCTGTGAAAGAAATGTTCAGCAGACCAGTAAGGCAGTGCAACAGTGCAACAGTAAACTTCCCCTGCCATGTCTCCTCTTTTCCCTTTCCCTCTTCTCCCTACCCTTCCCATGATGGGCAAGGAAGGTCACAGGAGGAATCTCTAGCCTGTTTACAATTAGTTTGCACTGCTTAGCAGATCCAAGAACATTGCTTTATTCCTCAGTGGTTTTTCTGACACTGCTTTGTGTTCTGGTGTTTGTGAGGGAGGGCTTGGCTCGTGAGACTGGATGGGTAAGACAATCACTGGGCCCAAAAAAAAAACCGCTGGAACTGTTGAAACCAAGAAGGAAACGTTATACGCCGCTACTATAACCTGAGAAGTGCAACCACTTATCATTCATATTCATGCAGTTCCCACTGCCATTGTATCTGGCCATCTCATTACCTTTAACATGTTTAACTTCATACCCTAGCTTAAAAATAGAGAGCTCTGAGATTAGGAAGTCCTGTGACCTCTCCAAGATCACACAATCCATAGAAAGGCAAGAAGAATAATCTGGTGTCTTGAGCACTGGAACAACTGGTCTCTCGCTCCCCTGGCTGCCTGTTTTCTCCTCTCTCAGCAGTAGCTGTGTTCTGCCAGTGGGCAGAGTGATGCTTGTACACACTGTGCATCCCTGCTGAAGCCACACTTGAGCATGCCAAGTCCATCTTCCAAGAGGCTCCAAGAGCCCTCCGCTTCCAGCGAAGTCAATTGGCGTTAAGGATGCTCACTGGCTTGCAGATGCACTCGGCACAGTTGTACGACAAAGCCATCAATCTATACATTTCCTTGAGCTATGGAGAGAAACAAGATATGCGTAACTAAAATTTATCCTGCTGCCCTACAGTTAGCAGCTTCTATTTCTTCTATTAAGATAAGTTAAAATTTTGTCACTGACAATAAATATGTGACAAGAATGGGAGGTAGCTGTTAAAGAGAATCCTGTTCTTCATTCTTACAGACGAGACAAGCGCTCAACAGGAGACAGACACATCAGCTCTGCAAAAATACCAGCAGTTCTGAACTGCAGTTCTGGTTAATGTTTGGCTATGCAAAGAATTTAAGTGGGGCAGAAAAAATGAGTAGACTCACAATGCTGTATTTCATCAGACTGCCATGACTTTCTTAAAAATTTAAAGACTGGCAATGTCTTCTCTGTGTATTTTTTTTAATCCACTGTTATTTCCAAAACATAAACTCATACAAAAGGGAGAACATTGGAAACATACAGGAGATAACCATAAGAAAATTAGAAAACCTTTTTTTCATAACAAGAAAACGGCAGAAGTATTCAAATAAACAGTTTTATTCTGCATTTGGAAAAAGTGATGTGGTCACAGCACAAAATTCAGGATGATGTTAAAAAGCAGCAACCAGAGTTTGTAAGTGGGTACTCCTGCATAACTTACAATAAAGAGGAGGTCTTCAAACAACAGAAATGGCCAAACAACTCCATAGATTATTCATGTCATTTTTCAGTAACCCTCAGAAGACAAAGATAAAATTAATACTGCTGTAGCATCAGGCAGTTGAATAGACTTCCCAGAGGATTATACGTCTGACAACCTGACACCTACCCCAGGCAAAATTTGTGACCTTGAGCACACTCAGATTTTGCAAAAGTCTAACAGTTGACTTTTTTTTTTTTTAAATTAGCTTTGGCATCTTACTATGGCAAATAATACTCTCTGAACATCATTGTACCACAATGCCTAGCAGAGCCTGCAAGCAGACTGAAACAATGTCTCATTGAGGTCTTACTAATCTCACCCTATCTTACTCTGGGTGCTCAAAGATGACAACTTGTTGCCAACACTAACTCTTCCCACTGCTGATCAAAGAAACACAGGGCTATTAAGCTGGAAGGAAGTTTAGGTGGTGTGGGAGTTTAGATTTTCAGCAAGGAGAGAATAGCAGATGTAAAAACAAAAGCAAAGACACAAAAGCAAAGAGAAAATTCGTATTTCCTCTCTTGTGCCTTGACACTAGAATCTGCCATGAGCCTGGTACAAAACTTCTGTTACTATAAACTGAATCTCTGTTAGAAAAACTTGCCAATAAATCTATACTGGAAGCACAAGCAAGGTGTGAATATAGCTGGAAAATAGTTAATGACCATGTAAGAACACCTTACTGCAACAAAGATGAGTCTTCTGTTTGCTCTCTATGTTAACCTCCACCCCCAATCTGCTGTGGACTAGACACATCAATGTCTCAAGGATGTATCTAGCTGATGGTCTATAGTTAAATAAGAAACCCAGTTCTCTTCTCCCTCTGAGTTTTGTGCTTCTGCCATAGACTGTCTCACAATAGATCACCTAGTACAAAAAATAAGCTTCAAAAGTACTGCAAGAAAAAGTGACTTGCGGATGGCATACTGATAATTTTTAAGGATACAGAGTAAAAAAGATTGAGAGTCACTGACGCAGAGTAGCATCAGCTGTTTATAATACAGAATTAGGTGTAAAAGTCTAGATACCACATTGGCACATGTTGGTCACTATCTGTTTAAATATTTCATGATGTATGCAATTAAGTTCCTTCACCACTGTTGACTCCGTGATTTTAGAAATCCAGTGTACTTATCATTTTCTATGTTCTGGGTTTATTTTTGCATTTCCACAGGGTTGCACAGTGACAATGAATGAAAACAATTTCCTTTGTATTTATAACTAGATTCACGTTGGGGATCTGAGAACTGCCATATTTGGTGTGCAGAAACTGATGTCTGGCATGTTTGGAAACAAAAGCCTGTGTTATTTAGACTTAAAAAGAAGATGCAGAAAAGATTTATAATTATTGTAATTAGAATAGAGCATGATTGCACCGAACTTAAATGCTGGTCCAAATTTCATATATACCCACAAATCCATCCAAATAGAAATTAACTTCATAATTAATAATGGATCACTCCCATTGCAAAAAGACACTATTAATTATTGATGACGCTTGTATTTTTTCCTAGCTGTTTACATCTTTTCACCCTCCAGTTCATGGAGCACTGTGGATAATGCAGTGTGTACAAATAAATCCCTCAGAGACGTGTAAGTGACTACTCCACTCTTGTCCTGCCTGCACGCAGGAAGACCTGCTCCTGGATGTTCTTATCAAGCAAAAGACAGAGGGGCATTTGTTTGCACGAGCAGAGCTAGAATATTCTCTTTAGAGTTCAGCTTCCTCCTTTCATCCCACCCACCACCAGACACTTCCTGACATTTCTCCTGCAGGCAGAGCAAGGCAACTGCCTTTTTTTTTTTTTTTTTCCCTTTTGCAACGGCTGCTCCTTCAGTAATCTGTGGGTGGTGGGGGAAGGGGATGTAATCTCAACAGCAAACACAGCCCAGCAAGTCTGGGACGTGAGGGGGAGTTTCAGGATGAAAATAGGCCCCTGCCAGCCCTCCTGCGTTTGTGTATCTATGACTAAGCACGCTGAATGCGTTCCTTTTAAAAACTTGGTTTCTCTCTTTCCTTCATCTTTGTTGTTTCCAAGCCTCCTGTTCCCCTTTGTCCTCCCAGCCCCAGGGGCCTTGCAGAGGCAGGCCCGTGACATCACCAGTGCCAGGGAAATGCAAATCCCGTCGGAGAGCCAGCCCCGCTGCAGGCCACCCTGTGTGCCTGGTGCTGGGGGACAAAGCCAGAGCAGCTCTGGAGCTGGGAGACAAACGCACCTCGCTGCTGTCCCTGGGACTGCCTGTGTGTGTCCCCCCACCCCACATCTGCTCAGGCCCCAAGACGAGACTCCACTAGCAATTGTTTTTCCACTGAAATATTCACTGGTTTTGCTTACGTCATTACGGCCCTGCCTTGGAAGTGTCTGCAGTACAGGGCCACCTAAACCAAAGAGGTTTCAGCAGTTCTGCCCAGCTCTGAGACCAAAAAGGCTGCTGGCTGCTCATCTTCTCCAGAGTTCCCACTACTGCTCTGCTGGGCAGGTGCCTCTAGGTTCAAGGGACCAGAAGGGAGAGTAGGAAACAAAGCTGCCAGGCTCCAGTTCATCTCGCCTAGACCAGACTCAACCTTGTTCCCCAACAGAGCCTCCTCTGAACTTTAAACAGTCTTCTCTGTGCACCCAGGCCAGATGTGCTCAGGACTGGGATTTAGGGAGGCTGAAGCTCCCGCTCCCGTTAGCACTGCCTAATGCATCTCTCCACGCTCGATGTAGAATTGGCCTCTCATCACATCCACTCTCAGTCCCCCACAACAACAGGGACAAAGAAGTGCCCAAAGCACCACATTTCAACTCTAAGCCTTCCTTTCCTTCATCTCTCACATTCCCTCAATTCTCCAAATTCTGTTTCCTCAGTTTTCTAATCACTCTGTCCCTGCTCTCAGGCCATCTTATCCCACAGCCACATGGCACTGTGCGGGTTCCATCCCTGGTGTCACGTGCCAAGTGAACTGGCACGCTACTCTTAACAAGTCTCATGCCTGTTGTCTGGACTAGATGCTTGTCCTTGTGCCATGGTGTCCACTGGAGGCCAAACGCTATCCTCGTAAAAGTGGAATTTGCAGAGGGATTGAAGACAACCTGAAATAATCTCTGGATTTTGCTCAGGAAACTCCAATGGCAATAGCACATTGTTAGTAGCACAAAGCATGTTTGTACAGGAGTGACTTGCCAGTGTAGCTATGCTGGTCTAATCTGCACTGGTTCAACCCTTCTCAATGCAGTATCTTGGAAGTCAGGAGAGATAACACTTTGCTAAATCCAAAGTCCCATGTTTTTATACAGCACATCCTATATTGTTCTTCTGAGTCTTTCCTTGGGCCCTGGCTGCGGGTACAACATATGCAACAGCAGTGTTTCTCATCCCACCTTACAAAGCCTGTCCTATTTGGATGCTCACTGAGCTCACTGGAAAGGAGACAAGTTTATTCGTTGTTATTAATTTGTGTTTGGCCTGAAACATGCAGCAGTGTTGTAAGCAACTGCAATTCTCGGAAGAGAACCCGAGCTGGAACAGAGGAAGGAGTGCCTAGATCTCAATACGTACAGCTGGCAGGTTTTCTGGGTGATCTATATTCAGCTGTGCATGCCCGTGGGTATGTGGAAAGATCATTCATCCAGTTCACTGAATTGCAGCCTGCACGTGAAAGGAGTTTCATGGTTTCTTTTTTAAATGTCACTGTTTTAAAGACGAATAGACTCATGCAGAATTGTGCAGCAGATTATAATACGGGCACTCCAGGGGTAAATTAAAAAGCAATTCAAAAGCAATACTGTGGAACAGTCTTATCTTTTCCCTGCCTTATCCAGGCGTTTATCTAGGTCTGTTCTGCACTGGTCATCACCACATTATCTACATATTATATAGTCTCTTTTTTAGCTACATTGGTACATATACAGTTCATTTAGAGTCAAAAGTAAGTCAGGTCTGAACAAGCTGGAAAACATCCATAGTTCAAATGCCCTATTCAGAGAAGGGGCTGAAGGATGTCTACAGAACACACCAGAGTTGATCTAATTTTAAATGGTCCACGCTTACTGTCACCTTCTCATCTGTCCATAGTATCAGCTGAAGAAAACCTTCCATCAGGCATAGATTTCAACAGCATATGGTTGTATTATGATCTATTTTAATGACAGGATCTATTTCTAACAAAATATTTTGTTTAGTGGTCTGAAAGCATTTTCAGTTGCATGTTGAAAGTTCAAATATTTCCATCCACTCCCTAATTTACTTACAAGAACCATGCAATGAAATAAAAATGTTCGTTCCTGTTAGCATGCTTGAACAAGTTATATAATATTTTCATTTTATAAAACACTATGGAAATTTACAATGTAGCCCCAAGACGTTATAACAGTTTTGTCAATTCTTGTGATGTTACTGGAAGTCTCATGGTATTTGAGGTTACTCTGAATGCCTGAGCATTTGGAGTTGTGATTACACGAAAATATAGGTTTAATTAAACCAACCAAACAAACAACTCCCCACACACACATACACTTTCTAAACTTCAGCCTGAAAATGTGAATGCACTGCACTATAATGCCTCAGAAACCACAGGTCAAAAAGAAAAAGCAAGTTTGTTATCCTTAAGATCTTAATTCATAAACCAACCTCATCTTTTAAGGTCTTCCTCCTGACTTCTGAATACTTGGATTTCTCAACGTTGTTACTAATTGTTTAGGTAATTTATAAATATTTATACTCTAAAAGGGCTATTGCCTCTTTTTTTCTCTCTCTCTGTATTTTCTGCCTTCCTAGAAAATCCCATTCAGAAATATGTGCATTTTCAGTGTTCAGATGATCTGCACATGTACAGCACATCTGTGCTGTCACACAGGTGCTTTTGGGAAATTTGTGTGCGTACAGTGGCCTTTTAAGCACAACATCCACATGTCCTGCTGTCTGCTCAGGGCACTAGTGGATGTGTCCGAGGGAACCTTGACATGCGGCAGCCCTATATTTAGACTACATTAGAATTTCTAGCTATTCCAAACCCAATACCAATATAAATATTAAGTCATATTAACATCTTTTATCGTTACTATATTTTGTGCCCATTAAAAATATTAAAATATTCATTCTTTTAATCTGTAGCCATCTAAGGATAAAAGTATTTTTTGAATAATTATTAAGTTTCATATCAAGTTCACAGTTTACACATAACATCTTTTGTCACAAAAAAATCCCAAATCCTTTAAGAAATTTCACAAAATAACTCATCAGCTAGAATTATTTTATACTTGAGGATGAGGATTCATGTATAAATGAAAAGCATTATTCATAACTTATTAAATTAGTACATTAATTATGTCACTGTCCTTGGAATGCAGTCATTTCTAAAGAGAGGCTTGACAGGACTTCCTAAATAAATCCCAATATTATGTATCTAGCATTTTAGGCCAGATGAAAGACAGTGTTTATATAAGGATCACTTCATTCACCATTGAAATGCAGCTGCTGCTTAATGCCACCCTTTAATTGTGCAAATCAGATAAAGCTAGGAAGCGGAGATTTCTCTTTAAGACAAAAGTTTTAATTAGCAGTTAGATTATTTAAGTAGTAAGGAGAAGGGAACACATTGTTCTTATCAACTGCTTGTGGGTGCTGGTAATGTTTGACATTGTTCACAATAAAAAAGGCAAAAATCTTTATCTTACGCACAGTTTCAGATTTTTTCCTAATAGGCCTATGTTTTGCTAACATTTTGAGTGTCTTAATTATTGGAAAGCATGAAAATGACAGGCAACATTACAAAGCTTTAAATATTTAGGTTTTAACCTTGAAAGGTTACACTGATTTTTGCAACCGAAATGTGACCTCTCAGGTATTTCAGGTTAAACAGATATGCAAATCTTCATGGGATTAAGTCCTCGGAGTCTGCAGGAACAACCCTTATGGGAACTTTTGATCAACACCAGATGAGGAAAAATGTGGTCAAATATAAACCATCCATTCCAACATTAAAAACATGGCTGTTTTACAGTTGTACCAACAAATGTTAAATTAACTAAAAAATTACATAATGGTTCATTCATGAGTGATACAGCACAGGCGCAACAAACAAAACCCAGAATGGTCTACCTATATTCTCAGGCTGATTCCAATAAAGGGGACAAGCCTTTATGTCCTGCAAAGGCTGAATGTCCGCAAACACTCCATGCCATCTTCAAAACCACTGTGCAGTAGATTCCCCACAGGAAGGAAGCGCTTCTAGACTCCACAGCAGTACAAAATTACAAGTGAATAGACTTGGGCTGAAAGGTACGTTAAAGCCTTTCATTGCTTTGGGTATGGAAAGCCATTGCTTTGTTAAATTATGGTTTGTACTGTGTTGAGCATCCTGTCAAATAAACAAATACATACCCTCTCCAGCAGGAAGGCCGCGAGTCCAACGTGTCAACTTCTGGAGTGTTCCCCAACGGAAGTTGCAACAATCCTCGTCTACCCCGCACCACCGGATCCATCCCCCATGGCTGCCTCACCCCTGGTGCTGGGTACGAGGTGGGGTGTCCTGGGGGCGAGCTCCCAGGATGCTGGGGAGCACAGTGCGAGCACCGCGCCATGGAGGCCTCGTGCCGTGAGGCGAGTTCTGTGGCCTGGCGGCACCGAGGCGGGAGCACCGTGTCGTGGCCAGACGCGCCAGAGGGCCTCGGCCTGGTGGAGTGCGAGGCGAGGTGAGGCGAGGCGAGGCATGGCGCAGCCAGCCCACCGGGCCGCAGCGGGTCACCGCCGCCAGCCACCACCACAGACCAGGCCTGGCGGCCATGCTACGAGGTCACGGGCCCTGTGGCCGCCATGGGGCCGGTCGAGGCCCGCCAGCACCCAGCACGTCCCGGGGCGAGCCTCGCGCCTC
>VYZV01012057.1:59210-107225 GCA_013401275.1 Pandion haliaetus | reverse complement strand
ATTTTACAGGAGGTCATGATGATAAACTCTTCCAAATCCTGTGTGCAAGGAATAATGAGCATTTCTTATAAAGAATTATTTTCCTTCATATGGAGAAAATAGAGACCAATTTAATAATTTCTTCAGAGAGGCACTTAGCAAGTGCTTGTGTATTCCGAATTGTTCTTTTAAATATTAAAATCTTTTGCAGATATTATTATTCCAGAAGCATATATACTGGAACTGGCATTTTGCAAAACCCATTGGTAAGCAGTTGCCATCTTTTAGCTCAATCCACGATAATGAGCAACAAGCTAAAAAAGAAAGTTTTTGCCAGTGTAAGACTGACATAGAAGTTTGTCTAATTTTGAATTTTAATAGTATCTGTAGAGTTTTTATGGCTAAACTGTTATTTTAGACAAGATTAATTTCTGCCCAAAATCAAAACTGTTGTATTTTCTAAGGAAAATATATCGACATACTTAACTTTTCATACTTATTAAGTAGTATCAAGATTAACTTGAAAGGTATCTGCTTGTATATATTTTTAATTTAGTTTATAAAAAGATTTGTAGCAGTTCATCTTTAATTTGTATATAATATCATTGTCTTGAATAATTTGTATTTTGAATAGCATGATCATTTATTTACCACAGTACTCTCAACCCATTGAACTAGACAGGACAATTTGGGCCGTACAGTGCTAACTACTGAAATTTGACACTTGGGCTCTTGGAAATCAATTTGGTGTGAATAGGTAAACACTTGGGTGTCTACATCAATAAGACAGATGTTCAGAAAAGATTTTTAATTTTGCATGGCTTTAATTAAAAATTGAAGGAGGTCATCTCTTTTGGAAAGTTTTGTTACTGAACTACTCTTGAATGGTACAAAGACAATGAAAACATTTTGCTGCAAAGGCTTGTGCACTTTTCAAAGGATGCTTTGATGTCATAATCTTCGAATTCACCTTCTGAAAATAAGCATAATGGATCTCAGTCTTTTACATTAGGACTTT
This sequence comes from Pandion haliaetus, assembly GCA_013401275.1. Classification (NCBI taxonomy): domain Eukaryota; kingdom Metazoa; phylum Chordata; class Aves; order Accipitriformes; family Pandionidae; genus Pandion; species Pandion haliaetus. The sequence goes on along the minus strand of VYZV01012057.1, from coordinate 106,228 downwards.
TCACATCGTATAAAGTACGGGAAAGTTAAGCAAGCTCTTTATGCCCACTTCAAGGCCCCTTGCATGATTAGGATAGTGGAAATTAGTTCTGAAATCACTCCCAATGTTCTTGAAGAGGTTATCTCAACTTTTCTCTCATTTAATGAGCGTTGTATCCCGTCATTCCTTCCAGACATTCCAATTCATGTGGGCCTTTCCTTAAACAGGTCTTGTAGCAAGTTTTATCTAGTGAATTTTCTTCAAGGTTTTCTGTCAATGACTGACTCTGTTCAGGTGATTTCCATCATCCATTTTATAAGTGTTCTAACGGCATAAAAGCAGTGCTGTTGTACCTCACTCCTGCTTTTGCTCCTAACACTTACTCTCTGCGATCATCTAAGCTCTTCAAAATAAGGCTTCTCCAGCAGAGAATATTTCATCAAGGGCATGTTAGCAGAATCATGTGTGCTCTCAGTGTCTATCATCTTAGCCTATGTTCTGCCTTACGTTCTTTAATAGAAAAAGTTGTGTTTCTGCAGGGGCAAAAGACGGAAATGGGTATAGTACACCCGCAAAGTTGGGTTTTTTTAATTCGTTGTCCAGTGGAAACATAAAAAAGAGTGTGAGCAAGAGTCAATCTGGGAAAATAACTTGAGGATAAAATGAACTCTGTTATTGGAAAGGACCAGTAGAGTGTTTCACGAATACTGTAGGTGTGAGGCTGTGATAAACTAATCCTTGCATGTTGCTGATCCCAGGAGCAGTTACTTTATTTCTAGAAGCTCATACCAGGCTGAAGCAAAAGCCACGTGACAGCTGAGTTTGAAAGAGATTGAAATCTGCTATCATGAGCTGCCCTTGAACCTTATCAGGAAAAGGGAGACCGATACAAGTGTCCAGCGGGCTGCAGATTGGTGCTAACCTAATGACCTAGAGTAGATGACCTGTATCGCCATACTCTTTTCCTTTAACTCTGACTCTCTGGAAGTGCTATTCAGAAATTTCAAGGGAAATAAAAAGTTTAGAAGACTGTAACTTTGCTTTACCGAGCTGGTACTGATCCAAACATTGCATGACATATTCTGTCCTTTCTGTAAATACTGATTGAAGAATGATGGTAATTTATTTAGTTTTGGTTACCATATTTGCTGTCTGCTTTAGATGTATCTGTTTAATTTTAAAAGTAGCTTGAAGTATTACAGGGCTTACATATACATTAGATAGTTTTAAAGTGTGTTGTGTCTAATACCTTTGAAATTTTTAGTAAAAAACGTATGATAATCAATTACCATTATAACCAAAGTTTATTACATCAGAGATTTGGTAACAAAAACAAAACTTAAATTTTATGTTTGGTCCCTTTCCCTTTGGATAGCTGGTCCAGATTCAGAAAAATATTTGAAGGCTTCTAAGAGCTTGGAGTAGTTTAGCATCAAAAATCTGAGTCTTGGTCCTGACTTAGCTAAGTACTTGGATCTGAGAGCCGTCAGGATTAGCAGTTACTTAAGACCCAATCTTTATGTCTTGGACTTCTGTTGTCCACAGTGATGGTCAGAGACCACAAATTCCTCCGGAGGGTGGCACAGGAGAGCACAAGCAAGGTGCAAGAATCCTGGACTCTTCTGAACCACCAAACACTGTGAAGTTGTCTTTGTGTGTCAGTCTGCTGTGTCTGCGCTGAAATGGCCTTTGCAGGCTGTGTCGTATGGTAGGTGAAAAATACAGGACAAATAGTTGTGATTAGTTGAGATTCTTGTTTTTACTTTCTTAGCAGTGTAAAGGAGGGTGTAGAAATAAATGTTTTCCATTTGCAATCTTTACACTATGAGCTGTACCCACAAAATAGTTATCTGTCTAGTCTTGCCCAGGTTCCCTGGACTCTTTCTGCTATCAGTGTAAGAGATGGGAATCTCTGTAAGATCATCCGCCCAGTGCCAGGGCAGGATGAATTGCTGCTGCAGGAATCTCTTCATTTCCATTGGAAAGAGAGGAAACCTGAATCACTAGCCTAATAAACTAATGTTTAGTTGTCTAAATTTAGGTGAGAAGAACCTGAGACGGGATTAGCACATCTGTACAGAGTTTCTCCTAGAGGAGAAATTTTGGAGTACTTGCTTTCTTTTATTATTTTTTGAATAACTTATTTGTGTAGTTTTTGGAATCTTGATATTTGTTAAAACAGTCTAAAAGTGGAAAGATTCCATCTTAATTAAATGGTGCTATTTGCTCAAGAAAGCTTTTATGAAATACAGTTTAGTTAATGCAGGCTATTAACAGGTCTTTATTATGTTTAATATTGCCTGGTAGGAGTTGTTACAGTGCTCTATGAAAAAATTACACGGTTTTGTGTTTTTTGGCAAAATTTCTGCTATCTAGAAACTTAGCAAATTGATTGGTTAAATACGTTCTAAGAAAGTTTCATTAGGGGAAGGATGCGTATATAAGGCAAGTTATACCTGCGTCACTTATCTGCAGGCAGAAGAATCAAGCAGACATGGGTCAGTATTTTTTACTGTCTCGCTGTGATAATTGTTCATGTCCTTGCAGGCGTTTTGTGCAGACAGTCTTGTTTGTTCGTGTAACAGGGCAGTTCTCGAGCGCTCCGTGAAGCAATCACAGGAGCTTTGCTGAGAGCTCTGATCATATAGTACTAGTGTTTTTTCTGCCTGTTTTTACAGGTGTCCAGGCATTTCATTCTGAAGAGCCTTTGATACTTGTAATAATATCTGCAAAGAAGTTGGAATATCCAACTAAGCTGCCTGTTGTAAGAACGACTTCTTCATAGGAAAAGAAAAAGTAGAAGCCAACTGGAATTGTAGCCACCTGAAAGAGAGAGATACCAGGTTTTTGTAAGAACAGGAGAGGAGGAAATTGTAGAACTATACAGGAATGTGAAAGAGAAGTGGAACAGGCAAAAAGGAAGCCTGAGTTGGGAAGGAATGAAGAATGAAGTAGATCACATGATTGCTTTTCTCTCTTTAAGGACAGAAATACTGAAATAGAGAGAACTGAATATACCTACAGGCCCTCCGGTTTTCACCACTGATTGTTGTTGTTGGCACCAGACTCTTACAAGAAGGGAAAAGACTTGCAGTACCTAATGGTAGATGGGATGATTCACCAGTGTGGGCCCATTAACATATAAACCATTCTGTGAAGGAGGGCTAATAATCCCTGCTGTGTTTATCAACAAGCAGAAGGTGCTACATTTGTAAATTTTCCTGATTTGCATGCAAAGCCATCTTGTAGGCTTCTTATTTGAGAACAAATTATAATGAAAAGCAGATTACTTAGGTTTTATACATGTTTCACTTTCTTTAAATATTAATTTACAGAGGGGTTTTTTTTTCCTATTAGTAACATAACTAGTAGCAAGCAATTACTAACATGGTTAATTGTCCTCTTGGGGGAGACATTGAGTAGATGGATCTTTCCAAGGTTATAGTGCTCGTCCTCCACCCCAGATTGTTACCCTCATTGCTTCATAGTTGTATTATATGGACTGGCTTTCCCTTGAAAGACATGGTGATGGCTCGCTCTCAATGAGCTACTCAGCTTCCAAGTTAAGTGGAATTAAGGGGGATTGCATGATTTGCAGAACATAATCTCTAAATTGCTATACTTTTGAAAGCTTTGGCCAAAAGTATACATTTGTAATCTGGAAAATGCTGTCTTTTGGGATGCTGAAATATGTAACTGAACTGGAATACTTGGTTTGGAATAATTGCTTGCTGAGTATCACAGCAGAAACATATGTTGTTATGATATGGACCCTGCTCTGATTTTGGTGATTTTTACATCCATGTAAGTTCAGTTTAGATTTTCTGTGAGAAATAGGAATTTTCGTATTTTCAGCTGATTTACAGATTTAGTGTAACCAAAATCCCAGCGTCAACAGTTGTTTGTAGAGTGTCTTAACCAACAATAGGAAAGTTCAGTGCGTAGCCAGGGGTGAGGTTTTGAGGGGAGAAGTTCTTGTTTTTAAAAGAAAGCCTTTATTGTGGATGTCTTGGTTTGTTTGCTTGATGTGTGTTTTGTGTCTGTGTGTGTCTCTCAATTTGCAAACACACAGTCTAGCAAGTTTCAGATGAACACATCAAACTGGTGTCTTTGCAAAAACCATTGCAAGGTGAAGCCTTCCCCTGGGGAGCTGCTTCCTTCTCAAATCCACATTTTTGTGGGCAGATGGGAGAAGAGCTTGGATCCCCCTCTGTCATTTGTTCAATCATTCAGAAAAAGTAAATCACACTGTGACTTTCTGTGTGTTTGATGGTCTCATCTACTTGGCACCATATAGGTTGGTAACAGTATGCAGCTCAGGTGTGCGTGTTTGGTGGGTATGGAAACCATAAGGTCGACAGGGCCTTTGCTTGGAATTGGCCTGTGAATATTCAGAAAACTCAGGAATGTCAGAAAAACCTGGGGACAGAAAGGGGCGATACACTTACGTGCTGAACCGCTCCCCATGATTTCTAGTGAGTAGTTCAGAATTCTAAAAATGCACTAATGAAACGGCAGCAGCACGTGCCTAAATCTTCTTTCCTGAAACCTAAAAATCGAAGATGTAAGCAAGATGTAAGGTAAAACCGTGTTTCTTGAACAGAAAGATAGGGAGCCACAAGAAACTGCAAAATGCCTGCCTTTGTCTTTTTACATGTACAGACGATTGCTTGGGATGTGCCTTTAAGAATACCCATCCTAGTATCCATTTAATTACCCTTAGACTAGAATAGCGATTAAAAAGAATCTTTTGAAGTCTGGAGCGTGGCTTAGCCGCCCTCAAGGACATACCTTGCAAAATCTGCCAAGCTCGCGCCCTCCCTCTCCCCATGCGCGCTTCTGAACTCATTCTCCCTATGAAAGAGCAACGCACGGCCGCCCACCAGCAAACCGCAGGGGTTCCCGGGGTGCCAGACCACTCGTTGGCCGGAGCGGGCGGCTGTCCAGCACGGAGGTCCGGCGTGGAGCCGGGGCGGCTAGGGGGCTCTGCAGGCCCAGCACCACACGCCAAGCTCTATGGCTCGCCTGACCCCGTCGGGTTCTCTTCCTGCCGCAGCGGTTCTTTTCCTGTAGCAGGTATCTGCAGCAGGCTGGCTCTTTGTTACCCTCTGCTCTTCCCTCCCCAGGTGCTCTGAAGGTATGATTCGATGGGTCTGTCTGTGTTTCGGTGGAAAGCGGCTCTGGGAGAGGCCCGCTGCTTAATTCTGCTCGTGCCGCGGAGTTTTCCCATCGCAGAGGTGCAGCGCGGTTGGCTGGCTGCCTGGCATCCCTTCCAGGGATGTCATGTGTAAAAGGTCAGGGGATGCTTCCTGAGCAACCCGCACCTGGTTCAAGAATAGCAATTACAATTTAAATTACTTCTTTTTTTTTTTTTAATGGTGTCTTCCTTATCAGTTTAATGAATTCTGAAGTGGGGGGTTATGCTGTGTATATAGGGACAAGGAAACTGTACAGACAAGAAACTGAGAATCATCTCTGACTATTTTTAATTGCAGTTTTCTTAGCATCTGCTTCCTTTCTACAGTTTGCTTACGGATGCAGTAAAACCTAGGATCAAACTTCAAAAGGCTTGTTAGAAAGATATGTGCCTGTGTATGCAAAGTTGTTATGTTGTTTTGTTTATTTTTTTAAAGAAATCCTCTGTTTTGCATACAAAACAAGGTTGTAGACATAGGCAGCTTCTCTCTTTATATTGCACAAAAATAATCTGTTAATTGTTTGATTTATGGGTGCTATGGCAACTCTGAACGCTCTTAAAGTATTGAACAGGTTTTTAGTTATTTCAAATTAGCACATTGTATTATAGTGTAAACAGTGTCCTTCTGGGTTGGCACTAAGTATGTAACATTGATCCCCTGGAGTGTAATACACAATTATAAAAAAACAGCCATATACCTAGTGGAATTTTTTTATTTAAATAAAAGCAGTACTGTCTTTAAAGAGTAGTTAATTTAAAGCATAACACATTGCTTCTAGGAATATCTAATTGTTTTGTCACCATTTCTGTATTCTTGTTTCATTTATGTATTTATTACAACCTGAGTAGGCAGACAGAGCATTGCTTTGTGTACAATACTAGCTAATGAGACAGAGTCACTAAGAAAGATACATCCTAAAACATTTAATTTTGCTAATATCAAACTTAGACTGTTCTGTCTTAAACTTCTAGCTAATGCTCACTACTTAAAAGTACTAAGTATCATTAAGTTATTCTCTGGCAAAATATTAGCCAAAGTGATTGAGTGAAGATGTTTTAAAATACGATATTCTTGAGTTTTGTTTTACAACTGCAAGTGCGTTTTGAGGACTGTGTTGAGGAGTTGAAGCCTAGAGAATCTTAACAGAAAACTTTCTGTTCCTGGTACTTTCCATTCTTTAGTTACCTAGGACTTAATCTGGGATATTGAGGTGCCTCTTCTTAGATCTGTCAAAAATGACCCGTAGGAAATGCCATCTGATTAATCAGTTTCATGTTTGTCTCTAGAGTACTTTTGTTCCACTAATCACCAAATCTGAAAAAATCTGAGCAGAAGAAATAAAGGGAATTAAGAGTGATGACAGCTAATCAAAGGAGGAAGTATGAGGACTGGTGAGAGAGGGAATTGCCTTGCAGAAATGTAATAGAATAATATAGAAATAGTTAAGTTGGGCATTATTACTTACATTTCTGCGTGATACAAGACCATAATCCAGTGAAAGCCAATTTATATGACTGATTAAGGTGATACATTTTTATGTAACTATTGATAGACAAAATTTCCTCCTGAGATGGCATTAAACAAGACTGCAATAGGATTCAGGAAGGGAATAGAAGTGTATATAATTGAGAGAATACCCCACACTAATTCAGAAGAAAAGGTGCATGGGCCCTCAGTTCAGGGCATAGTCCAGTTATAGACTGTTATGGAATGAGTAATTTATTGGGGATATATATATATTTATATGTATGTAGATACATATGTATACACACACACAAGCATACAAACACTTCCCCTAGTTTTCTGTTTGGATTTAGACCATGTGGGAGTTGTGATGCTGTTCACCATGAGAAGCTAGACGGTGGCTTAAATGAGACTGCTAGTATTATCAGATGCTGAAGTCCCTGTTTTATAAACATTTCCAATGGGAGCTTTTGACCACAAACACAGATCTTCCTCTATACCCTAAAGCCTTTTAAAGGAAGAAAATATTCAAGATGATCTCTTATTTTGACAGCCTCACAACAGAAAGAAAAAAGAAGTAGAGGTTTTTTTTTTCCTGGGATGACCTTGTAGTTGAGAGTTGTCTTGGATTCCTTCCAGGTAGATCGTAAATGTTTTCCAACTTGTCCAAAATATTTATTGTAGTCCCTAATGCACTCTCGCAGATGGCCCCTTGTGCTGACTTGCATGTTGTCATTTCTTTGAATGAAACAGTTAGAGAGGTCCAGACTGCAAAATGCATTCTTTTCCTAATAACAGCATTTCCGTTTTGGCATGAGTTATTAAAAGATTTGTAACTACGAGGGGAGGAGGAATACCTAGGGTTTGAATGTATAAGGTAACCAAGATTGTGGTAGAACCCAGAATACTTTTCTACAGGTACTGTGGATATCAAAAGAGTTAAAGAACGACTTTGATACAAACCTACTTTGAGAAAAGGACGATCTAATGCTTCATCTCAGCTGAAAACTTCTCGCACCCTACCAGAAAATTGTCTGAGACATTTTTGGAGGAGAAAGAGCATTACTGACAGGAAGCAAGAAAAGGACCAAGGAAGGTCAGTGTAGAGAAAAGGACCTAGGCTATCGTTCTTGCCTCCCAAGGCTTCGTACTCTGATATTATTATCAAATGGCAACAAGTTCCTTTTTCTGTTCTTCTATAAAAGCAGTACACCACCGCTATCCTTGTCCTCAGCATCTGGTATCAGCACTAAGTATATCCAATATTTATGGGGATTAACTTTACACTAGTGTAAACCTAGTTAACTACAAGTGGACTTCTAGATCAACATTAAACTTGCATCTCTGGAGGCATTCCTAGGAGCATTATAGCAGTAACAGAACTCAGGTCTTGCAAACCTTCCTGGAAGGTGTTTCCTTACTCTTTTTTCTCTAGAAAATTACAGTGAAGACACTTGCATCAACCTTGTGGAAAAATGTAACTTTTTTTTCCTTTTGGCTCTGTATTTCACTTTTCCAGTCTCAACTATCTCAGAGAAGATGGAAAGTTTTGGTGCAGTATCATTTGTCTTGATATTCATAGTGCTGGACAGGTCCTCACTATTCCATGTGTGTCAAATTAAGCTGAAGGAGCTAACTTGTCTTGGTAGACCTGCAAGTGATGCTGGAAACAGACTGACGGTCTTTTTGCCACCAAATGAACCCTGGGACAGTATGTTATCATCCTTTCCTGGAGCTGGCTGCTACTAGACGATAGTTCCCATCACAGTCCTGTGGAATATCAGATTTATCAACTAAATGACTTGAGTTAAATGAAATTAGAGATCATCCCTTTGCTATCAAATCCCATTACTTTCCTTAAGATGGCTTAAGAATTGAAGTGTGAGCAGGATCTACTAGAAAAGGAAGCGTAGGGCTGGAGACGTAGAGAAAGGAGAGATGGCTTAAATGAATTGCTGTTATCTTTTAAGCAGAAAGGAAGGATGCTAATGAGTTGGACATTCTAAAGGAAACTAATTATGCTGAGTGTGCATACTTCTTCAGACAGCATTCAAGCATGCCATCAACTTTAATGTCTGTCAGAGAATGTTTAATGTAAACAGATGTTTTGTACAGCACTCAGAGTCATCATCTCATTCTTCTTTGGTTATGCTCATATTGACACTCGTGTTGTTTCTGTTAGGAAGCTAATTGTTACATTTCACTGTTCCTGGAAAGGGGACATTCCCTGCTAGAGAGGTGAAACCTTTGGATCTGTGCAGCCCACATCAGTGGAAGCTGTGTGTATGCTGCTGTTTTTCCATTTACAACCTTCAGAGGAAATGAAGGCTTGTAGAGTGTCAAAGAGGGCAGAATCTATAGCCTTGACCTGGTACAAGTATCTCATGTAGAAGTGAAAATTTTGACATTCCCTTCCCTCCCCTCTCTCCTTCACCTTCTCTGGGAAGCAACGCCAATTCTAAATTTTCATTGTGTGCTTTTTCTATATACTTCTGAACTTGTTAGGGTAAATGTGACTTCTCAGTAATGAAACAGTCTTAATTTGTAGAACTTTGCTTGGGGCAAGAAGGAAAGGAGGAGGAATTATGATCCTTCTTGTTGGTTTTGGTTTTGATCGGATACTTTTTAGCAAAGTACATGGCAGCTGACCAAGATAATGATATAGTGCTTTCCTTTTTACAGTTTGAAGATAAATCTGATGCGGTATTTGATATTACAGAAAAATGTAAGTATTCTTATTTATTTATATAAGGCCATAATTTCACAAAGCATTTCTTAGACGTGTCATTGCTGCTGAAAAAGACTATTTTGCCCTTCTCCTAGCCCTTGTTCCTCATTCCCTCCCTGCATTGCCTTCTCCACAAGTGTTACAAATGAGATTCACTGAATTTAATGTTTTTTCTTTCTTTGGTTAGTTTTACTCAGTTTAACTTCTGCTTCACTGTGTGGTGAGTGGGACAGAACTGTTTCTTACGTCAGCAATGTTTTATCAGTAATGTTGGCCCAAGAAGGCTTAGAGTATTCAAGGAACTGCAGCATCAGACAGATTAGCAAAGGACACTTAACACTTGTCCTTTGTTACACATGAAGTTGGTGAATTTTCTGACTGGTTATGGTTTTTTATTCTCCCTAGGTGGTGAAATTCTGGATGCAGAAATGTCTGAGGACACTGACCACAACTTAACACCTGCTCTCGACGGTATATCTTATGGAATACAGAATCGAACAGGATCTGAAAACTCACTGCTGGATGATGATGATGATGATTATTTTCTGAACTCTGGGGATCTTGCAGGCATACCTGTTGTTGGGAGTGACAACGAAGATGATCAAAATTTCACTCCAAAAGACACTCTTTCTTCAGCGATTCATGATGAAGACCATCTGGAAGAGAGCAAGAGAGTTTCAGAACATGAATTGGACAGTGAAAAAGAAATTCAGATTCAGAATGCAATCCAAAAGGATCTCACTTCACCATTTGAGCAGGGCCCTGTATTTAAATCAATTCGAAAAGATTTTAGCATAACAAGAGATAATGGCAAAGAGACTTTTTCAGCAAAGGACAAGAATAGAGAAGGACATTTTCAAGAACGTGAAAAACGGTTGGAAAAAATCCCTAAAGATATGGATTCTAGATTGAAAAGCAGTTTTCTTGACAAAGCAGGTAACTGTTGACATTGTAGACCTGGCTACCCAGCAAAGAGGAAGAAAGAACTAGACAGAAATTAGCAATAGGGCTAGTTACTAAAAACATCACTGTGTTGAAGAGAATATGCATAGCTGTACGTAGGGAAGCATTTTATAAAGAACCCTGAAATAAAATAAACTCTGTATTAGGACGAGAGTTTGCACAAGGCCCTGGCAGCATTAGGGGACGTCTCCTCCACAGCTTGTTTCAAAGCCTCAACATATCCTTTGTTGTTGTGGTTTACTAAACCAAGCTGGGTGACAATTCAAGCTTCCTTTTGTTTTTTCTCACTGTTTTTTGTAGACCTTGGAACTCCTTAAAAGGAACAATGATGAAGTTTAGGTTAAGTTGATGGACAGGGAAGATTTTTTTGAGCAAAGTACCAATTCTTCATTAATGTATATGTATTTAAAGCAGTACACATTTGATAGTAGCATCATGGAAAGGCTTGCTAGAAATGTATTAGTGTCTGCAGGAAGTAAGCCAGAGAGTAACTTGAGATCTGCTTTTCCTGGGAGACTGCTCTCCTTCTTCCTCAGATACTTGTGTCTTGGACTTTGTCCAGCCCACATGGAGAGAACCAAAGATGCTTGTAATCCATTTCTCATTTGAGGGAGCCTGACAGTCACCAGTAGGTCTTGCTGCCCACACATTTGTTTTTGACTTCCCAAGCTCTGAAAATTACAGTAGAACAGTGAATGAAGGAATTAAGAATAACCAGGCTGGAACATGCAATGTAATTTTATTCAGAAGACTGTATGGAGACAGGGTTGGCCAGCAAGTGAGAGCCTCCTGGCTACTTGTTCAGATTCACAGCTTACATTTCTGGTATTTAAACTTTGTATGTTTAGTAACAGTGTCTTAAAATCGGTGCTTCCAGGTTGCACAAATGGTAGAGAAACAATACGGGTGGTTTTGAAATAAAGAAGAGTTGAAGATGTATCTTTACTTTTACCTTCAGGTAGAAATCAAGTGAAGAATATTTCTGCGCAAAAGACATATTTCAGAAAATTGTAAATACAGTTATAAGATTGTGGCTGAAAGCTGTGCAGCCTCAGGTAGAGTAGTCAGTAATTGAAACAGCAATAGTAAATGCTCATAGGCAGCATCCAGTATCCAGGCAAATCCAGAATTTTTAAAAGATACATGCTAAAAAAGCATAAGCTACTGTCTCCTGAGAAGGGGGGAAAAGGCAAAAGACCAGAACAGCAAAGAAGAGTCTGAAAGTTGTTGCTCTGAAAAATATTTTCTGATTTAAATGTCGAAACATGGGAGAGTTCAGAACCCACTGGGCTGTAGAAAATTCTGAATGAACAATTCACCTCAGAATTTTAAAACCATTTTGCTGGAATGAGAAAATAATAATAAAAAGATGTCAATTCTGTTTAAGGCTTACCATTTTATTTGCAGGGAGGAGAAAGGGAGTAATTTAATACTTCTGAGGTGCTATCAGACTATGGGGTTGGGGATCAGTATGAGACTAGATAGTTTTAAAGGAAATGCATTGGACTCTGTATTCATTTATATTTAATGTATATGTTTTCCTCAGTTCATAATCAAGTAGAAGAAACATTACGGACGCAGTTAGCGCCACAAACTCCAGAAACTAACTTCAGGGTAAGCTATAGATCTTTCAAACACTTTTGCAAGTGCAGCAATATACTGGAATAATTCAAAATACGTATTTTGTATTTGAGTGTAAATTTGAGTATCAAGAAAACTGATCTTCTGACTCTTAGACATCTTTGCTACTTAAACAGTGCATATGATTTTGTAAAATTTTGCTGACCCTCTCCTTGGATTGAGGATTCTTTTGGTAGCCACTTTCATGTTCAGCATGATGAGCCGAATCTAGACCTGGATGCATCCTTCTGACCTGCTGCCTTTTTTCCAGATGAGACAGGGAACAGCTGTATCAACAGGAGACACTGCCCAAACAACCGAATGCCCCTACTGACAACCAACTTAGAGAGCTGGGTGGCTTCTGCTTTGTCCAGAGGAGTGAAAAGGATTGGGGGTGGGATGGCAGAGGGTGCTGCAGGGACGTAGAGGCAGCAGCTGCTGCCCATCATTTCTCCCACCTTCCAGTGGCAGGACCCATTTCTCTTGGTCTGCAACAGAAACTCCCCTTGGCAGCAGCCCAAATCCTAATGGCAGATGCAGGAGGGTGAATTCTTTTTCATATTATTGTTTCAGGAGTCTAGCTACCTATTTTCTAGTAAGGAATCTATTGGACAAGAGCTGGGGAATTCCTTTGCACCAAATATTAGAATTAAGGAGGAGCCTTTGGATGACGAATATGATAAAGCTATGGCCCCACAGCAGGGACTATTAGACAAAATTAAAGATGAACCTGATAATTCTGAGGTAAGTTTCCCATTGCATTTCTCATTTTGGTCTGACAGCTGACCGCATAAGCTGGACGTAAATTCAGCAGTTTATTTAGTTTGTTGACCGAAATTTAACTTGAAGAACATAGTTTAGTAGAAGGGTTTTTCCCTCTCATACTACCACGAAACCCAAACCCCCAACTTTTTGATGTCATATTACCATGTCACTGAAAATGTTCTGCTTTTCAGTTAGAGACAAAGCAAAGTGCTGTAAAACTTCCATTATTAAGTCTGTGGCAATATAGACACTTTATCTCAGCTTGGTCTCACTAGGAAATAAAATGTAAATCGTGTTTTACGGAATACTTTGTGAGTAGTCACAGTTAGAGATGTGTAGTTGAAACAGTGCTATTCCTGCTACTTCCCTCTTAAAGGTTATCTTTGCGAGTACAGTGGTTCGTTGTTTGTTCTTATTTTAAATTAACACTTAGAGGTCTTACGTTAGCAAAATATTTAAATACGTACGTGTCAGTGAAGTCAATTTAAGCATGTGTTAAAGTGACTTTCTCATTTAAGACTGACATTTTTTATGACGATACAGGTAAAAGTTCAGTAATTGCAAAATGGAGGAAGTCTGACCTATGGATTGAGCAGTGCTGGGGCAAGGATTGTTGAGCTCTAACCAGTCTCTTTGCCACTGGTTTGGGTTTGCCCTGTGACACCAGGGAAATTATCTGTGTTGCAATTTGTGTCTCCTCACTGCTAATATTTGGGTTACATGCCAAACTTTACACGCAGTTAAAGGTGTGCAAAGCTTCCCAGGGTGATTCATCCCACTTGCATCGACACGAGAGTGCTGGTGTTCTTGTGCAGGCATTAGTTTTTCTAGCATCATTCTGTATACTTGTGCTAAACCTCCTCTTCTCTCTGGGCCTGTCTTCCCAACAATTTTTGTTTTTTTCCCAGAATACTGTTGGCTTAATAAAATAAAGAAGTAAACTAAGTATTTGAAACTATTCAGGTTTTACTACCCTTCTGGTTTGTTCAGTGTCTGTGAGATTGTTTGGTTTTATTTTTCCTTAAGCATATATAATGTCAAACCATGTGTAAGTTAGTTAAATCTGTCTATTCTTTTGTCCTCCCAAGATGGCATCTGCTGTGTGGATTTGTGTGGAATGCAATGCAAGATGTCTGTGGTTATCAAAGATCACATTAATAAAGAAAAGTAAAGACTTGAAGAATTTATATATCTAATACCGTATTGTTCAAAATATTAATTCTTGGAGTAAAATCCTGTAATTATCAACTCTGCCTGATACTGCAAAAGTATGAGAACTGATGAAGGTTCATTTTGTTTTGCTTTAGATTGGAATTAATGTGGGGGGTTTTTGTTTTTTTTCATGCATCCTGAAAGATAAGAGCATTTCTTTCTGTAACCGATAGTGGGAGCTGAAGGTTCTTGGCTTTCAACACTTACACTGCTGTGAAACTATGCTTGATCATGCACAGTTGATGTCAGGATTTGCCTCCATTTCTCTTACTAGTATTGATGAAGGATAAAACTGCATTTAAAATGCTTAAAAAACTGTATGTCTGCAAATAACTAGTTTTTAAATAATAATATTAAAAAAAAATGGTGCCTTAAAACCTGTCATCACAGCATGCCCATACACAGCTTAAAAGTTTCTCTTAACTTGAGATTTGAATGCTTTAGTCTGATGGTTCACATGATGAACAAATACCATTGCCTGTTCTCCTGGGAAACCTGTTGAGAAATAGTTTGGTTGTCTTAGTATAGAAACTTTTAATTTTCCCACAGGAGTAAGAGAAGTGTTAAGTTTAAGCATGTATTATGTGGATGTTAGTGTGTGATTTTAGGAGATGGCTTAAGGTGAGGGAGCTGTTCACTGCCACTGAGAAGTGAGAGCTTAATTTTGCTTAGTGATTTTGAATTGGCTTACCTTGCAGCCAGACGGCAACTGTGAATTTAGCTCAGTCATAACATGACATCATGCCCTCACTACTCTCAAATGACTGTAAGTAGGTTAAATCTTATCATCTCTGTAAGTTCCAAGAGCTTATGCTTTTCAGCCTACCAAGATTTACATGTAGGGTGTTAGAAGCTGCTTTATGGTTCAAATTTCTAGGGAGAGCATGGGCAGGAAGTGTGGTGTCAAAGTATGAATAGCTGCTAGTAATTTATAGTAAGCTAGTAATTTATTGTATGTCAGCTATTCCACAAGTGACTGTCTGTGGAGATTTTCCCATCCTGTAGAAAGTGTGAGGTTATTCCCCTCTCACTGAAGCCAGTCTAAGCCGGGACTGTGATGGTCTGGCTCTAGTGGTGCCAGTTTTGATCTGCTGCGAAGCTTCACCTTAGGCTCCTCCAAGGTACTTAACTCATGGTTAAGTACAGAATGCTTCTCACCATCTAGGTCCCAGTCTTTATTTCATTATTATCATCTATGAATGTGAAGATAAAGCTTGTTTCACACAATAGGGGCAAGGACTGTGAAACACTTCTAGGTGGAAAGTTTATGTAAGAGGAAAGCAGAGATTTCTCTTAAGCTTTGTCTGGGTGAATTCTGAGGTGTCTTGGAGTACAGCTGGAAAGGGGAATGCACCAGGCGGCCACACTTTTCCATTTCTACATGACACCCTCCATTGTACTTTGCTGTGAACGTCTGAGCAGGTTCTGCATGTGGTGCTTATACAGCAACATCTGTAAACCTGGCCTTTGGAGCAGGCTCAAGGAGACTCTCTCTTCCTTAAGATTCAATACAGCATTATGAAAGAATGGAAATCATGTAACCTGTTATTACATGTGTGTATTTGTTCTCCTTTTCCTTTCCCTTTGTTTTAGGAGTACGGCCAACAGCCAAAAACTCAGGAAGGGGAGCTGAAAATCAGTGCTGTATTTTCAGTCAGTGGCAGTCCTCTTGGTAAGGAATAGGCAAGACTAACTTTATTTAAATCTGTAAAATATATCACCTTTGCAAATAGTGTTGCAGTTTATCCTGCATTTCGTTTGCCATGTCTGACCCCAGTAGGAAAAAAAGAGTCTGCTTTAGAGACAATGAAATTCAGAGATTGAAAAATAATTGTATTTTTGAGGCAAAGGAAAATTGAATGTGAAAGGGACGTTAAAAGTGCATTCTCAGTCTTAAGAGTAGTTGAAACAATCTACTATGCAGAAAACCGGCACAGGGCATGTATTTGTGGCAAGTTCATCTGCTATTTAATTCTCCCTTAGACCCTGACAACCCAGTGAAATCATAAGCTTTGTGCTTGCCCCCTGCACAGAAGTGTATTATGTACAACACATATATAACAGTTACTCTATGTTTTTTCTGTGTGTTTTTTTTTTTTTTTTTAGCTCCACAGCTGTCATCAGGTTTCCAGCCTGCTGTGGCATCCTCTGGCATGAGTAAAATGCTTCCTTCAGTTCCAACCACAGCTGTTCGGGTTTCCTGTTCTGGCTGTAAAAAAAACCTGCAGAAGGGGCAAACTGCATACCAGAGGAAAGGCTCTACCCAGCTCTTCTGCTCCACACTGTGCCTCACTGGATACACTGTTCCAGCTTCTCGCCCACCAGCTTCTACCAAGAAAACCTGCTCAAGCTGCTCAAAGTAGGACAGTGTTTTAATTTGTTCTAGTAATAATTGATATTCAAGCAGATAATGAAAGATGTCAATTCTCTTTTTACACAACACGCTGTTTCTGTAATGTCCGCTTCTGTTACGCTTCCCTTCAAAAAATCGTGGCCGATACTGTTACTTGTTAATTGGTCTGTCCGCTTTCAGTTCCATTTCGTTAATTGGATTTTACATGCACATAGATTTAAAAGCCTCAGTTGTGAAGTGTGCATCTTGTCTTTTTTTTATTTAAATGAACCAAATATGAAAAACTATATTTTAAAAGGTACTACATTTTTCTGCCGTTTAAAAACGTCGTTGCACTCTCAAAACCACTAACGAGTATATTTTTTAAAAGTATGTTATGTATTATTTCTTCTAGATGAAAATAGATTTACTGAATCCCTAAAATGAAATAAAACATAGGTAAAATAATATAATATAATTTGAAGCAGGATATTTCCTTAGATTCTAAAAAAAAAAATTAATTTTCCAGTCTGGCTCCATTCTGTGAGCTTAGATTTCTGTAGGTCTTAGCTCCTCAGAATATGTCACTGCTGCTTTCATAAGATGTAGAGAGATTAAATTTATTAAGAATTGAGTTTTTTAGGTAGTTGGGGTCTCACCACTCAAATCAGTTACTTTCTACCTAGGCCTAGAGTGGAAAGGCAAGGTTTGCTTTTGTGACCCTACTTATTTTGTGTTCATTTGTATTATTATGTCCAAATTAGCAAAAGGAGACCTTTGTGGCTGGCTCTTTAAGACGTCATAGTACTATACCATTAACTTGAGGCAAATAAATAACTTTGCAGACTGATTGTGCTACAGTCTGTTTATAGAGGAGAATTATTCATATGTATTATTTTTAGTTACAAAAGTTACAATGCAAAAGGAATGCTGCTTTGTTCTTCATTTCTTCAACAACAAATTTATTACTTTCAGTTTTACAAGGTCAACTGACTTTAAATTTGAGACTTCAATTAATTATTCTTTTCACTTGCTGTCTCATTGTGAAAAGGCCTTGTAAGAAATTTTAGCAGTCTTGGCTGTAATTGGTATTTATTCTGTTGAAAAATAGTTTAGCTCTGACAAGACAACTGAGAAGGCGGCATCCTTCTAACCAAGAAAATTACATAAATACTTCCTCCTATTTTTTTGACGTAAGGGCTTTGAAACTTTTCTGTGAATGACTGTTTCAAAAGAGAGAAGATAAAAGGAGAAAGTTCAGTTTGTTAAATCCAGCAACAAATAAACAAAACCGTAGATGGAGGCAACAGATGGAAAGTTACAATACTAGTCAAACTGTTTTGGACTGAACTACATGGTGATTAGAAATTGTGACCTTTCGTTTTTCCCTTTTTTTTTCCCTACCCCATTCTGATTGGTATTTTCATTGTTAAAGGGAATTACTCCACATATCCTGCTTTCTAAATTTTTTTTTAGTAAAGACTGTACAGAACAGTTATCTTTTCCCAGTTCCTTTTGAAGAGGTTTAATGATACAGCTTGATGTATTTATAGGCCACTCCTAAGTCCAGGTACAAAATGTTTCACAAAATATCTACTTGAGAATTGTCCTTCTTAACTATTTTCCTGATAGGGAAAGAAAAATGAAGTCAGGTACTTAGATCAGCAAAAAGAAAAGCTTTAAATTAAGTGAATCCACCCTCTTCTGGAGAATGTTTAGTCTGCAGAAAAAGAAAGGACAGCAAGTTGACATGAAACCAACATTAATTATTTCTCTCTTTGTTTGTTTGTTTTTCTTTTTTCCATAGAGACATTCTAAATCCAAAGGATGTAATCACTGCCCAATTTGACAATACAAACTCCAGTAAGGATTTCTGCAGCCAGTCTTGTCTTTCTACATATGAACTGAAAAGGAAACCTGTTGTTACTATTCATACTAACAGCATTTCAACCAAGTGCAGCATGTGCCAGAAGAATGCAGTGGTAATTGCAAACTGTTGTTTGAATTTCTTTTATATCAGGACAACTTGCTATCTCAGAGATGAACATAGATATTCTTTCTATTCTTGTTATATATTCTTTCTTTTCTTCCAGATTAGACACGAAGTGAATTACCAGAACGTTGTACACAAGCTCTGCAGCGATGCCTGCTTCTCCAAGTTCCGCTCGGCTAACAACTTGACCATGAACTGCTGCGAGAATTGCGGAGGATACTGCTACAGTGGCTCTGGCCAATGTCACATGCTTCAGATAGAGGGACAGTCAAAAAAGTTCTGCAGTTCAACATGTGTGACAGCATACAAGCAGGTATATTTTGACCAAATATTAAAAATATGTCTTTGAGGAGACTTTGGGTGTTTTAAGAAATGCCCAGTCTATTATTTGATTATTTCAGTTACTTTCTTGGTCTAAGATAACTCCTTTTGCCATTTGCTGCTTAATCTTTGCCCAAACATGTTGCTGTGTTTCCTTACCACTGAAGTGGTTACCAGAGTATTTGTATTCCAGTGTGAGAGAAGACGCAGTGGGACCACTCAGCAGCAGTTCACTGTCACTTTTTTCAGCCTTTGAGATGCTCCCTGTTTGAGTATTCTCTATTAAATTGTAGCATTAGAATTAAGTGGGGAGGAAAAGTAATAATTAGTTGATAATTTTGATTTTTATTTTTAATATTATAATTTTTATTATAATGGAGCCTCTTAAAGAGGTGAGCATTGGGGAAACCTTAATTTATTATAATAGCTCAATTATTTTTGACTGGCTGATTTTAATGTAATTGCTTTAGGAAAAATTGCCTTCTGATAAGATAGTGTAACTTCATTTTGTGACTTGACTCTGCTGCCCCATAATTCAGTCCACTTAGGCCAAGAAAGGCCTAATGAATTAAAAAAAAAATCTGGTTAAAGTATTTCATCCGGAAAATTACCTACAACATTAGGTGTCCTCTGAAACAAATCTGGAAATTAAATTAAATAAGCTGGAAAGGAGAGGGATTTCATGCTGCTTTTGCATCTCTAATCAAAACCCCATGTATGTTAGTATTGTTGAAAATGAGGACGTTCAAAGCTTATAAGGTTAAGTCTAATCTATTTTTTATTGATTTTTAGACAGCATTCAACTCAATTGTCAGATACATTCTGATAATTTCTGGGGGTTTGTGAGTGTTTTTAAATCCTTGGAAACATATACTCTGTTCTGTCCTTCTGTGAAGATCTAGAATAGCTGTTGATAAAGTGCATTTTTAAGGCTGTCATAATAAAACGATCTGGTGCACTAGTTCTCAAAGTTTTTTCCAAACTTAAAGACCTTAAAAACCTTTCACTGTTGTAAACACAGAAAATGTGTTTATGAAAGGTAGGCTTCTTTTTGTGTCTCTTAAAAAGTAGCCTGTAGACCACAGATTGAAAACTGTGATTATTACTAGGAGATACATCTCTCCCCCATTTTGCCACCAAATAAATCTTCAGGGAACCTGCTGCTGTTTCTTGTTTTCTCATCTGTTAAATAAGAATATTGCTTCCATACATAGCTGATGTATTAAAAATCGTAAGCAAAATGTTACTTCTCAGCAAAAATGTTGAAGTCGTCTGATACAAGGTGCTTTATACGTGCTACTGCAATATGTAGTGTTGTTTGCATTTGTAGGCCTTCACCCTGACAGCCAGGGTACTGTTTAAACTGGCCTGCAAAGGTAGTGCTTACCCTGAATGAGAGATAGCCCAAATCTCAAGTGGTGAAAGTGTGAATATAGCAAGCATGCAGGAGAACTCAATTTAAGTGTATCTGCATCATAAATACTACAGCTGTAAAATAAGTGGTGTTTCAAGTGCACTGGCAGTCACTTTTATACACATTTTATATGTTAGCAATTTATTTCCAGGTTAATAAAAATACTAAGTTTCAAATGAATGACCAGATTTCCGTGTTTCCACAGAAGTCAGCTAAAATTACACCTTGCACACTGTGTAAATCTTTGAGATCTTCAGCCGAGATGATAGAGAGCACAAATAACTTGGGAAAAACTGAACTGTTTTGCTCTGTTAACTGCTTGTCAGCGTATAGAGTAAAAATGGTTACTTCTGCAGGTAAGTTTATCCTTTTACTTCTTCAGAAGCATAATTTTATGTAGCTCATATCCAAACTTAATTTGTCTTGAAAGTTAAGGCTGATACTCTCTTTTGGGAGGGTGTGAAGTGGCTTTATTTTTTTAAAGGGAGGTGCTGAGATGGGAGCATAAGGACTTCCTACCGTAGATAAACCTAACAGTGACAGTACAGCCTTTTCAGCTTTGTTTTTGGAGAGCTTAAACATGATAATAAACCTTAATCTATTTTCTGCTATTGCAAGTGCAGCGGGTGGGTTTCCCAGCTAGACAGATCCACTTCTGTGGACATATGCCATACCACTGCTGTGACTATTCTGCCCCTTGTTCTCCAGGGTGATTAGCTTAGTTACCTCTGCCTAATGTTGTATTGAGCTAGGCAAACATATTCTCAGCTATTTTTCTTGTAAAATAGAAAAACGCTTACTGATGTCTTAGGGATACTGGGAGATTAATTAAAGGATCTGGCAAGCAACAGGCACCGCAGCTGCAGTGTCTGCTTCTGAATCCGTAGAAACTTCCTCTTGGGCTTCTGTGTGTACCTTGGCTTGTCATTCAGATTTTCTGTTGTTGTATGCACATTGCAAAATTATCTGCAATACAACTTGATGCTGCATAAATCACTTTTTCTTCTCTGTTTCACCCTCAGGTGTTCAAGTTCAGTGCAACAGCTGTAAAACTTCATCAAACCCTCAGTATCACTTGGCTATGTCAGATGGGAGCATACGCAATTTTTGCAGCTACAGTTGTGTAGTAGCTTTTCAGGTGTGACATCTAGGATTTTTTCTTAGCTGAATTAACAGAATAATAAATTGATGGTGTAAATATCTGGGATGTTGGGTAAAAAATGTAATATCGTAGAATAAAGTCTATTCCTCAATTTGCTTTCCTGCAGAATTTGTTCAACAAGCCTGCAGGAATGAACTCCTCAGTGGTACCTCTGTCGCAAGGTCAAGTCATTGTAAGCATTCCCTCGGGGGCAACCGTATCAGCAGGTGGCACCACCTCGACTGTGTCCCCCAGCTCCATGAGCAGTTCAGCTGCAGCTGGTCTACAAAGGCTGGCTGCCCAGTCCCAGCAAGTCACTTTTGCCCGCCCTGTTGTGAAACTCAGGTGTCAGCACTGTAACAGATTGTTTGCAACCAAACCAGAACTGCTTGACTACAAGGTAATAAAGGCTAGGGCTTTTCAAGCTTGTGTTTCTCAACAGAAACCCAAGAAATTGTAGCTTATATGGAATGGTCTGTCAGTACTGCTCTGTTGCTTACTACGTCCTGCTGTGGAGGAATTTGGAACTAATTTTGGTATCATTTAACCATTATAAAAATTAATACCGATAGTAGCTCTTTGATCTTAAAAACAGAAAAAAAAAACCCTCAGAAAAACCCAAACCCTATGACTGCCTGGCTAGGTAAGTGCATTCCTGATTCTTGGTCCCACAGATGATCCTTTTAATTCCAGAACAAAGCACATTGGTGAGGGCTTTCTGCACAAAATTGTGCTGTCTTTGTTATAAAGCTAAATGGGGAGACTTATTTGCTAGTGCTGTCTGTTGTTGATTTCCAAGGGCATAAATACACTTCTGAGTTTTTATTAACAATTAAAATGTATTATCTGGGATTTGAAACATTGAAACCAAAACATTCTGGCTGTGTTGCAGGGTAAAATGTTCCAGTTCTGTGGGAAGACCTGCTGTGATGAATATAAGAAGAGGAGCAGTGTAATTGCAATGTGTGAATACTGCAAAATTGAGAAAATTATCAAGGAGACGGTGCGATTCTCAGGCATAGATAAACCATTCTGTAGTGAAGGTAAGAAAGGGCAAGACTGTTTCTCAGACAAATCAGTCAGAAGTGTTTTCCCTTAAAATTACTGGTGATACTAAGAGAAGCCTAATCTTTTTAGGTTAGAAAACTGTTTTTTAGGTTTAGAAACACAGAACTTTGTTCACACTTTACATTTTAATGGTGTGTTTCAACAACTTAGTACAGACATAAATAAATACAAGAACTAGAAGTGCCAAGCAAATGTCATTTTGATATTGAAGGATGTTTTTGCTTTTTTGCCATTTTCTCTTCTTTTAGGTTGTAAACTGCTCTATAAGCATGACTTGGCTAAGCGCTGGGGAAACCACTGTAAAATGTGCAGTTACTGTTTACAGGCTTCCCCCAAACTGGTCCAGAATCACTTTGGGGGGAAAATGGAGGAATTTTGCTCAGAGGAGTGCATGTCTAAATTCACAGTTTTGTTTTACCAGGTAAGCAATACTCTCACATAGCATCCTCTAGTATATAAATGTGTTAGCAAAAGAACCTTTGTACATTAGGAGCTATGTGAGAGATGGGTAAATCCTTCTTAACTTTCGAGTACCAATGTTCTATATAGCGAAAACTTAATGTGTCATGGGAAGACAGACACTAAATGTTCTGCTGCTTTGTGTTACACTGCAAAATTGATGCGCTCTTACAGATTTCTTTACGCTGTATTTGCTGAGCAGGGTGCAAAGAGGTTTTTATACACATACTCTTTGTTGCTGTTTACAAGTGTTTAATTTCTCCCTCACTCTGTTTTCCTAGATGGCAAAGTGTGATGGTTGTAAGAGACAAGGTAAACTCAGTGAGTCCATGAAATGGCAAGGGGAGATCAAGCATTTTTGCAATCTGCTTTGTATTCTGTTGTTCTGTAATCAGCAATGTGTTTCTGACCCTCCACCCCCAAACAACACAGGTAAAACAGGCTGGGAATAGTATTGCCTTTTGGTGTGCATGATAATGATATGAACATTTATTTGGAAACTCGATTCAGTGAACATTTTAAGTATATCTTCTACTGGGGGCTTGCCTATTGCCATTGAATGGGCTCAGTTTTAGATCTCTCTCTTACTTCAGACAGTTTCAAACTTCTGCAGGTATGAAATGAGATTCCTTCATATACCAAACCTAGATTGTGATTTTAAAGAAGATGAAACAAAAGCACTTGCTTTTCAATCACTTTCATAAAACAAAGGCCCATTTTATTGGGGTAAAATGTACTGGTATCTATTGAAGTCATGTTAAATACCTAGCTTGTCTCCTGTACTTGATAACTCATAGCCAGATACAGTAGAATGTTAATGTTCATTTAACAAAAAAATCAAGTGGTGAAATTAGTAGACTTAATGGTTGTAAATACAGACTTCCATATATGTACTTAAAATAGCCAGTTCTGTGTGGTCTGTAGGCATACGAAGAGTTACCATTTCTATGTCATCAAGTGTTGATTCTTGAAGTATCAATGCCAAGATGAATGTGTGCTGTAGCTGTTTCCTTGCTCATTATTTTAGCAGCTGGAATGGGAAGGAGGGTGGGAATGAAGCCTACAGGAATAGGAACTGTGAGTTTCTGTAGGGAATGAAATGCAAAGGGAAGAAAGGAAGAAAGGCCCACAAAGACAGGAAGAGGAAGCGAAACAAAGGGCAGAAATAGCACTGATCCTAAAGAGGGGCATAATCTCCCACTGAGTGATGGTGACTGCAACAGTAAGGTACCCAACAAGCAATAAAGAATATTAACTGAAAGTTAATAGTATGCACCGGGCCATGTCAACTCTTCAACTTTGTGCACATCTGCTGCTTACATTGGTAGGAGCTGTTTTCCCTGATTAAAAGTAATACATAAGTAACTTCATACTTTCAGGCCATAACTATACCATGTGACATTTCTGGTCTTGTCAGTACATCTGGCTGTTAGTAAGGATAGCAAAATGTATGGTGGGCCTGCTTCTCCAGAAGCGTGCCTGCAACTAGCTGAGGCAAGTGCAACGCCTTTGCAAAACTGGTCTCCAGGCATCTCTCTGAACTGGGGACTGCCAGGATAATGGAGTGCCTCACAACAGTATTTTTTGATGAATTGTGGTAATTCATGGTAATGTGGTAACGAATGGTGCTTTCAAATGGAAAGAACCTAAGAATTCCTCTAAATGTGAGCGCCTCATAAAATCCACCTCATTCATTATTTGTCAGGATCTCAGCTGTCTCCTATACTACGTGTGTTCGGTACCGAGCACAGTGAGGCATCCAGTCCTCTTGTCTCCTGAGTGCTGCTGTAATACATACACTGTTAGAAAGAGAAAGCTGCTTTCATACTATGGTGAACTTCTGAAATGTTGCAGTGACTGGAAAACAGCTTAAGTTTGCTTGTGGAACCAGCTCCTATTTAAACTGAAACGCTGCAGTTTGACACCTACATTCCCTTCTCGTACAGAAGGCTTTTTCATTCGGAGATAAATCTGGAGGGTGGGTGTTGTTTCAGAAATGCTGTTTTATAAATTATCTTATTGCTTATTTTAGTTTTCTTCTGTTCGTTCTGTCAAGCAAACCTTTCTATGGCACCAGCTTCCTCATCAGGCCCTCCTTCTTTGAGAAAGGACTCAACCCCTGTCATAGCAAATGTGGTGTCCCTTGCAAGCACCCCTGCTGCCCAGCCTACGGTTAACTCCAACAATGTTTTACAGGGTAAGACTGCTGAATATGATGCCTGTATTTTTAAGTCTCTATTCCTGAACATTTATATTTGTTCAGGGATCTTTTCCACTGAGGACAACAGCCACTTCTTCATTATGCTTCACATCAGTGCAGATGGTTGCAGTCTTGTCCTTCCTTTTACAAAGGTGTAAATAATGACTTAAATTTATGTACATACACCAGGATATGAGGTTTAATGGGAATTCTTTTTCTTGATCTTGGCAGAGTATGGGTTATGCTCCTTGATGATAAGTACACAGGCTATTGTATGTTTTTTATTCACAGGTGCAGTCCCTACTGTGACAGCAAAAATAATAGGAGATGTAAGTTTTACGAGAGACTCTTTTTCTCACTTTCGTCCAGATTGTATCAATAACAAGTAAAGTATCCAAGAATTTTGCACCGTCATTTTGTAACTGCTTTTCCTGGTTGTGATTGGGATTTAAAATTCATCAGCTTGCAGATGCTTTTTTTAAAATGAATAGAACTTGTATGGTATAAAAGTCTTTTTGTGTCCACTGACATTGATTAGATGTTTTAAGGCAAAGCTTGTCAAATTGTAGCTCTTGAGATGGCTGTAGTTCTCAAGTAATTCATGTGTGGCTTCTGAACTTGAGGCTACTTTTTGCGCTCAGAAGTGGGATGTGATGTCAAAAGGACTAGCGTGGGAGGAAGGGGAACAGGGTGGGCTGCTGGGGCTGACATGACCAAGCTCTTGCAGCTTAGCTTTCCTTCCCCACTCCCCAGTAGTGTGGTAGCAGAGCTGTGGGGAACCAGTCACCACTTATCTGTGAATAACTCCTAGAGTTCCTATTCTAGAGCTCTTTGAGGTATGTGGGTATACATCTTGCAACTCTCTTAAAATACAAAGATTTTATTATGTAGCTTTTAGGTTCTTGAAGACTGTCACCCTTGCTTTTAGCTGAAGTGTCATTTATGGATTATAGTATGAATTTTCCCTAATGAAATAGTTCCTGTTACTTGAATGCATGACTGAAAATTACAGTTAGCAGGACATGAAATTAGTACAAGCACAAATAGTCTGTGTGTAATCAGGAAGTGATACTGATACTGCCAGCATTTGTGTTCATTTTTTACTTTTATTTCTTTTCAGTGGTTTCACATCAGTTTACTAAGTTTTTTGGGTATCTGTATCAGCCAGACTTTTAGTCATCAAAAGTATCTTAACGTAACTCCTCTTTATATCTTTGCTGTAAGATTCCAAGGTCAAAAGTTTATGGAGGTTATTTGACTGCAGAAACCAAACATTCTTGCAGATTTGTTCACTGCACTGTTAATAATAAAAAAAAAAGCCTATTGTTTGATTGAAATAAATTGAGGTGAAGACCAGAAAGCACCAAATACATTAGCAAGCTGTTTTTGCAATAGTTTCTAAATGATCGTTTTTATCAGCAAGGATAGTTTTAAATTGTTCAACCTCCCATAGCAGAGAACAAATACTAATCTTGTGATATCCTTCAAACCAATACTGACTCTGCCCTTGTTTGTATTTTTCCAAACAGGCTAGTACTCAGACAGATGCCCTAAAGCTACCACCATCGCAGCCACCTAGGCTTCTAAAAAACAAAGCATTATTGTGCAAGCCAATCACACAGACTAAGGCCACCTCCTGCAAACCTCACACACAAAACAAAGAATGCCAGACAGGTATGTCTCTAATCTCCTACGCATTTTATAAAAGTCTATATTGCAGTTGAGAGAGTAGTGCATGATTTATGTAACGGAGAATATTTTTAATATGTTTTAAAACCTTAAATAGTTTTCAGATTATTGTATGGTATTTTCCAAGTAGCAGCTTGCCTTACAGATGTAAAACATTTCCTATTCTTTGAAATCCGTAAAGCTTTGTGTGTGATGAATCTTGAGATTTGCTTTAGCTCATCTTTAGCATTCTGCGATCATCTTAACTGTGGGGAACTTGTGTTCCTGATGACAGAATTTGTGAGTTCTTAGCTCTCACAGATCAAGCCACAAGAGCAGGTTCATTTTAATAAAGTGCATGATTGTTTCAAAGATTATTTCAACTCTCACTTTCCTTTAGTTATTAGATACAGATACTAAGAACCTCTGAAAATTAAGTCCCTATTTCTAAGATGATTTCATTAGATTCATATTTGCTCTAAGCTCCCTCTGTGGGAGGGCTAGGAGGAAACAAACACCTTCAAAGGCTATTACATAGTCCAGATTGCCATTGAGGAGCACTTTTTTCATCATTGTTACTATAGAAAGAGCTTGGGGTATCTAGCCTTGATGTAAACCTCTTAGTGAGGAAAATGAAGTTAAGTGGGAAGATTGTAGTTGTTTTTTTAATGGTACCTTCTTGTGGTCTTGTAGTTAGTTGTGAGATAATTGCAATTACACACCATTTACTTGGATGCAGACCTTAGTATTTAATACTTACTTCCACTCTCTTCCCTTCCAGCATTCGTATATGTAGTCACAGTGCTCTTTATTTCAAACTGTAGTATTAATACTTGCTACAACAGTGCTAAAGTGAAAGATGACTATGAACCAAGAGGCGGTACTGTGCACACTGAGTTACAAGCAGAAGTCCAAACAATTACCATGGACAATCTGGAGTGTACTGGACAGTCATACGGTTAAACATTTTTTGTTTGGTTCTATTTTTGGTATAACAGAAGAAGAAGAAGAAGTTCAACCCCAGATCATTGTGGTACCTGTTCCTGTACCAGTGTTTGTGCCAGTGCCCCTTCACCTCTACACTCAGTACACACCAGTTCCACTTGGAATGCCAGTACCTGTAAGTTATACTTCAGTTCACTAGAGAAGTGGTTTACAGTCTTGTTTCTGAACAGGATGCAGGGCAGTGTCACTGGGTTTTGTGACAAGTCATGCAAGTGGTATTTGGAGTCGTTGAAGCCATTTCTTGCCTTACCGCATCACGTTTGGTTAAGCATCATCACACAAAACTACTAATTTGTAAGGTTATTGCAGAAATGAAACAAGTTTTCCAGTCTGGAGTTACTTTAAAATTAAATGTAGTAGTCCTAAAATATATGTAAGGTTGAACGAGAGGAAATCTCCCTTGTGTATTTGCTGTTTCCCTTCACCCCCAAATATGCTCTAATCACGTGTTCTGTAGGTACCAGTTCCCATGCTCTTCCCAACTACCCTGGATAATGCTGATAAGATCATTGAAACTATTCAGGATATCAAGGAAAAGATTCCTACAAATCCATTTGAAGCTGATCTCCTTCAGATGGCAGAAATGATTGCCGAAGATGAGGAGAAAGAAAAAACCCACTCTCATGGTGGTATGTGGTATTTTTAAAAAGGAAACTAAATGCAGTGAGGTGAAGGTCCTCTCAGCATGGAAGATAGAGAAATAGATGTAGGGCCTATATTGGCTGCTTCCCAAGTATGCATAGCAAGTTAAATGGTCCTGTTGTCTTACCAACATTTATTTTCCACAATGAAAGTTCATGCAGGTAAAGTGCTAACCTAGACAGAACTATAATGCTTATGTCACGTTTTAGCAGTTTTGATTACTTATTCTTTTAAAATGAGGAGGCCTTCTGAGAATTCAGCTGAACTGTGTATTTGGAGATAATTTTGCCTCTGTGTACAATATTCTGTTCTTTGTTTTGAAAACATATTTTCTTTTAAGATTAATTTACTCTTCCTCCATAGTTCCTGTCTCAGGTGCTGGTTATAGTTGCACCTTTCTGAAGCTTTTGTAATCTCACAGAGGTTTGAGTTAACATTCAGTAGAGCTATGCTTAACATAGAACCCATGTTAGATACTGAGCACTGACAGTAGTTTAAGTGTCTTTGTGTTCCCTTTCTCTGATCCTAGGTGCTGATTTGACTTTTGTTGACAGTAACAGGTTACTAGAGGTGGTAATCTCCAGATCAGTACATTATGCGTTAGCTGGAGGAGTCAAAATCAAGAAGACAGAGCAGCTGCTTTACAAGAATATTTTCCTATCAGGCTTTTTATGGTGGATTCTTGGAGGGTGTTGCAGGTTAGAGTATGTTGGATAGTGATCATCCCATGTAATAAAAGTGGAACAAGCTGAAAAGAAATGAACGAAATATCTTACTTGTCTACAGATTACTCAAATAAACACAGAGGGATAGAAACATTTGGAAAAGCAAACATGGGTTAGTTCTGCATTTTTTTTTCTCCTGTAACACCAGGACCAAGTTAGAAAGCTGTTAGGAGATCTCTAGTGGAGGGAGAGGACATACCATGTGTGTTAGTATTATTACCTAATACATAGATTTTTGGTGTTCAAAGTATTTTTTCTTAGTAATGTAAGTTGTCAGTCATTTGTACATAGAGATTTCCTTCTTTTTCTAAAGGATCTCAAACATCTGAGCATGAGCTCTTCCTGGATCCCAAGATATTTGAGAAAGGTCAGTTAGATTTTTTTTTTTTTTTTTTGCAAATAGATTTTGATCCTGCTGTGTCTTTTCTTGCAAACTCCTTTTTGTCTGCCCTTTCCTATATCACATGGTATATCTGATCACTCTCATTACAGACCAAGGTAGCACTTACAGTGGAGATCTAGAATCAGAAGCAGTGTCCACTCCACACAGCTGGGAGGATGAGTTAAATCACTATGCCTTACGGTCAAATGCCCTGCCAGAACCAGATCCAGAACTGAAGCAGTTCTCCAAAGGTGATGTGGAACAGGACCTGGAGGCAGATTTTCCATCAGGTCTGTGTAATATGAAGAAAAATGCATTGTATAAAAGTACACACAATTTTCTGACTAAGCATAGTAGCAGCAGCCTGCTTATGAAGGGTATGTGTTTTCATTTAGTAAAACTGGATATTTAAAGCTGCAGTAATGTATCAGCTCTACTAAGAATTACTATTTTAAAAATATTATTGCTGTCTTTAGAGACAGCATTCTACAGAACGCCAGACAGGAGTAGCAGGTAGTCTTGCTTGACTCCTTTGAATTTATCACTTCTGTGTCCCTAGGTATAATCCATGCGAGTGGTGCAGAAGAATGTAAGCTTGCCTGAATAAGTACACCCACTGTTTGGGGGGAGGCTTTTTTCCTCTTCTGAGAATTTACTTTCTTTATACAGAAGGTACATATATTGCCTAATTATTCAAAGGTAAAGCATTATTTGAATATACAGGTGTGATTGCCAACTGTAAGGTATCCATAATATCCAAGTGACACTTCTACCTGGGCTGTTAATTCATATAATT
The DNA here is from genome assembly GCA_013401275.1 of Pandion haliaetus. Classification (NCBI taxonomy): domain Eukaryota; kingdom Metazoa; phylum Chordata; class Aves; order Accipitriformes; family Pandionidae; genus Pandion; species Pandion haliaetus. The sequence continues at coordinate 76,153 of VYZV01012057.1, read as the reverse complement.
AAACTCTTAATGGTGTTGATTTGACTTCAGACTCATTTGACCCTCTCAGTAAAGGACTGGGTTTGCATTCACGCTCACGAGCAAGACGGAGACATAGAGATGGCTTCCCACAGCCAAAAAGACGGGTAAGAAAATACTTCTGGAACACAAGTCCCTTGCATTTCAAGTAATAACATTATGTGCATGCTTATTCTCAGAAGTAAAAAAATAGTGCTCCGGGGTGAAAATGAGAATTCAATTTAACTACACTGTATATTTTTTCCTGTTCTGCTATATGAGATAAGATTTTCTTTCGTGCCCCTCTGCAACTAGGTAGAATAAATGCTCTTTTTAGTGCAGAACATTTTTTAAATGAGTATCGTTTAAACAAACTCCAAAAGAGATGCCTTTTAAGTAGTGTCATAATGTATAGGAAAGAATAAATCTTCCCTTGTGTGGCTAGAGAGGAATATATTTCTGTGCATATTTATCATAGAGAGAATTACTGTATTTTATTGCACCTTTTCTGTAAAATGTGGTTAATATTTGTCTACATATTAAAATACATATATATCTACTCAGATTCTGTCATGAGAGTAGGATTTTGTTGTCATGTCAGTATAATGGCCTTTTTATGTAAGATCAATTAAGCATCCATAGATGAAGAGCTTATTAAATGTTTTTATGTTTGTTTGCCTGTAGGGGCGGAAGAAGTCTGTAGTTTCTGTAGAGCCCCGGAACCTGATGCAGGGCTCCTACCCAGGATGCTCTGTTTCTGGGATGACCCTAAAGTATATGTACGGGGTAAACGCCTGGAAAAACTGGGTCCAATGGAAAAACGCACAGGAGGAACAAGGGGACCTGAAGTTTTCAGGTAATTTTTTCTCTCTTGGGGAAAGAGAAATAATTAGTTGAAGAGCAATTGGCATGATATGTCGTTAAAATAAAAATTAGGATCAGATGTTACTGAGTTTTAAAATACCCATGAGTGGAGAAAAGATTTTATGGAATACTGTCTTACATCTTTTCATGCATTTAAAAATCATAGCTATTACATTCTTAATTGATCTGTAACCTATAAAAACAAGCTCTAAAATACCAAATTTCTTTTCAACATTAGAAATGTTAGTCTTTTAACCTCCACTTCACGTTCATTTGCATGTAGTAATTCTTCAGTTGTAGAAGAGATGCTTTATGCATCTGCAGGGCCTTTACTGAGCTATTATCAGGCCAGAATTCTAAGTTGACAACACTAACTTGGCCCTATCTATTCTGTCTGTAGCCAACGCATTCACAAAGTATATGTTTGTCAGCATAACTGTTTGCTGTAAAAAAATTGTGCGCTACAGCATTAAAATCTTAACACCTTATTTCTAGGCTTCACAGCTGGAAAGAAGCCTTCCAAGTCTACCCATTCTGTGCTACACCCTGCCTGAAACTAGCTTTAAAAGTATGATAGATAATAATGACAGTATAACTGTCACTTTTGTTTGTCTTTCTAATTATGGATGATTTTATTTTTTTTACAAAAACACAGCAGTCCTGGGATTTGGCAGTGTCTAACTCCCCTTTTCCCTGGCCTCAAATCTGTCTTACATGCTTGCACTGAGAGTTTTGTGGGCAAGTCTTCAGAGTCAAGCAGAGAACTTAAGTTAGGAATATAACTGAGCTTTTTGGGGTTGGTGGGGAAGAGAGCAAACCATATTAAATACTTCTGCAATCTAAAGAAATAAGAGTGCCAGGGCTTACATAAGAAAGATCTCAAAGTGAAAAATTCTAGGTAGAGAGAGATCTGCTTTTTCCTCTCTTATTTGGGATTTTTGTTGTCATTACATGAGAACAGCTGGCTTTTGTCTCCCAGAAGAAGAGTAATCACATGAGTTACTGTGTTTTTGCTCTTGTGTTCTTGTGGCTAAGGAAGCAAATATTGCAGGGAGTTCCAGGAAACTGTGTCTACCCCCACCCCTCCCAGAAAGGTTCCCTGCTTAGTCCCAAGCAGGCACTTTTGTAAGGTGTGGGGCAGCCAAGCCTGGTAATTTCACTGCAGATCCTTTGATCGATTGATTCCCTGGTTGCTCTGCTTCCCTTTCCAAATCCCATGCATGTCCTATTAAACTCTTCATTCCTTCTCCCTTTAAGGAGTTGAATATGCTGTGCTCAACTCATGTCCAGAACTATTAGGAAATACACGAGATCTTTCTCTCACTCAGGATTCCCGAGTCCAGCTATAGAGGTGAAACCTATTTACCAACCCAGCGCTGCCAGCCTTGAGCACATGCAGCTGTTGCCATGCCACATCTTTGGGTTCAGCAGACTCCCTGAGATTTAGACGTCTTAGCTTTAAATACCTACAGCCTTATTACTCAGTTGCAGCGTTTATACTGGTTGCACATGCAGGTGGTTCGTTTTTTATTGGCCAAGTCATTTAATTGTTAGCCAACAGATAGGAAATAGTTCACAAATTTAGTCATACAGGGTACTTCATGTATGAGATAGAAGATTTAATATTTCTGCCTACATGAAATAATAAGGAATGTGTGAAGATTTCATCTGTTGAATTAAGTTAATTTTCTAATAATTTTCTTGGCCACAGTTCGTCCTGTGAAACTCAAGGAGGACATTCTCTCATGCACTTTTGCTGAGCTGAGTTTTGGCTTGTGCCAGTTTATTCAAGAGGTGCGGAGACCAAATGGAGAAAAATATGATCCTGACAGCATCTTATTCTTGTGCCTTGGAATTCAGCAGGTAACTCAGAGAATAAGGGCATTGCTGAGAACATAGAAAACTTGCTCTTGTTATTTATGCTTTATATCCATAATCCCATGTAGCTGCTTGTTTTTTGTAGAAGAGGCAAGAATGTATCTTTTTTTGTGCTTTAGCCTTTGTCTGTCTTAATCCCATATTCGACTTAATTTGTGCGGACCTTTTCATGATCAGAGTGAACAGGCTTCTTCTGTACTTGGAAGGAGTGTGGCATGGAGGGCTAGGTGTTTCTACCTAGACTCAAGTCTTTGGGTTTGGTACCTTTTTCATCTGTTTTCATGTATAGGAAAGATTTGCTCCTTAGAAATATTTGCTTTGTGATGGAATGTTTTAGATCTAAAACAGTTGCACAATGCTCTTCTAATTCACAAGTTTACATGGAAGAGGTTACCCAGCAAAGACTGAGCTCCTTCAGTGGCTAGACAGATACCTGTTGTGTTGGCAATATTTACAGAAAAAACACAGTGGGAGTAATAACATTGTAAGTAATGAATGCTAAGAGTAATGTATTAAGTCCTTGCTACCTGCCTTGTTACCTGCCTTGAAATTGTTGCAGTACAAGGCTAGTATAGTATTAACTTCTGTTTAAATGTCAATGTTCAGTATATTTCTGTTAGGGGCTTTTTTTTTCTTTTTTAGAATAGCCTGCTTGTTCCTTTCCTTAAACAGTCATTTGGAGGTAAGGAATCAAAAGCTACTTCTAATGTAAAACCTGTCATTTGACTAGGCATGGAATTATCTTAATTTTTTTTTTTCCTGATTGTGCTTGAAAAAAATGTAGAAAGAGTTAAAATTCAAAGTGCCATTGATAAGGTCTAGGAGTATCAGCAATTCTTGTGTGTTCTAGTTTTGACTTACTTATTGATACACCCACCTGACTTGTAGAAAACTTTTTTTAACTGCCGCTTGACAAGAATTTAAGGGACTTTTACACTGATGCTGTAAGTTGAGCTACTTCAGCAGCCTAGTGCTGGGCCTATATCTGTTGTCAGGAAGCATGTGAAGTTCTTTTCAACAGAAAAATAATAACTCTGCTTTTTATAGGCAGACTTTTTTCCAATTATATTTAACACTTAGAGGATGATGACTTTTCAGCAAACAGCTCTAGAGCTTGGAATACTAACAAAAATTCTTGCCTAGATCTCTCATTTCATACTGGGGAGGTCCCAATCCCTGCAGAAATTTTTATTTGGTGACTCACTGAAGATTTCAACAAAGTGTTTTGGACCATAAGACACTGGGACATAAGAACGGAAAAGAATCTGATGTCCTGTATCTTCTCTGCAGTGTCATATAATCACAAACTGTATGTCTTCCTTTTTTTCTCTTGTAGTACCTGTTTGAGAATGGTAGAATAGATAACATTTTTACCGAGCCCTATTCCAGGTTTATGATTGAACTTACAAAACTTTTGAAAATCTGGGAACCTACAATTCTTCCAAACGGTAGGACAATTATTTTGTTTTGTGTAGCTGCATGAAAAAGCCATATTATAAATCAATATTTTCTCAATGCCATGAAGAAGAATGTGATCTGAGGCATTCACATTAGTCTTCTCTTTCTCCACCATGTAATTGTTTGTGGTAGACTAGCATCATGGATTTTATGTCTGTCTCTACCAGTTACAGATTACACTTAAATATATCTTTGCCTCTGGTCAATCTCTCAACTCCTTTGAAAGAAAGGCTTCCCATTCCCGTAGTCAACATGCTAGGTCTTCTCTTCCCTCAAGTTTTAGCTAATCTTTTTTGAATACAGGTAGCCAGAATTGTATATAGTATTTGAGATGAGTTACTGCAAATACCATGTACAGTTGCACGGTTATTTCCCTATTAGTACTGGAAATACTCCTTCTGATAAATCCAAGCATCACATTAGCAAATCATTGGAATCTTGTCTCACCTCCTCAATTCCAAGTTGTTCTCACCTCAGTCACTTCCAAACTAAGAGTTCCCAAATTCTACAGATATTTTTAATTGGTCTTCAAGTATGATCATGCAGTTTATAAAGCTGGACACCAGCTGTTTTAGTACAGAAGATCTTTTTCAGAGTATCAGCGAAACTTGAGTGATGTTGGCAACTCTATGCAAGTATCCATGACTAGCTTTTCGTTTAGAAAATGAACTTTTTATTTAATACAGGAATAATCCAATTACTTAGAGACTGCTGCATACAGGGATGGTTTGGGTTTGGGTTTTGTTGGGTTTTTTTTTCCCACAACAAACCTCTTATAACCCCCCATATCTCCTTTTCCTAGCTGACTTATGATAATCCCAATGGGGTATTTGTTTATAAACATGGTACATTTTGAACTCATGCTCCATGTCTTAGGAATTACACATTTTTGCAGTTGGCTGACTGTGGTTTAATACAGTGAAATTAGAACTTAGTGAAATTCTGCTGGTGTCTGCAATCTGCCTTTATATCCTTCTCTCCATTCTTCAGGTATTGGAAGATCATGCTGTTCCACAGCTTGGTTCTCCATGCTCCCTCTTATCTTCATGCATGCAGTGTTTTCAGTTTTATAGGAATCAGAATTACTTATGATGGGTCCAAATTTGATCTGATATGCAGTTCATTAATATAGGTTAGCTGAGAGAGGACTTACATGCATCTCTGGCAAAATCTGCCTACTTAATTTTACTCATTTCTGCCTTCCCAGCCTGCTCATGTATGATGTTTTTGTTGCTTTTGGAAAATTCTGAAAATCTGCTAGATTAGATGCAGCCTGTAAAAGCTGTTCATTTGTAACTGAATGTGGGGCCAGCCCTAAAATTGCATAAATAACTGTCTTTTTTCTTTGTCTATTGTTTCTAGGTTATATGTTCTCAAGAATTGAAGAGGAGCACTTGTGGGAATGTAAACAGCTGGGTGCATATTCCCCTATTGTTTTATTGAACACACTTCTATTCTTCAACACCAAATACTTCCAACTAAAGAATGTCAGTGAGCACCTGAAACTATCCTTTGCCCATGTTAGGAGACGCACCCGAACTCTGAAGTATAATACTAAGATGACATATTTACGTTTTTTCCCACCCTTTCAAAAACAAGAGGTAGAATCAGGTAAGTGAGTGCTTTCTGATCATCTGAATTTTGGCAATCATAGTTGTATTGTCTGTTCCTTTTTTTAAAAAGGACTAGGGAGAAAAATATGTTCTGCAGTAAGCAGAGCTATGAATATGCTATTATCCTGTACATTTTCAAAATTTTTTTCGCTCTAGTAAAGTTTAAAGGGAAATTGTGCATGAGCCAGGGCATCCACTCGAAACTTAGAAAAGAGGTGCCACACATTTGGCTGCAGATTTGTTTAATAGTCTTTTATAACATCCTAGGCTTGCGTAAAGTTTCACTAACTACTGCATGAGTTAAGGCCTTTTCTGAAGTCCTTTTCTCAGTACTTCATATCCTTGAGGTCCAGACCCTTATCATGACCTTTTAATTCCCAGATTTATCCTAGGTCTGTGTGGTGAACAAACAAGGCACCCCAAATGGAGAACAGCAGTTTAGATGAAGCTAGGGGCTTGTACATGAGTAGGGACTATCCTCTTGATCTCAGAGGCAAAGAAAGACATATTTTTGTTCACAGTTATTTTTTGGTATTTGGAAGAGGGAAGTCTTTGATCCTATTGGCTTCTTCAGTTAATAGTTCCATTGTGTTACATGAATTCTGCTTTATTAAGAAAAATTATATCCTCCCTATTTTTCTACTAGATATTAGTTCTTGTTGGTTTTCTAAAAGAGGAATGGGCTGTGGACAGACTGTAGCCTATGCAATCTGTTGCCCATCCAGCAGAGCAAACCAGTTGACTTGCATGTGGCAGATAATCGGTTCAAGTAGTGTGTTTCCGTGTGATTCAAAGTCCCATCGCTAGATGCTAGGCTAGGTGACTAAAGCATAATCTTGAAGGCGCTGTTTTTCACTGAACTTCTGTGATGCCATTTTTGTGTATCCAGATAAATTATCTGTAGGCAAAAGGAAACGCAGTGAAGATGAGGAGATTCCAACAGCAGTGGAAATGGCTGAAAATACGGATAATCCTCTGCGATGTCCAGTCCGACTTTATGAATTTTACTTATCAAAATGGTAAGTGATAGAACTTGATTTTTGATCTGTATGTAGACTGGAACAGGCATTTGGGCAAGGATCCCACTCGGACCTTTTGTGCCTATGCTGTGGGCTCCTCTCTCTAGTTCCTGGTCCCTCAGTGTTAATGGAACCATGCTGATAGGACTTCCAGCATCAGTGCTGCTGTTAAACTCAGCAAATAGGTAGTACTTGTTACTGGTGTTGAGCCAAGAGTAGAGTTACAGAGAGAGATGTATTCTTTAAATGTCTGTTCACACATCCACAGGGTGCAAATGTAAACAAGGAAGGCATTACTACAGTGACCATAGCATTCTCATCTCCTTTAATTCCCATACAGGATCCTTCTTTTGAGATTATAACTAATACCCTGACATCATATTCCTTGTGAAAGAGGGTAGGAAAAGTGTGAATTAGGTAAAACTGCTGATAGCTTTTGCCTGCTGAGATGTGAGATTAACTTGTATTTGGGAGTTAGAAAGGAGACTATATAGCAAGGACATAAATATAAATAATTTTGTCTCTCCTGTTTCTATATAAACTTCAGTTAGATCATTGAGGAGGTGGAATGTGATGTTCTCTCTTCAAAGAAAATACACGAGAAATGAAACAGCATCTCATTAGCATCAGTTAAAACTCAAATAAAGCACCCTCAAAAATGCACCTACTGAGCTTACTACAAATAGTCCCATTACTTAGGCAAAGGTGTGACTAGCAGCTGTCCTGACTCTTTTGTCTCCCTCTTCATACATTCCTTGTCTTCATTTGCTTATCATTAGAAGCTTTTAGCTGTCCTTGGGCTGGGAAAACATTTTCATGCTCCTCGTCATATATCATAGCTGAACCCCTGTGGTGGTGCAAGCAGCAGTAAAAATTCACTTTGCTGTTTTAATGTGAATATTCCAAAGCCAGGCAGGACGGGTCCTTGCTCTAGAGGGCTTTGTGTCTTCCTACCAGAGCCTGAAAGCTGCCTCAGAGTCAGACGGTCAGTCTGTGAAGCAGATGGGCTTATCATTCCGCACCATGCAAGCTAGGATTTAGTTTTGCTAGCTCTTGAACATTCCCTGTGCCAAAGTGCACTGCAATTCTGGAATACTAGAATCAGTTTCATTCAGAGATTGAATGTCAAATGCATCTATCAATCAAATCAAGATGCTAGTACCATTAATTGGATGATACTATGACTGAAGAACCACATCTGTAAAGAAGTCACTCTAATTTTCTTGGGCTTCTTTATAAGCCACTAATGCTAAGTGACCTGGAAACAACGTAACTGTTCCCTAAGTTGAAGGGGGGGAAACCAAGTCACTAACAAAAGTATTTGCGTTATGCTGTTTAAATTACAGTGGTGTTACTCAATGTAACTTTCATTTCCTTTGCTGTTTTTCCATAACGTTTTTGTGAGTAGGATTGTTAATGCTGCCTTCCGATAACGTGCTCTTCCTTTCTTTATGTTGACAGTTCTGAAAGCGTGAAGCAGAGAAGTGATGTATTTTACCTTCAACCTGAGCGCTCCTGTGTACCCAATAGCCCCATGTGGTATTCCACGTTGCCCATAGACCCAGGAACCTTGGACATCATGTTAACACGTATTCTTATGGTGAGGGAGGTACACGAAGAACTTGCCAAAGTCAAATCAGAGGACTCTGATATTGAGTTATCAGACTAACTGAAGTGGGGTATTTTCCTTTGAATACACATCAGAAGCACCAAACTGTGAATACGTCCAGCCTTTGGAAAATGTGTATCAAATAAGCCAAGATAGCGTCACCTACAGGCATATGTTGAACCACAGTGGATGTACAAACTGGAACTGGAAGGAAGCAAGCTGTGTAAGCTGCAAAAACCAACGTCCTGTGGCACCGATAAATCCTCTGAACAAATTCAAGATGAACTAACCATTTTGAGTGGTGCATAAATCCTTCATCTGTTTAGGATTTTAAAAAGTTGTGAGATATTTTTAAGGAAAATGGTTATGTAAAATCTACCATAACAATGTTGGGCATGGAGAGCTAGACTGTGGCTCACGTGACTTCTCAGCCTGAAGGCTGGCAGTCCTTGCTGCCAAAGAACATGTGGAGATCCTAGAGCTCTTCACGAGGACAGGAGAGAAAGTGGTGATATTTAGACAAACAGACACCTTCCGTTATAAATATACATACACATATGTTTTTATGATTTTTCTGACACTGGGATCAAACGTTAGGAAGGCAGAAGCCACTGGCATGTCTGCCAGGGAAGCTATCGAAATGGACAATTGTCTGGCTGCTGTTAAATGGTCACACGATGCCAGAATCTAGCTCTCGGTCCAGGCTGATACCAACTCTAGCTCTGTTCGGTCTTCAATGTGGAAGAGGTGCTGTAGGTCAAACTTCAGAGCGATCATGTTACGGGATGAACATTTCTGGGGTATGTACAGGAGAGTGACTGTCCTGGGGTATGTGCAGAAAATCCCTTACCTAGCCCAGTAGCTCTGCAGTCTGTCGATATAATCTAGCAAATACTGTGGTGCGCGGAAATTTTTTTTCCCTTAAGGCAGCTTTCCTTTCTCCTCTTTCCCTACTCCTATGTTTTTGGTTATTTTATAAGGCAAATCTGGAGGGCCTTGTCATTTCAAATGAAATACATGCACTCTTTCTCTTTCCACCTTTGCAACGCGTGCAGTGTTGTACAAAGGATGCAGTATTAACTTTTGACAACAGAACTGTGGTAGAAAATTACCATGTGTGTTTTTTTCCCACCCCACCCAAAGAGATTTAGTCATAGTGCTGGAAATCGAAAGAGATTTTTTTAAGGCTTGGCTGTTACTGCGTCTTTCTGAAGAGAAAAGCTCCCACTTTGTGTTTAGAGGACAGGACATTATCAGACACTGTCTGTATCTCCGTTTTCTCAAGCTATAGATGTCTGTTTCTGATGACCAGTGGTCACAAATTCATTGGAAACCCAAACTATTTTTAAAGAAGAGAATTGTACGGTTTTTATCTAGCTCTGGTCAGTTATCCATCTTCTGTAACAGGGGGTCCGATATTTTGATCTTGTCACTAAAATCTCAAGAGGTGAAAATCAACAGCCTTGAATTATATTTCCTTTTTTTTTTTGTTTTGTTTGGTTTTGTTTTTTAATTATTTTTTTAGCAGTAACAAAAGTAATTTAACAAAAATAAAATCAGAAAGTAGTCTATTGACGTTGTGTACTCGGTAGTCCTGTCCCTGCCTGTAACAGATTTCACTGATGTATTTTTTAATACAGAAAACTATGTGAAAAGTAAACCTGCCCCTGATTCTGTCTGGTCAAAGCCCATCTGTGTCTGTCATTTCCGATCAAAGATACTGCTTTCTCCATGTCCTGGCCTAGCACTCCCAGGGGAGATGTTTTGGCCATAATACGTACCCTGCCAGGAAACTACCCAGCACTTGGAGGCTCAGGGATACTTCTCTAGGCTGTTTTCTTGTTCTGTGAACACTAACCTGTCCCTCCCCATAGTTACATTAAATAGTGAAATAGCAGGCACGGTATTTTGGATTGGGATGGTTGATAGAACGTTTCAGGGAAAATAAAGTCCTTTTGGAAAGATTAGTGTGTAGGTCTGTAGGGGGAAAAAAGAAATGCAAGCTGTGTCTGTTGCACACAGGTGTGCCCAGAACCTCGATGTCAGTAGGAGAGGGGAAGGATCCAGGAATTTCTGTATTTCCTGGGCATCCCCTGCAAGAGTGCAGCTGTTCTTGGCTGCAGCCGGCTGCCTTTGCCCACTCCCTCCTTCCCTGACCGCCCCCAGGGAATAAGCAAGGCAGCAGTTAGGACAAGCTGTTGGGATGGCAGGCTTTTGTTGTGTGGAGATTGTCTAAAAAATAATACCACATCTGAGTTTTTCCTTTAATGGACACTAACAGAAATATTCCCATAGAATAAAGTAGTATATTTCTATCTTATGAGTAATGTACTCTTTTTTTTTTTTTTTTTTTTTTTCTTTTTTTCACTGAAGACCCTCACTCATTCTTGTCTGTGAACACTTTCACGTACATTAATTTTTTCCAGGTACTCGGAATGAAAGATGTTTGCCTTTCATATTCTCTCAGCAGGGCAAGTTAAACTGCTTTAAGCTTGACTGGCTGAAAGTAAAGTTGTTAAACCTTGTGCTAACTCCTTTTACTTAGTAGCTCTGAGATGAGAAAGGTTTCAGCGCAGTTCAATGATACAATTAGCAGAACAAATAGTTTTAGTTTCAGTTTCTCTGATCAGATAGCTTCTGCTTGGAGGCCCTTTGGCAATGCTGTGCGTTGTCCAGGGTGTGCCTGGGTTATCTTTACCTCTCAAGGCGTTTCTAGTCAGCCTGGTTAGAGTTCACACTGACTTACAAGGTGGATTACCTTGAAGGATTAAAATATATTTATACATTATACACATAGGATCAAAGTTCTGAACACTTAGACAACGTTGTTTATAATAAACATACCTGAATCATTTGCTGACCATGTAACAATGTTTATTAATTGAAATTTTCTTTTAAGGAGAAGGCTGTAGTCTCAGTGTGGACAGAGAAACGACAAAGACCAGTGTGAGAAAGAAAAACAGAAGATGACGCTTCCTGCTAACAGGGTTTCTATCGCTTGCTATGCCTTCCCACTTAGACACATGTTGTTTAACTCCCCTTCATTCTCAGTGTGCAGGGGTGATGCCATAGCTCTGCAGACCCGTTTGAGAGCTCGGAAGTGAGTGTGTCGCATTACTCGTTACCGAGTATTCACAGTTCTGGCTGCTAACACAAGTCTTTGGATTTTGCAGAGATTTTTGTTTAAAATGCTTCTGGAATGTGGCTATTACCTCTGCAGCGCCAGCAGTTTCCTGGCAGTTCTCACTGCGAGAGGTGCTCGGTGCAAACCTGCTGCTCTCTCCTGGCTCTGGTTGACTAAAGAAGGAAACCGGGGGCACGTTGAATGCCACAGAATTAGGTGCAAAAGGAAGTTAATTTATCTTATGAATGATTCTGCCAACTACTGATCTAAGAAACCCCTGGATTTCTCTGGCAGTAGTCTCCACCTGAGTGATGGCTCCTCAGAGACCTGAAATAAAACAGCAGCAAAGTCACTCATTTCACGTTTCCCCAGGGTGTGCTCTCACAACAGGAAGGCTCCACTGGTGCCAGTTTAGTGCTAGGGTCACAGGAGTGACTCTGAATGTGCAATAAAGTCTTTGTTTTTTGGTAACAATCTCAGTAACTCTTCTCAGTCCCTTGAGCAATAGTTTCACTGTTGCCTTAAAAAAAGAAAACAGAACAAATGCTGGTGTATAAAATCCTTACGTTGCTCTTCTCGAGCCACCAGCACCGTGCTCACTGTCTAGGCTGGACTTTTGCTCCCATCAGCACAACAGGTTCTTTTTCTTTCAAGTGTCATCCATTTTAAACATTGCTAACAGAGCAGAGGCAAAATTATGATTTGCTGTCTTCTATTAAACAGCTGCTCATCTGCAGTATGTCCCCTGTAGCATCGTCAGCCTTGCAAGATTTAAAGAAATAACAAGCTTTGAGCAGTTGAGCTACTGAGCATTGTTCCTTTCTCTGGCAAGAGAAACTATCCAGTTTTTGAGGACAGTGTTTTGTAACCAGGTATGAGCACCAAAAATGTGTAAAAATCATGGACCATTGCTGAGGAGAAAGTCTAGAAGGAGTTCTGGGAGCAATGAAGCTGAATGGGAGTGTACTCTGCCTCTTAGAGTTGCAGGTCTTGCCTCGCTGAGGGTTGGTATGAGTGGAGCCAGCATGAGCCACTGCTTTTCATCCTCTCATCCTTGGCAGATGAAATGGCAAGACTAGTCCCTGCACGATCACCTCCTTTCTTGTCTTACTGTGGTCAGCTGCTTGAGAGAAATCTCCTTCACCCAGCGTGATGGCTGCAGATTTGTTGGGCAGGTAGGACTAACCACTTTTGTATCTTCCCCAGGAGGAAACAATTGGCTGAAAAGGGGGGTGGGTAGAGTGGTTTTGCACAATATTACTGTATTTGTTAGGAAGTTGACTCCAGCCCTTTTTTTAGAAGGTGGATTTTTTAAACTAAGGGGGAAATAACTCATTTAGTCTGACCACTGGCATGAACAGATCTCCTCTAACTTCATCCCATGGCTCCCATGTCAAGCCCATAGCACCTGGCTGAGCTGTAAGATCTTGCAGTTTTATCTTCAGTTTCCTCCCCCCGCCAATTCCAAGAAGCATTCGATAACTTTTCTTTCGTGTTGTGCTTTATGAGGAAACTATTTTGGACGTGCCAGAAAGAGTGAGTAGTAACGGAGCAAGCAGTGGCAGAGGAGCCGTTGCAGGGTGCTGGGAAGGGTGCTTTGGGCAGGTGGGCAATTGTACACGGCAAGAAACTAATATGAATATTTAAGTGTCTAGGTTTCATCATTTTATATTCGAAGCATCTCAGTTGGATGCTGTTAAGAAAAACTAGTGAATGTGGGCGTGGGTCAGAACTTACAGAGAACGTCAATTTGAAAGCGTTTCAGTTCCTGCATCTGGCATGCTGGCTGTTCTGCTGTCGTGTGGCAAATTGCAAAATCTGCAACAGCTTTTTTATTTTTCAATTTTTATCAATAGATGCTGCTGCCGTGGAGGTCATTAGCACTCAGTCAATGGCATCAGTGCTAGCTCTGGTCCAAAGAGTGTTGCAGAGTTGTAGAATGGTTTTTAGAGTCATAAAGGCTCAAAGGAATGCGGGCATCTTGAATTCTAGCCACAGAACTTAATTTTCCAATGGACATAACATTCACTAAGCTAAGGGTTTTTCAGCAGAGATAGGGTTTTTATTAAAGAAACAAAACCTGAAATATCTTAGATTATCACCTGTTTGGAGGGAAAGAGGAAATTTATTACAATTAAACAGTCAAGCTAAACAAAGCATCAAACACCAAATCTCAGAATGCATCCCAAGTGCACAATTTTAACACAAATCCAGTCCAACTTCCTGCTGTTCAGACTTATGGCTGCAGGCTGCAACAGCCACATGAACTGTGGCTTGCTTAATTTTGTGGTTCATAGTCAACTATTAGATACTCCAACGAATGGCCTGGCTAGGGTCTTAGGTCTACGAGTCTTGGACTTCTTACTCTCTTTTCTACTTATTTATAACACAAAAAGCCAGAACCATTTGAAAGGTCTTTCCGACCTGCTGGGAGCCAGGCTTCTTCCTTTAAGAGAAGGGTGTGGGTGACGACTCTTGACTTTCTCCCATTAAGCCACTGACTCATTACATAGCCGAGGATCCAGTGTACACGTCACATCACTACCGTTGTATTGATGAAGCCTCATGTTTTGTCCCTTGCCAATCTGTACCTCGGTTGTACCCATCTGTAAATTGGCCAGCCTTTCCTACCTCGTTTGGGCATTATGAGGCTAAATTCTGTAGGATGCTTTGCAGCCCCGTGATGAAAGGTGCTATATAACTGCAAAGTGTTACTTCAAAAGATTTAACTAGGTCACCAGTGCATCATAACCTATATTAAAAAGACTTTTTCTTATATGAGAATTTATAGAGTTCAATGTATGGTATTAATAAGTGAATTATTGAGACCCCAAAAATAGTTTTTGTTTGAATCGTATCTGTATCCTGGAAAAGTGATTAAAAACCTTTAACCTTAATAAAAGAGTACATCCTCATTTCCTGTATGATGTTGGAATCTAAGTTTAAAAGCAGAATCTCACAGATTTTAAGGGGGGGGAGGAGGGGAGTTAGTTGTTTTTAAGGCAGCATTAAAATAGCAGCTTAATATCTTCACAGCAAGGCTTATCCTTTCCCACACGGCCGTACAGCAGCTCACACTGAGTTTTGCTCCTCTTTGAAGCCTCTGGGATCAGCTGTAATTAGATCAATCACCAGCAGAGTTTTTCACATGCCTCCCCCCAGCCCAAATGCAGGGGAACCCGCGGCTGCTCAAGCAGTGCCTGACGCCCTCAGCGAGCAGGAGAGTCCTCGGGACCAACCATCGCCTTTGCTCTGTTGCCCTGAAATGCTGGAATCGCCCAAGAGCCACAGTAACATGGAAACACCCATCGCTCACCTGAGATCCTCATTATACAGCTCTTGGTGTGGCTTCCAGCAAGGGCAGGGAAAGTCTCGTGGGTTTCTGAGTGAGGTGCCGAAGGCTCCTCTGTGTTAGGAGCCACCAGACCTTTACTCAGCGCAGTTTTTCAGGCCCTGATCATGCAGCTGGTTTACACTTATTTTGTACTGTGCTGGAGCACCCGCAGCCGAGCGAGTGCCTGTGAAGCCAGCATAGCCTTTGGGTTTTAAAGAGGCTGCTGAGGAAACAGATACGGGCAATCACAAGCAAAAAAAATTACGAGTGCTGATTAAATGTTCCCAGCAGCCTGAAGAATAAGCATCCAAAATTATGCGCACCCTGGTGCAGCCATGATCACCAGCAGGCATCATGGATGCATCGTATGAGTGTCTGGGGGCGCACGGGAGAGTATTTGTTTTAATGGAGGCTTAATTTTTTTTTATTATTATTATTATTATTATTATTATTACACAGCTGACACTTTCATACCATCATTCGAGGCGAGCTGGGTTTGCACAGGGATAGCTGGTGTTCACTTCAGGAGACAAGAAAAATTGGAAACGATTAAGAATGACGGTGTGTGAAGTGCAGAAGTGGTAGGGAAATACCGTGTTTGCTTGTTGACTAACGTTATCATTTAATGCATTTATTTTAGGTAATTAGTTATAGATAGTATAGTAACTGAAACCCAGCTGATTGCCAAGGAGAGCCTTGTACACCCATGCTTGGGACACTGTGTGGGACACGTGCCACATGTCAGTCCAGTCTATCATCCGTCACCAGGCACAATGTGAATTAAACACAGTTTATGACAAACCTTTCTACAGCCTTGCCAGCATCTCAGCTTTTCAGGGGGAGTGCAGGACTGAAAAAAACTGCAGGTTTGGGTCTGTTCCCAGACCACTGCGAATCCCGAGGCACTTGGCGGATACCTGGGCCCCAACCGCACAGCAGCCACCACAACACTCCCACCTGCGAACCACCTTTATTGGTTTCAATGCACTCATTGCTCAAGCCAATCCGCAGATCTTAAGAGGGCAGCCGAGGCGCTGGGGGGTTACAGGGGCTTCCCAGCGCCTGCCACGCTGCCTGGCAGAGACCTCGGGCTCAGGCACCTTCTTGGCTTCCCTTGCGTTTGTCACCCGGAGCTGTCTTCCCCTTGAACAGCTTGGCACCAGCTGCTGCACCGAGCGGCCCCAGGGTGGTTGTCAGCCCAATTTTGGAACCAAGAGAGAAACCTGCAGCTCCTGCAAAGACAGAAAGAGGCATTACGCCCCGGGAGCATGGGCGCTGCCTGCTGAGGGGCCGAGCATTGGGCAGAGATAGCTAAGCACCTCTCCGGACTGTGCCGGGGAGCGGCCTGGGAGCAGGCTCTGCTCCCCACGCGCAGCCAGCCCCTTTCCGCTGTCCCTTTCTGGCTCCGGCCAGCACTGCCGACGAATGCAGGCGTTGTTCTTGTCAGAAGAGCGGACACCTACCTGCATGGCCCCTCATGTCCCCAGCCTTGCTGCCCTACCCCGGCAAGTCCTGACTCTTCCTACCACATCATGGATTTATCCCTTCCCCGCAGTTTTGGGTGATTCAGACCAATGACGGGTTAAAGGGCTGGCTTGGCCCTACAGCAGGCCGAGCAAATAACCCTGTGCAACCCTCCGGGGATGAACCCGGCGCAGCGCAGCTCCCCTGCCCTCCCCACTCACCGATGGACTGCAGCACCGACACCATGCTGCCAGCAGCCACTCCTCCGTTGTTGGCGACGGCAGCTACTGACATCATCTTGGCAGCCACGGACCCAGCGGCGATGCCAGTTCCCGTAAACCCCAGCGCACAGATGCCCGCCGGGATGACAACGAGTGCCACTCCTGCAGGCAGGCCACCGCGGCGTTAGGGTGGTCTCTGAGCCCCACGTCCCCCCTGCCACCAGTGCGCCGGATCCGGCCTCCCAGAAAGGACAGATGCGTCAGAGCGGGGAGCGAGGGCTGGGGGGTGCAGGGATGGGGAACCCCATCCTGGGAGAGGAGAGGAGAGGAGAGGAGAGGAGAAGGCACGCAGGGCTGCAGCA
>VYZV01012057.1:41100-54828 GCA_013401275.1 Pandion haliaetus | reverse complement strand
CAGCCAGGGCAGGGCGACCGAGGGGGCGAGTGTCACCACAGCCCACCCGTGCCTTGACCCCGGTGGCCTGCCTACCCCTAAATTCGTGGCTGGAGCGGTGCGATGGCGGGGGCAGGGAACCCTCCCGGGGGTCCCAGCCTGGCCTCCTCCCAGGATGGGGGGGGCGAGGGGTGCGTGGGGGGCCTGGCCACGGGCAGGAGGCACGCGGGGCTGGCCAGGCCCGGTGCGGCCGTGACTCAGCGCCGGGAGCTGTGGCCACACGCGCTGCAGCTCTCTGCAAGGAGCGGGTGGGTGCCAAGTACACGCTCGCCGCACCGGCCCCGCTCGTGGCACCCACAGGCAGCAGAGACGCCGCTCGGTGGCCCCCCCCCAAGCCACCAGCCATTGCTGTGGGGCGCAGCGCTGCTGCCAGCATGGCCACAGTCCCCCCAGGATGCTCTGCCAGCACCCCAGGGCCTCCTGCATGGCCAGTCCCCAGGGACCCGGCACTGGGGACTCCGGAGACACAGCTCCCAGGACCCAAGACCCCAGCCCAGCAGCAGTGGTAGGACAGAGCATGTCCGGCTGGACCAGCACCCCTGTCCCCCCTGAAAAGGAGACTGGGTGGGTGTCCCGAGGACGGAGGCTGCAGAGATGCACCCACTTAACCCTTCGGGCTCCACTGGCCCTGCAGCACAGTGGGTTGCTGCCGTGCAGTTTTGCTGTAGGGGTGCAGGGGACCCCAGGGACCAGCGGAGCTCTCAGGGCACAGTGGGAGCTGAAAGCTGGTGGCTGTGCCCACCCTGAACCCCCAGAGCCAGGGCACAGGGTCAGGGCTTTCGCATCCCAGTCCAGTTCAGCCCCAGCTGCCTCGGCTGACCTTGGGCAGCCTCCCAGGACTGCGGTACTAGAGGTAGCCCAGCCCGGGGGGGCCCACAGAGCCCCATCCCAAGGCACGGTCCCCACAGCCCTTGGCCGGGCTCTCCTGGTGACCTTGGAGGCCCTAATCCAGCACCGCAGGATGCTTGCCGCATCTGGGGTGCCTCACCTCCCCCAACCCTAGCCCAGGCCACCCCTGCTTGCTCCCACCAGCCCTCCTTACCCCTGCCCTGCCCCACAGCCCGTCTCTGCCCCACCGCTCTCTCTGTGCCCAGACGTTCCAGGTCATCAGCGCAAGCCCCTCTGCAGCCCTGAGGGTGCCCCCACTGCTGCAGGCAGCCCCCAGCCCTCCCCAGCCCCAGCACTGCCCTCGACGGCCGCAGACGCGTTGCCCGAGCCGAAGCCTTCTGGGGAGCTCTGTCCTGGGGCAGCCCCTCTCTCTCACAGCTCCTCCATGCCCCGACACCGGCCAGGACCCCCTGACCTGGGTAGCCTCCGAGTCCACCGCCTGTCCCGAGAGCAGCTCCCTGCCCCGGGCAGGGTGGCTTGTGGGCACCGGGGGCAAACGGCCTGGCAGTGGAGAGGCGGAGGAACCCGGGGGGGCTGCTGGGGCCGGCCACGGTGGCACCCACACACTTGCACAGCACCCAACAGCCCCAGCCTGTCTATAAAAGGAAGCGTCTTTTTTCCCTGCTCCCCCCAGTACTGCGTGCCCGGCCGTGCTCTGCAGTCACTGCCTCGCAGGGGCCTTTCCAAGTTTTACTATTCAGCGCTGGCCCCCCCCAACCGGCTCCCCCCGGCTCATCAATCCCCGGCAAACCCACTGCAGCAGCCGCTCCAGCCACTCAGCGGCTTAAAAAAAACCCGAAGAGGCCCAGTGAGGAGGAGGGAGGTGGGTGCAAGGCGAGCGCTGGCAGAGGGTGCCTGGGGGAGCACGCCGGCCCCCATCCTGCTGCCCCTTCGCCTGTGGGCATTGGCCCGTTTTGGAGCTGCGGGCATGTGGCCCGAGCAGCCCTGGTGCACCCGGCCGCGGTGGTCAGCGCTTCCCCCTACGCCTGTCCAAAATATGATGCTGAGATGCCCAGGAGTCGGGCTTTCCTTCCCGCCCCATCCCACCGGCGTGGGGCATCCCCTCGTTGTGTGGCCGAGGGCACCCTGGCTCCCTGGCGAGGGGGTGACCGGCCCCGCTGCAGGGGGTCACCCGCAGGCAGATGGGCCGGGGCTCTGCCCCGCTGCGCTGCCCACGAACCCAAGCACCCACCACCCACGATCCCACTGCAGCCGGGACCTGCCGGGGGTGCCCATTGTGTCCCCCCCCGCCAACCCCACAGAGAGTTTGCTGCTGGCCCCGCTCCTCCACCTCCACCCGGGCTGGCCCCAAGCGGTGGGGGGCCATGGTGACCCCCAGCCCTGGGGCTGCCCCCTCCCTGCCCACGCCGAGCCGCTGCCAGGAGCCAAACGTGGGGCTGCGAGCGGCAGCAGCATCCCCAGCCCGAGGGGGGCTCGGCACCAGCCGGGCTCGCTGAAGGTTAAACGCCAGCGGTGGGGACAGCCCCGCTGCCTCCCGCAGACCCCGCACCTCTCGTCCCACATGGCCACTTACGGTCCTGGAGGTGACACAGGCCGGGTGCGAGCTTGGCTGGTGGCAGCAGGCTGCGGTGACACCCGACACGAGCACGCTGCTTCCCCGCTCGCCTTGACTTTGCCACAGGACTCCTCCGGCTCGTCCGCAGGAGCTTGCAGCATCCTCCAGTTCAGCGGGAGAAGTTCCTCGCCAGGGAGGGAGGGAGGGAGGGATTTAAGGCAGACTCTGACTGGGATGCGGATGTCTCCAGGCACAGGTGAAGACCCTCCGCTCTCTGCGGACCCCACAGCCCCCTCCTCGTACATCCCATCCTGGGCTCGGTGCCCCAGCACACGGCTCGCGGTGTGCCCAGCTCCAGGGATGCTGCGTGGGTGATCTCTGCTGAAGAAACCCTCTCCCTCCTGGACGAGGCAGCCAAGGCTGCCGGCGGCACGCAGCCAGCCAGCCACCTCTGCCCTCCGCCACCTGCCCCGTGTCCCCTGGGTGCCTGGCGGGGGTCCCAGAGCAACGCCATGGGGAGAGCCGACATGCATTGCCGGGCCCAGCAGCAGCCCAGGGCAGCTCGGAGGGCGAAGCGGGGTCCGTGGGGTGCTCGGGAGGGTGAAACCTGTCGCCGCTGCAGCCACAGGGGCTCCCCTGGGCCGGGGGGACCCCACAGGGATGGGGATCCCCGGGCTGCCCCAGGCCACCCGTCCTGGGTGTCCCCAGCACCCACGGGGCGGCTGCTCTAGCATCCAGAGCAGCAAAGCCCAGGGGTACGGGGCTGCTCTGCCCACCCTGGGACCCCGCTGCCCCCAGACTCCCGCCGGTCCTACCTCTGCCTGCGGAGAGCTGGTGGGGTGAGGGGGACCCCCCGCTCGGGGCTGCGGCGGGGGCAGGATGCCGGGAGACACCTTATCGTGGTTCCCAAAGGGAAAAGCCAGAAAAAGCAGCGTGGCGTCCCTCCCGCGGCGGTCCCGGCGGCTCCCTGCCTGCCACGACGCCCTCCCCACCCCGGGTGCGCTCTGTTTGCCTGCTATTTTTGGCAGCCTCCTAAGAGCTCCTCTCAGGCTATTAATAATGAGAGTGCGAAATTCGTTTGGCCTCTCCTATATAAGGAAAGGTAGAGGCTTAGAGGCAGCTAAATATACTGGCGCGTGCGGGAGCAAGCGGGGAGGCTTTGGCACTGAGTGTGGAAAAGAGATTGTTTGAACAATGGAAAGATGGACTCACTCGGAGCACGGGGCCCTGCGCGGACGGATGGATGGACGGAGGGTGACGGTACCCATAGGCCTGCACCACAGCACCCGCATCGCACCCCGAAGCCCCTCAGGGCTCTGCTTCTGCAGGACAAGCGGCGGGAGAGGGGAGGAGGTGCCTGCAGCAGGGATGCTGTGCAAACCCCCCGTCCCGAGCCAGCCACGCTCCCCCCAAAATGCCTATAACTAACCCACTGGGCCAGCAGCGACCCAGGGACAAACGCTGGGTCTATGCCCGGCCAGGAGGGACGTGCAGGGTGCCAGTGGTGGGGAGCAGGGTGACCACTTCCCGCTGGGACACAGCCAGCCCAGGGTCGCTCCTCCAGCTGAGCCCCCTGCAAATCCCGGCCTCTCTCGGGGCAGTAACCGAATGCTCCTGCCCCAGCTCTGCCACACTGGCACAGCCCCAGGGGCAGCTCCCGTGGTCAGAGGCCATGCTGGGGTGCCAGCAGTGCTGCAGTGTCCCCAGGAGCCACCAGCATCCCTGCAGTGCCCTTCGCTTGCAGGGGCTGCCCACACCCATCATCACAGGGATGCTTAATAAGCACTTATCATTACCCTAACTGCGTCACCCCCTGTGGCCCCAGGAGAGGGGTGGGAGCTCCTGTCAGTGCAGCCACTGAGGCCAGGGAGAGCCCAGCTGGAAGAGGTAAAGCAGCAGCAATTCAGGGAATCCTAATGACAGGAAGGCACTGGGGAGCAGTGCCAAATCCACATGGTCGGAGCAAGGACAGCGCAAGCAGAGGGGTGAGAACATGTGCAGAGAGAAAAAAACGTGCTCTCTCCCAAGGCTCCAGCAAGAGCCTCTTTCTTTTTTAACTCCTCCTAGCCACAGGCGCTGCTTAGGGAGGCACAAGTGGAATCAGGGAGCTCGGCGTTGTATTTGCAATTACACTGAACTCCCTAGCTCGGTCACGGTCTCAGCCAGCTGCAGCACCGCAGTGCCAGTAGCCGCATCCACACATCCCCTTCCCCGGGCTGCCGAGCCACTGAAATGCCAGGAGAGCCACGGCAGGGGTAGGCAGAGTCCTTGAGCTGCAAGCGCTGCTGCTCTGCCCGTCCCTGCCCTCCCTTGGCCAGGCAGGCACCTCCTGCAACGCACATCCCCCTGCCTCAGTTTCTCAAGTTGTGAAACTCCTGCAACTAAGCCTATTTCTCTGGGATTTCTCTCAAATAACCAGCCTGGGGTCGCTCCGAAGCTCCAGACCAGACCCAGATCCCTCCCGAGGAGGTGACACAGCTGTAGGCAGGAGCAGCTGCTTGCACTCGGGGCAGTGGGAAGTGCTGGCTCTCTCCCGACCCTGCCCTGGGGCTGGTACAAGCTTTCCCCCCACCAAGCTGAGCCTCCAGAGCCCGCAGCTGGGGGCCACGGGGGTCCCTCACCCCTGGCCGCCCCCTCTGTCTTTTGCTTGCTTGTGGCACTTGCTGGGTTTCCTCCCACACCTCTGCAAGGAGCCAGCAAATGTTAAGTGATGCTGAGCAGACAGCAAGTGGAAAGGGCAGCCCTTTGGAGAGCTTCCCGCAGGGAGAGTGAGTGAGCAGAAGGAAAAAAAGGAATAGCAGAGCATGGTGACACAAAGCAGAGAGTGTGAACACAAGTGGAAGGGACCTGGCTGAGCACCGATGGTGAAGGGGCAGCAGGCAGGAGCCTTCTGCTGCTTCAGAGTTCTGGAGACAAGGGCTGCTCCCGGCCAGGTCTCTGTTGGGGGACAGTGGGGCTACGCCTGCCTTGATGCCAGGGAGAGGTGTGCTACAGCATCGGCAGCTGTTTGATGGCCAGAAAGGCCTGAGGTGGCTTTATTTTGAAGGCAGCTGCTGCCATGCTTGTGGCATGCTTGTCCTTAGGTGACATTGAGCAGTGTGAACTCCAAGAGCTCCAGCACAACCCATGGACCACGTGAGATGCGAATGGACAGAACGGCAGCTCTGAAGGTGAGTCTCCTCCCCTCTCTGAAAAATCCATGTGCCGGGGTGCCATCAGGTCCCTGCTGGCTGCCATGGTGCTAAAGTGTGTTCCCTACAGCAGCCAGCCAGTGACAGCTGGGCAGCCTTCTTAATCTCCTTCAAGGACTCCACTAATTAATAAATGTTCCTCTACTGCACTAGGAGGTACAGTTATCCCAGGCATGGGTGCAGCTTGAGCCCCAACACTGCTGCTATTTTGCTTTCCAGTGAAATCAACAGTCAGTCCCTGCCTCAGCTGTCAGGGAACAGCCCTGGGCAGGTCAGGCAACTCCATAGCTGGTCAGCAGGAGATGAGGGACAAGAGCCCTTGGGGGCTTAGGCTGAAAGTTGACGTCAAGTAGCAGAAGATAGTCAGGGTTGTGCTAAAGCAAGGGCAGACAAACCAACCCAGGGTCAAAAGACAAGCACAGGGCCTGTAGCATGAGGCTCGGCCTCTGCTGCTCCCTACACAAAGCACAGCGATCAACACTTGGAGGTTGCTGCACCGGTCGCTGAGCAAGGAGCGGACTTGGCTCCGTCAAGCAAGCTCTTGGCAGCCCCGTGAGCGGCGCTGGCACTAGAGCCCCAAGGCACGCTACCGTGGCGGGAGCAGAGGCAGTCCCTTGTCCAGCAGCACCTGCTGAGACCCCGCTGCCAGGCACTGGGCGAGAGGAATGAGGGAAGACTTCCAATTCTTACACAAAGAGCACAGTGGTCGTAGTAGGAACTGTCCCACAGCTGAAACCGGAGAAAGAAGCAACCTGAGCAGCAGCAAAACATCTTCCCTGTTTATTTGCAAGAAACATTTTGTTTAAAAAAATTACTTTGAGTCTTGATCCAAGTAACACTGCAATCAACAAACATTGTTAAACCAAAGTTCAGACAGGTTGGCCAGCCCCCGCTACAGAGAAGAATGAAGAAAAGGTTCAAGAGCAAACTATTTTAAAACTAGAATGCAACATTTGCCTCAGACATCTTAACCAGTGTTTGAATGTTAAAGAAGAAAACAAAATCAAGTCAAGCTGATGGTTCGTATAACAGATGTCTCAGCTTTTAACTTCCACACATGGGTAACTTGTAGCCAGTGCCTCTAATTGTGAAATCATAATGCATAGCAATGCAGAAACCTTCCCGAGCAAGGTCAGCGCCACTCATGGTGCTCGGGTAACAAACCAGCACCAGTATCAGTGATGCCACGGGGCAGGAGGAAACGGTGGCAAGGGACTTCAAAATAACGCATTTGCTCTACGTGCACACACCTTGGGAGAGGTCTGCATCAACGGCGCACTAAAGCGGTCTGGGTCAGGGTGTTCCTACACCGGGCCAAGAGTTACTGCCCGGCAGCATCTCCTCGCCTCCGTCAGCTCCACAGGCGCTCGTGCTCCCATGAGGCCGGGGTGCGGTTGCTGCATGTCCCCGTTTCTTGCAGCCCTGCGAGGGCTCGGCGGCACCAAGGGTTAACATGTGGAGCGAGGAAGAACGCTGCACAGCCAGGGAATACTAATGGGAGCCCGAAGTCTAACGGGAGCTTGCGCTATGCTCCATCACAAACCTGCACTCGGCGATGACAAATGACTAACGAGCCGTCCTAGCCGAGCCGCTCGGCGCAGAGGGAACGCCACAGCCCACCGCAAAATCCAGCCTTCGTGGGCAGTGCTGCCAGCTGACTAAAGCACCCCAACCCAAACACTTGCTACCCCTCGGTGAAATGCAAGGATAAAGAAAATAACCCCAGCTAAACAAAGGTGGTGGCAGTAACAGCTGCACAGATTTTAATTCCCTCTTCCGTAACAAGAAGCCAGGCTTGCTTGAAAGCACGCTCTGCCTCTCCCGAGAGGGGTACCGATCTCTGCAGCCATGAATGCCCGATGACTGAACCACTGCACCCAGCCCCTACCTACTGCAGGGGGCACTTCCCCAGGACAGGCATGAGCAAGGGGCTCAAAAAGCACAAGCCCCAGGGACCAGAATCAGCAAGAGTCTAACAGCACAAACCGCTTTCAGGCACAGTCCCAGGACCACATCTGATCGATCCCTGCAGCTTCAAAACCTCTTTTTCTCATAGTCTGTTCATCTTGCATCCAAACGAAGGGAAACGCATCAGAGGGTGGTGTCACCCAAGTGTCCGGCCATCATACAGCTCGCAACAGCAGCTGCAGCCAGCGCTGGGCTCTGCTCCTTTGAGGCACAACGTGGGGAACATCCTGCTGTCAGTCCTCCCTGTCCCAGTGTGTGGTCCCAGGCAGGCCTGGGGGGAAGGAGCCATTGGGAGAACGGGTGCAGGAGCGGCCCGGGAAGGGGAAGCCTCGCTCAGAGCAGCAGCTGTGCGCGAGAGAGCGAAGCAGGAGGGTGGCCTGTGCTGCAACACAGGCGAGCGAGAGGCAAGCCCCGTGCCTGCCGGGAGGGCATGAGGGTAATGCCTCCGTACTCTGGAGAGCAGCAGGCTCCAGTGCTGGTGCCTGAGGAAGACAGCTGATTGCCCAGAAAAATAAACTTAGCAGCAGCCATGACTACATTCAGCGAGGGAACGTTCCCTCGCATTCAATAGTGTTTAATCTTCATCTAGCTCAACACAAATCAGTAGTGCAGCAATATAAATACAACCAAGGAAGTTAAAGCCTTTTGGCTTTCATAGCTCAAAAAAAAGCCAATGAAACAAGTTTCCAGTTTTTAAATTAAACACAAAGAAAGGCAATAAACTGCCCGCCCATCCACAGAGGAGCAGTGGCATCCTTCATGCCAGCAAGAGGCTGATTTCTGCCCAAGGACAGGGGTGCAACTCATGAAAGCAGCAAAGTGAGGTAAAGGAGCGGGTATGGGAAAGGACCGCCACACGCCTGCCTCCCAGAGCCCAGGCAGCAGAGACACACAGCCGCTTGCTGCTGGCACTCACCATGTGATGCCCTCAGGTACGGAGAGTTCCCTTTTCCACCGACTAAAGGACACCAAGTGTGTACTTTGCACTGCGTTAGAAGCACACAGGGCTCTTCAGCCGTAACAAGGGGCCACTAAGCTGCCAGCCAGAGGGAGCAGCCAGCTGCTGGGAACCGAAGATATCAACCCCTGTTTGCCTGGGTTGTGCAAATTTTAAGGAAAAAAAAAACCAAAACCAACAAACCAAAACCAACAAACAAACCGCAGTATATAGCATTTCATAACTGAGATATGGTTAATGTCCAGACTCACGGACGGCCTGGCGACCAACAGAAGGTGCTGGGGCCACTGAACAAACACCTCACAGCTTTGGAATTAAGCCAGACGTTAGACATAGGTACCAAAGGTGGGTGTCCCCTCCCAGCTCTGGTACCCAGCAGGAGAGCTTGCTGCAGGAGGGGGTCTCCTAGCCCAGCCAATTACCACAGACAGGTCAGCTTTTCACATCTGAACAGGCACCGTGTCATCAACACTCCCAGTGAGAAGAGCCTGACAGTAATTTAGAACAGCTACAAAACCCTCTCCTACCTGCAAGCTGATGGAGTGTGACCACAGTGTTTAATTCCCCCTCCTCTACACTCCAAAAGCAGCCAAGTGCATGTGAGAGGACAAGTCTAAATTAAAATAGTGCTTAAACCATTAGGGAAGGTGGGAGTAAAAGAGAAGAAAGCTGTTCGACAGCAGAAGTAGCCTGTAGTAGGGTACCAGAGCCTGAAGGGAGCTCAGAGCACAGCCTTGACCTTCCTTCTCCAAGGAGCTCCCAAGGCAAGTGAGCTGCAAGTCCATAGGTGTTTCCTCCACTGCAGTCTGAGGTGGGCTGGGAGGGTCCTGCACATTCACAGTTGCTTCAAGTGGTTCTGTCCTGCCGCTCTCCAGATGCCAGCTCTGTCCTTTCCTGATGCTTCGCCTGGGGTTCACAGTTGCCTTCTCCTCCCTTTGATTTCCCTTGAAGTTCAAATTCAAGTACAACCAGTTTTAACTGAATGAAAAGAAACCCACAAAACCAAAGTTATTTTCTGCGAAACGAGTTAGCAGCGTTGTCCTAATCAAACTGGCCTCCAAAGGCCCTTGTAGGATAGGGACGGGAGTGGCCTTTCCTACTGAGCTCCAGCAAAAGGCCACCTGAGGGGAGCTATAGGATTTCCTCCCTCTGATTCTTGGGTTTGAGCATCACTTGTCCATTGCGCAAGGAGCCATTCTGGCTACGGAGCAGTTTCCCTTTTTCACGGTCAGGCCACGTGAAGATGGCTTCATCACTGTCCAGTTCAGACTCCGAGTGCATCAGGCTAGTGTTGAGGACCTGGGCTTTCTGTCTGCCGCCTTTGAAGGAGAGAGATTCCCAAGTTAAAAACACTTTTAATACTGGTCAACCACCTCACCTTACTCCACTTCCTCTTTAAGCTTCCTTTTCCTATCATGTCAAAGGGGCAGCTTAATCAGACTTTCCTGTGTCTGTCACTTACTCCTTCACACGCTGAAGCCAAAGTGATCCTGTTTCAGATATTCTGGAATGACAGAGGTCACACAGACACTTCAAGATAGTGCAAAGCACAGCAAACAGGTAGGAAAGCAAATTACATTACCAGAAGGGGCTGTGAGTATACACGGGAGCTTTGTCTCCCTGACCTTGCTCGGGGCATTGCCTAGAAAGCTCTCTGAGGGCTAACAGCTGTAGTAAAGAGAATATGCAGGTGCGAGAGGGAAGATAGCTGCGTTCTTACTACCCTCCCTACTCCCATCTCTGCTTCACTTGCCTGCAAGGGAAGAGAGAGAAATTAGCGGGCTGAATTTAGATTAATGCACAAGGACAGGAGAGACACATTTACTGATATTGTCAGCAAAGAAAATATTTAAATTTAGCTTTTCCTTAATGGAGAAATGCAACATTTCTTCTGTTAGCAGAATGCTCACTGGACATATCTAGCAGGGAAAAAGACTTTAGTCAGCAGCCAGCCTCAGAAGAAGCAAGATGAGTTTAGTTACCAGAGAGCAAATGGTTGAGGCATATTTGCTACAGACTGCAGAACAATGAGCCCTTTCTTTAACAGTGGGGCTCTTCTGCTCGAGGTGACAGATGGTCAGATTAAAGCAGAGTTGGGTGCTGAGGGAGGAAAACACACCCGTTTTTTCTTCAAGGGTATCTGTAGTTGAGCAGTTGGGATGGTTGGGTTCTCAGAGGAATTCTCTGATCAGCTCTGTCGCTGCAATGCCCCCCAATGCTGTTACTAGGCACTGTTCACTTTACTGGAACACCATTAAATGGGATAATACTAGGATGAGCAGTTATTTTCCACTAGCAAACAAGGATCAGGGACTATTTTCCACACACAGTTAAAATAACCCCTCCTCTAAACAAAACCAGGATGCACACTCTTATTTGAAATATGTATTTTAGCAGCTGAAGTGCTCCCTGGCATTTGGTGGGGCTGTGCTTTGCACAGACGTTCCCACATTTGCCTCCTTTCCTGGTCAGTCAGCAGGTGAACACAGCTCAGTTCAGGTATCAAATACAATCGCAGCAAAAACACTCCAGCCTGAAATAACTCAGTGATCTTTCCAAAGCACCTGACAAGCACTCTCTAGGACAGCAATGCAAGAAAATGCTGGCTAAGAACAGTGAAGACAAATGACTGCCTTTCTGGAATGGGCCAATGGGCCTGTAGCCACATAGAGTGCTGAGGACTTCATGGGTCTCCCTCCTAAGATAAGCATCTGCTTCCTGGAAAAATCAGAGTATGATCTAAAATGTGAAACTTTCAGAGCCTGATGTTCACAAGGGCAAAAATTAATAAATTTAGGAATAAGTCATAGGGGGTGGGAGAGTAGGGGGGCAGAAATAAACATCGTTTTCTCCAGTCCATGAGTATTTTCAGGTTGCTTTCAGGTGTCCCTTTGCTTACTAGCCAAAGTCGATCAGTTTGGTGAAATGCTTACTGACACTGAATTCGTGCTTTTCTGTAGAGCATGGCCAAGGAATTGCACATTGGCAAGAAGCAAACTACCAGAATCTGGTGGAAAAACTTTATAGAGCAAGAGAAATTATAGTCAAGACCCAGTTTTGGGCTTCCTGGATCAGACCAGTCTCTGCACAGCTTACATGTACACGCATCCACTTACTACTTCTGTGATACGAAGTGGAGACATCAGGACCAGGCCAGTTTCAGTCCCAATTTCTAAACCAAACAGTTAGATAACTTGACTAAATACCCTGTATACAGATCTGAAACAAGCTCCTAGATCTTCTGAGACTTGTCTGTCAGTGCCTAACATCATGCTTGTTTCACTCTGTGATTTTAAGTCCACTGAGGAAGACTATTCTTAGTCAGCATTCTGGAAATGCTGAGCTCTTCCCTCTCATGTTTTACCTGCTTTGGGATTTGGTTTTAACTCCAGGCTTTCTTGATCCGTTGCATCCAAAATCTTGTATTTGCTTTTTCTTTTGGATTTTCCTTTTCGTCTAAAGGGGAAGAAAAGGAATTAAGAGGCAGTCCATTTCTAAAAAAGCCGGAAGAAAAAACAACTCTGATCTTCAAAGCTAGAGTACTTATTTCAGATTATGTTCACATCACAAAGCAAAACATTAAAAACATTGCTTTAGTTGCACATTTATAGGCTAATCCAAATCTTGCTTCTTAACTAAACCCAGAGTTCTAGGACTTCAACGTTTCACTTGAAAAACCGAGTGACAAAAACTAACATCCCAGGGCTAAGCAGATGACCTGCTGGGACGATGGGTTTGAATCTTTCACCTCCTAATGCAGCTACTTGGCTCTGAAACACTGATACAGTGGGGGTTATGGCCTCAGTCCCACCTCTTGCAACAGCAGATCACCATCCAGGATAAGATTCCAAAGGCAACCACAATGACGAAAGATGCAATGATCACATACAGCACACTCCACTCTGAAAGCAAAACACCCCAGAGATAAAGACGTTTTGGCACCTCATACAGTTGACAGTGTGCGCTTTAGATGACTATTCTTGGGAAAGAAAAAGAAAGGCCTGACCCTTTGCAGAATTGGAGGCTAGCATCCCATCACTGACAGGACCACTAACCCACCTACAGAAGACAGAGGCTTGAGATCCAGCGTGCTGACTCGCTGCACAACAGCATTTTTCAATGTGTGTTTAATTATAAAATATGCTTTCCTGTGGCAGGAAAGCCTCTGTAGAGGCATGACGGAAGAGAGGTGTGATTTATACACTAAGAACGGACTCGACTCTTTGCGAGTGTTCACCTAGAGGATCTGAAGAGGAGCCGCTTCCCTATCAAATATCACCTGCCTAGAAGGTACGTGCAGCGAGACCAAGGCAGGGACTATCTCCTTGTGTGAGCATCACATCAGAGATAGTAGGAGAAAGCAGGTACCTGTTACTCTGCCTACCCTGGGTTTCAAACACTGTTTGCTTTCCGAAGATGAACAATCCCATGGAGGTTGCACATACCACAGTTGCTTTCGCCGTCCCCCATCTGCACCCTGATGAAGTTCTCCATCCAGAAGGGGTCACAGACACAACGCTTAGTGAAGGAGTCACAGCGCCCATGCTCAGAGCAGTTCAGCTGACACGCTAGGGACCAAAACCAGCAAGGTGAACTCAATAACTCGCATGTGAGGCAAAAATGGGACAGCATGGTTCAATACAGCCAACCCCCCAAAGGCTCTAACTTGAATCTAGTCACTCTGTAGTTCATCCATAGCTTAGCTGTAATTGCAAGCAGTAAGAAGTGCAAACTTAAGCAGCTAGGCCTCATGCCAAACTAAGAAGCCCCACTTCACTAAGAATGTAACACACATAACATGCTAAGAAAATTTTGCCTAGTAAATCACATTTTTTATATTAAAGTTATGGAATTTGTCTATTTGTTAAGTAAACGTTTTTAAATAAGGTTTTGATTTTCAAATTCAAACCCAGCCAGTGAGACAGACAAGAAACAAATAGAACCTTTAAAGGGACCAAACAGAACCAAAAAGAGTGGCTTTTGAAGGCCACAAAATCATAAGATCAGTTAGTCATGAAAATAATTACACAAATCTAGTTCAGAATATCAAGCTGATCAGCAAATGTTCCTCACAGGATGGAGCTCATAGAAGAAAAACAGTGCTAATGTAAAGTTGCAAAAAAAAAAAAAAAAAAAAAAAAAAAAAAAAAAAAAAAGACAAAAATTTT
>VYZV01012057.1:24318-39869 GCA_013401275.1 Pandion haliaetus | reverse complement strand
TTTATACACTAAGAACGGACTCGACTCTTTGCGAGTGTTCACCTAGAGGATCTGAAGAGGAGCCGCTTCCCTATCAAATATCACCTGCCTAGAAGGTACGTGCAGCGAGACCAAGGCAGGGACTATCTCCTTGTGTGAGCATCACATCAGAGATAGTAGGAGAAAGCAGGTACCTGTTACTCTGCCTACCCTGGGTTTCAAACACTGTTTGCTTTCCGAAGATGAACAATCCCATGGAGGTTGCACATACCACAGTTGCTTTCGCCGTCCCCCATCTGCACCCTGATGAAGTTCTCCATCCAGAAGGGGTCACAGACACAACGCTTAGTGAAGGAGTCACAGCGCCCATGCTCAGAGCAGTTCAGCTGACACGCTAGGGACCAAAACCAGCAAGGTGAACTCAATAACTCGCATGTGAGGCAAAAATGGGACAGTATGGTTCAATACAGCCAACCCCCCAAAGGCTCTAACTTGAATCTAGTCACTCTGTAGTTCATCCATAGCTTAGCTGTAATTGCAAGCAGTAAGAAGTGCAAACTTAAGCAGCTAGGCCTCATGCCAAACTAAGAAGCCCCACTTCACTAAGAATGTAACACACATAACATGCTAAGAAAATTTTGCCTAGTAAATCACATTTTTTATATTAAAGTTATGGAATTTGTCTATTTGTTAAGTAAACGTTTTTAAATAAGGTTTTGATTTTCAAATTCAAACCCAGCCAGTGAGACAGACAAGAAACAAATAGAACCTTTAAAGGGACCAAACAGAACCAAAAAGAGTGGCTTTTGAAGGCCACAAAATCATAAGATCAGTTAGTCATGAAAATAATTACACAAATCTAGTTCAGAATATCAAGCTGATCAGCAAATGTTCCTCACAGGATGGAGCTCATAGAAGAAAAACAGTGCTAATGTAAAGTTGCAAAAAAAAAAAAAAAAAAAAAAAAANAAAAAAAAAAAAAAAAAAAAAAAAGATAGAAGGGAAACATTTCCTTCACTGATGTATGTGCTCTGGAGAAAATGAGTATGTTCACAGCTACCAAGATCTGTAGTTTTATTCTTTTCAGTATGACACTCATTTCATTGGCTGTATTCCATTAACACTACATTTTAATGTCCTAAGTATCAATCTGCTTTTGATTTTGTGAATTCTTACCTTCCTGGCAATATTACGAGTAACCATTTATATGAAGTCGAATGATTGTAGTGGGTCTGGCTGAGATGGAGTTAATTCTCCCCATAGCAGCCCTTGTAGTGCTGTGCTCTGCACTGGTAGCTAGAAAGGTGTTGATAAACACACCAGTCTTTTGGCTACTGCTGAGCAGTGCTGGCACAGCACCAAGGCTGTCTCTCCACCATTTTCGCCCCCCTCAACAGCAGGCTGGGGCCAGGCAAGATCTTGGGAGGGGACACAGCCAGGACAGCTGACCCAAACTAACCAAACAGATATTCCATACCATATGACGTCAGCTCAGATATAAAAGCTAAGAAAAGGAAGAGGGAAGTGGGGGGCATTTCTTGTCTTCCGAAGCAACCACTACGCGTACTGAAGCCCTGCTTCCCAGGAAGTGGCCAGACATCGCCTGCTGATGGGAAGTAGAGAATAAGATCATTGGTTTTCCTTTGCTTTGCGCACATGTCCTTTGCCTGCACATTATTAAACTGTCCTTATCTTGACCCACGAGCCTTTGTTATATTTTCTCTCCCCGGTCCAGTTGAGGAGGGGGAGTGATAGAGCGGCTTTGGTGAGCACCTGGCACCCAGCCAGGGTCAACCTACCACAACAGTGAATAGACAGAATCAATTAGTAAATAACTGATTAAGGTATAGTCTAACAGACTTATTTTTCTGTTTCCCATTTACTAGCATACAAAAGCTACTGGAGTGAGTGTATGTGTGTGTGCATGCAGGTGTCTTTAGCACATATAAAGGTCCTTATTCTGAGAGGCGTCTGAGAAGAAGGGAAAAGATGTTTGCTTGTACCACAGACTCTTACTTACTGACTGTATTAATTTCTAATGCCCGGAAGATGAGGAAGTCTGACTGTTGTTTCCGCAGTTCATTTTTTAGTGTCCAGGCTACCTCTCGTCCTTTGAATATCTGATGGGGGGGCTGGTTCTGTACAAAAAACACCATCTTCGTGCTGGAAGTCAGACAAAAATTATTATCTGCTGCTGCTCCAAACATCAGGTAGAGAGCCATTCTCCCCAGTCTGTCATCAGAGGAACTTAATCCGAATCCCAAATTTATTGTAAGATTAGACTTCTGGCTCCATCTCGAAAGCAGTAAGGGTAGACACAGTCATACAGTAGAAAACCCCTGCAGGATATCTGATCCATCCATATTTTCAAAAGCTAAGGCTGGACTGTTCTTGAGCTTACTAATGGATTGCTAATCAAGCACATCTTTGAATGTCCATGCTAAGCATGCAAATCTCCAAACTTAAAAGTCCCGCTATTTTCATAATCTCCTCCCTCCCTTACTGTGGGATCCTTAGACCTTACTACACACGGAACTCGGGGGCTCATTTAACTGCTCAGCACAGAGCTCCAGCGTCAGAGAAGTCAGTGAGGGTTTACTGTCTTTGCAAAGTTTAGTTTGAATGCACAAAGTATTAGAGCCAGAAAAAAGCACAGGTGTAGAGGATACTGTATTCTGCATCTTTTATTGCACTAACTTTATGACAGAAGAACTTGCTCCCCTAGGCTTGCCAAGCCCTGTGTATCCTTCAGGTTCACAAAAGGATGCATGGATATTTCAGATTTACTATTACCAGTTAGCCTATGAGTCAACAGGATATTAGTGAAGCCCTCGGAGTATGTGGAAAAAAACAGCAGCTGGGGGAAAAAGATCTTTTTTAAACAGTACAAGTTACTTTGATAGTTGAGGCAAAAATGGGATCTTAAAGCCATCTGTCAGAAGATAATCTCTGCTCTTTTATAACACTTCCCACTCTTTTGTCTACTTAATAAACATAAACACATGAAACATTAATTACAAGAATCCCTTACTTGCCTTACTCAGTGAAGAACAGTTGCAACTGGCCCGGCCATGGCACCAGCCATGGCAGAGATAGAAAGGTATTACAACAGAAAGTGCTGGCTCTTCTGTTCTGAGCTCTTTAGGTTTGCACGGACAATGAATTCTGATTTTACTGCTATAGCAGGCAACATGGACACGAAGGAATCAATACATTACTGAACTCAGGGAAGTCTAAAGTATAACTGCAGATTTATTGCCGACTTGCTGCATGACTTAAAGCACAGAAAAAGATTTAAGGGACGTGCTTAATCTACCTTAAAACTACTCCACTTTTAGTAAAAATTAAGTGCAATATTGCACTTATTTCAACAGATTATGACTCTGCCCTTGGGAAGCTTCGTGCCACGCCACTCACATGCAAGTTCAGGCATCCTCAAACACACCTACAGCAATGATGGACTGCTGTTAGTATGGAGACACGTGCAGCTGTTGCTGTGACAACGCTACAGCACCAGTCACTGAAGTTTTCTGCAGAACAGTAAATTTCCCAGACCAGCCATTTCTGCAGAGGTGGAAAGCTGAACTCGATCAGGTACTTTCATGCCAAAGCAGCATGGCCAGTATCCAGCTGGGCTGAACCCTCCCTTGTATGACTTGCTGATTGCTGTACTTGGGAGCTGAGCAACATTGTCCAGGCAGGCAACGTGACCCTGGCCTACAGCCCTTCCTATAAGCAAACTTCCATTTGTTTAGAAGAGACCAGCTAAATAGCAATCAAACCCAGGTTTTCCTCATCTCTTCAAACAAAAATTACATTGGTTTTCAACATTTTATGTTACGTTAAATTGAAGCAGTTGTGCAGGCAGTAAAGCTAATGTAAAACTACAAAGTTGGCATGCAGGACTACTGCTAAGATGATTGCTACACCATCATCTCTGGTGTGGCATCAGCATTTTACCAAACTACTCCTGCACCATGCCCAATTGTTTCTCCAGTTACCAATGACAGCTGCAGAATATCCTTCAGATAGTCTTCACAATTTTCCAAAGCAAGTAAGATTAGTTCTTATTTTACAGATTTGGGTGGCAAAAACATTTGCAGCAGCAAACAGCTTTTGAGGACAATGCACCATCTCCAGAGGGGAAAGATATTCAAGACCTGCTTAGCAACACACCTTCACTGACCTGAGCAAGCAGGAATATCAATTTTAAGCAACATCTCTACACGTTCGGATTATCCAATCTGTTTCCCAAAAGAAAACAGCCCTTGGTTTATTAAAGCCTCAAGCAATCCCCCTCCATGTACACTCGCAGAGGAACCCTACCTTTGTTCAGTGTATGGCTGGATCTTCTGTACAGTAATGTCCGAGTCGAGGACCCCCAGCAGAACACCTATTTGTCGGATGAACATACCCTTCTGCCTCTCAGTCAGCTGGCTGACATTAACATCCAGAATTATCTCCACAAGGTTGTTTTTCCTAGGATCTAGTGAGAATGTAGATAATACAGATCTTTAGCAATTCTTTTTTACAGTCTGGGTACAAGTCAGGTTTCTAGTATCTTTCCAGAACATTTCTGCTTTGAACACAAAATTACAGAATCTCAGTGTAGGAAGGGATACAAGTCTATGACTTTCACAGGTAATGGCAAGCAGTAAGAGCCAGCCCCCCAGAACCACATGAAAACACAATCACATCCCCCAAAACTTTTGACCTTTTATAGTTCTGAGCTGGACTAGACTACACACTTTATCTCAGTACACTGTATCCAGACGAACAGAGGGCTTGCTAGTGCACTGTAGGTGAATGTGATACAGCATAAAACCCAGCCTCACCAGGTTTGACTTCCACTGTGGTCCTTTCCACATCACTCTCTCCTTTAGCATCTGTTACTCTGAGGTGGAATGTGTAGGTGCCTTCTACCAGATTGGACAGGAGAAGTACAGGATGATGGTCTGAATTATTTAAGACTTCCTGGAAGGCAGAGCAAGATAAGTATCAGGAAACAAAAGGATCAAACTAGCATGATATATCATCATACTTAAGGATATCACTAAAAGGTAACAGGTGCAATGATCAGCTTTACATTTCTTCAGGAGCTGTCAATGCTACCTCTCACTGACTTTTGTGATGCAGCAGACTACCATTTAGAAAAGAAACCTCACCCCAGCTGCAGGGCTCCCCTCATCCCGGGTCCACAAGTAGCTGACAATTCCCTTATCATCAGAGGACTTCGATCCATCCAACTCAGCTGTATTTGTGGGCAAGGTGATTACAACATTACCAGTGATCTTTGCAACTGGTGGCTTGTTTATCTCTAATCAAACAGAAAGAAAGCAGTTGGAGAAAAATCTGGTAACACCCAGTCAAAAACTACTGCATTAGGTCTCCACTGTAACCCAGAAATCCCTATCTAACCCTGGGGGAAGAGAAGGGCAATTACATACTGTGGGATTCAGCTGAAGATACTGTTCCTCCAGAAAAGGTTAAACCCCTGACTTAGGGAAGGCCCTTTCGGTGCTCTTGACATTATTTTTCACCCATTCCTTACTCTTACTGTGCCTCTGAACAGAGGTTTTGCTGAACTGCTCAGAGATAACCTGTGTCTTGGGCTGCTCTGCTCATGGCTGGACATACCTTCTTTGACAATGACGTTGACCGAGCTTTGGCTCTGCAAATTCCTTTCATCTTTAACTGTTAGAGTAAACTCATATGTCCCAACTTGAAGGCCTGTTACAGTGGCAATGCTGCTGTTGGCATTCTCCAGCTTGACACCATCTGGGCCCCTAACCGAAGCACAAGAGGATTAGTTTAAACTTTGCATAGACCACGGGAGCTAGCCTCACACCAAACGGAAGGCTCAAGCTCAAGCAGAGTTTATGGCGGTGCAAACAGTTGCCTGGAAATACAGAGTCAGTGACAAAAAGCAAAATTATTTTCATAGAATCATAGAATGGTTTGGGTTGGAAGGGACCTTAAAGATCGTAATTTTCTGCAGTTACGGCAAGATAATCAGAAGAGTAAGTGCAGCATCCAGAACAAAAAGCATAATTTCTCGTGGTTCAGTTTTGGTTATTTTTAAACCAGGGGAGCACTGATACCAGCATTTAAGTAGGGTTTACAAAAAGTGGTACTTTCAGCAAAATTGGCTCATGAACTGCACAATAAGCCAATTTTTTTAAGAAAAGGTATAAATGAAGGAACTGGTTTTGCTCTATAAGAGCTTTGCACAGACTTTGCATTAGCAAACAGAAAAAGCTACTGCAAGTTGCTCATAGGCTTTTTCCTGAATTCCCTAAAGCACTTCACGGAATTTAGAGTCTGAAGGGAAGCATGACAATGAGAAGAACACTGCCTCATTCAAACATACTGAAAAAGCATGAAGTTAGAAGGCCCTGCTCTTGTTTGATTAGAAGAGTCACTCTCTTCATAAGACCAAGACCACATGTGAATCAAACATGGTTGGTCTCCTTTACAAGCCACAACCATGCCAAGAATGGGAATCAGGCCTAGAGATGAAGGTAAAGCTATTTCTAATGCTCAAACAAAACTTCACCTCTCTCCAATAAATCATAAATCCTCATCTCATTCTAGTCACTGGTAAAGCTTGTCAGGCCCAATGTGACCATGATTTAACACCAGGGAGGTGTGCGGCGGTGTGTCTTGTTTTAAATGAAAGACCCAGATACTTGCGTAAGAACAGTCTGGAATATGCTACACACCGTGTTTTTTCCCATAGAAAGGAGACTATCTTCTGGTCATCTGAGCTCTTGCTGCCATCTAGAGTGGTGCTGTCCACAGGAAGAGTTAGCTCTTTATCTGGACCAGCATCTGCCTTTGGGGGCTTATTGTTCTCTGAAAAAGGATGCAATATTTTTCATACACATGCCACAAAAGGTAGAGCTTAAAACCCCAGCATTAAGAATTTTCCCCATGGTCCCTAAAACATTTCTTGCCCGCAGTCTTAACCTTGTACTTAGAGAAAGTGAGGTTAAAAGCAGTTAAGAGTTCAGATCAGTGTTTCATTCAGACATCTGCAATAAGATGAGAATGAAATCTAGAAGTTTTGATTTTTGCTCTTCTTCTCTAAGTACTACTCCACTTTTCCTGCTCCTGTCCCAGGACCTAGCACTGTGGGTAGAGACAGCTGCTTGGAAATACAATCCTGCCATTATGGTGGGATAACGTCAATTAGACTACATTGTGTAAAATAACAGAAGAGCCTAGAAAGGTAATATGCCTAGAAACTTTCTTT
This sequence comes from Pandion haliaetus, assembly GCA_013401275.1. Classification (NCBI taxonomy): domain Eukaryota; kingdom Metazoa; phylum Chordata; class Aves; order Accipitriformes; family Pandionidae; genus Pandion; species Pandion haliaetus. The sequence goes on along the minus strand of VYZV01012057.1, from coordinate 32,635 downwards.
TGTTCATTTATCAGCAATATACCAGCCCAGAATGGTCCTAAATTAGAGCAGCTTTTCTGAAAGCAGCACAAAGCTACCAAAAGATCTAGAGCATGTCAACAGATTGATGCTCGCCTCTAACCCCTGGAATAGAAGTGGCAAAAGCAGATAAAGGCAGCTTACCTGGCTGGACTATCACAGTGACCTCTGCAGTGGACTGGTGCCCAGCAGAATCAGTCACTATAAGCTGGTAAGTGTAATCACCTTCTTGCATTGCAGAGAGCTGCAAGACTGGTGTCCTCACCCCCTTTGAGAAAACATATTCATGTATTAAAAAGAATCCTTACACAGATTATTATAAACCAGAAGACTCTGCTTCTAAAACAACTATTATCAGCAGATCCTAGGGGCTTATTACTACTTAATTAATTACTACTTAACTCCTGCTATGGGGCCAGAAGTCTGTGCCACTTAAGCATGCAAGGCACTTACAGCTAAATTTATGCACAGCAACAAGGACACGGTTTTGGAACATAAGAAGAGTAACGCCATATAGGTGTTCAGACCTTCTGAGATTCCATAATTAGCAACTCAAGCAAAACCTCTGGGGAACCCTGTGCAAATCATACACAGTGAACCTGATTCATGGCCTTTCTTATTCCATAAATGTGACAGTAGCAATAATCTTTAAAAGAAAAATGTTCCAGCTTTTACTGTTTAGGACTGAGGAGTGACTGGCCAGTATCAAAAGTTTAGACTCCAAGGTTCAACTCAAAAGATCCAGTGCATTGTGTTTGCCCAGCTTAGGAAATGCATGACCTGGCAAAACAGGTTATCCTGTGCATCTAAATGCCATCCTGACTGATAGTTACCTAAAAGATCACACAGGCTGGCTTCCACACCTGCTGATAGCACTTAAGCATCCCTATTATATCATCACTGATTTAGCTATCACTGATGTTCTGAGAAGTCAGCAACTGAACAGAGAAAGAACACACTTCCCTAGCAGCCACATAGGTTAAAGTGAGATACATGACTGTGATCAAGTTGTGCTGAGACCTGTTGTTTGGGACATCAGAACCCAAAGCCATCAAGTTCCCATCTCTCTCAATCATCCATTCTTCAGCAGTATTTAAAACGGCATTGCTCAAGAAAGGAAACAGGATGCCAGTAAAAACCTGTGGCTAGATTGGTGCACCAGCTCAGCCACTAAGCCAATACCGCTTCATGTGGATTTAGCTTAAGTATGTATTTAATTATCACATGCTTGCTCTGTATGATTATAAGAGACATTTACTAACAGTCAGTTAAAAATGGTCTGATTACAGAAAAAAAAAACCCAAACAGCTAGAGAATAATCTAGGTTAAGTACCGGACACCTGCACTGACCTGCATCTCCATCACCTTCCCTTTGCTGTTGGGGCTGAGCAGCCACTCATAGCTGACAATGCTGTGATCATCAGTGCTCTGATTCCCGTAGAGGGTGATGGAGTTCTGAGGCAGGGTGATCACTTGGTTTGGGCCTGCATTTGCCACTGGAGGATAATCCACTGCTTTGTTCACAGTCAAGTTTGCAGTGGTGGAGTTGCTGGCACCATCTGAGTCCACTACTGTTAGACTGAAGAAGGGAAAAAAAAAAAGCGAAAGCAGCGAAGAGTCATGATTATCAGAGCTGAACACAAAACACTGGCTGGAGTTAACTGAAATGCAAAAGCAGAGTTAGAAACTTAAGACACTTTTAAGGACAGGCTAGTAATTTTTTTCAGGAGTGAAAAACACCTGTGGTTTGAGGCAACTGTGCTTTTTCTGAATAGAATCTTCCCCCAAATGCCCAACTACCAGCCTTAAAGCGATGCAAGAAATTGAACAGTCACATCTGTCCACCAACTAGTTCCAAGATAAAACTAGTGAAAGATCATCAGCTTTCACATACACAGTTGTGATGCAAAAGACCTCCCTGAGTATGACACCGCCTCCCAATGGGAGACGGTCATTAACATGGACACAGAAGTTCATTACTAATCCACAAGTGGCCTGAACACAGTATGCCTCCTCAGGTAGGCCAGTACCACAAAATAGAACTGCTTTTTACTAAATCTAGATCTGAAGATTGATCAGATTAGTTCATATACCAACTGCTTAAGACAAAAATAGTGTTCAGTTATAAGTAGTCAGGTATTTTAAATAGATCTGCTGATGCAGTGCATGGATATCACACCAAAAGGCATACAAAAGGAAAAACAGAACTAACATGAAAGTAACATGAGCTACTATCTATTACTCGGGTATATGCGTAAAACCATTAGGCCTCATTCACTTATCTGGGACAAACACACTGCATTTAAAAACTGGATTTAAAGACTGCATTTCTTCTTAAGCCTTTACCCAAACAGTTTAGATTTGACATTTCAAGAGACATTTTGTAGCACTGGCAGACCATTTGTTCCCTTCTGCCACCATCTTAAACCAGTGCTACAACTTAAGAATGAAAAGTAGCTTGGTAGCTTATCTCTTCTGAAGTGAAAAAACTGTGAAACTACCTGAAAGTGTAGGAGTGGAGAGAAAGAGTATATCACAAAATAAGAGTTCTCTCCCTGTTGTTTGTTTTTGTTTGATTTGTGTTTTGTTGTTTGGGGTTTTTTTTAAACCAGGCTAACACTTCAGGAATCCAGAAATCTTGTACATTTTACTCTTAATGGATAAGAACTGATCAACTCTTCCAGGTATAACCTACCTGAATGTGTAATTCCCAGGTACCAGGTTGGTCAGCGTCAATATGGCAGTATCACTAGAAACCTTCTCCTCCCGCAAAGGACCCTTCAGTTCTTCCCAGTGATAGCTGACAATTTTATCATCATCAGTGCTTTCTGTTTCAATTACACAAGAAAATGCACATACAAGGAGTTGGAAAATGCTGCTTCACAAACCCCAGACATTCAGTCCCCTACTTCAGTACTGGGCTTAGTGGGCAAAGGCATTTTTAGTCCAAGCCCAGAGGTCTCTACTACGCTCAGATACCCAAACTGTATGCTTTCCTCCACCCTGTTTCAGAGGTATACTCAAACACCCTTAATCCCAGATTTCTATGTGTAGAGGGGGAAGACAAAAAAAAAACAAACCCCAAACCAAAACACTAACAAAATAATACTAGTTGAGAGTAAGACAACCTGAACATATTTAACGGAACTCCTGAAAAACTCTAGTGCGGGCCGGGATAAGTAAAGGTGGTGTGTTAGCGAACTAATACATGTGAAGCTTAGCGCAAGAGGCCAGTAATTTTGACTGTCAGTAATTTTTTTTATTCTAAGCAGCAACCTCTAGAGCTTTTCCTTTTTTAGGAGATTGGCTCAGGCCAGCACCCTTCAGAAGGAAACATGGAGAGGTGCCGTCATGTGCATATTCCGCTCTCCTGGCAAGAGAGGCTGATTCCTTTCACTGAAGTGTGTTTGACAGCGTCACAGCCAGTTCCTCTTAAACTTTATCCAAAGGGCCAGCCCAGAACCAAACACACAGAAACCAGGCTTGCTAGACTACTGCATTTAAAACTGCAGGTACTCACGGCTGCCATCAATAACAGTCGAAATGGTTGGCAGTGAAATCTCCTGGAACTGTGGGGACACGACAGCAACAGGAGGCTGATTCACCCGAGGCTCTGCAACAATAACCGAGCTGTTACAATGACATCTACAGGCAGATCATGATAAAAAGCCCTGGCCAAGGAACTCTGCAAAACTACTCTGCCTTTGTGCGCCAGGAGTAGCAAACAGAATACATATTGCACATCATCCTCCCAGCCCTATCTACCCCCTCAGTGCTGCAGTCAGCAAGTCCAGGAAAGGAGTCCGAAGTGTGGAACTGCAGCGCCACACAGCTCCAACACAGCCACCAATCAGACTGACTGCAGAGAACTGCACAATCAACAGTGATCCATGCTTTCAGCAAGTTATACACCAATTCAGGGAAACAGTGCTAACAAAAGGGATTTAAAAAAGAAAGGAGATGAACTGCCACCACACTAGTACTCTGGAAATGGCTGCACTGCATCAGTTGTCCCATACTGGGTCAAGCATTCAAGCACAGACCATTCTAACAGAGCAGCACCTAGAGCTTCTTGCTGAAGTTTGGCTGCTGCTCTGAAAAATGAATGATTTTGATGCATGCTGCCAGCTGCAGATTCACTGCTTATAAGGAAATGATCAGCAATAGCATCCAGAAGGCCAACCACACACCACTGCTAATTTAGGGAGCATAAGAGCACTTCTTTGCCCACAAAGGTTGTAGAAAAAGTCTTGCTGAAGTGTGCAAAATAAAGGTTTTTTTGCATAAAAGGAAATGCAGAACCTGTGGTTGCCTCTTTACACAGGGCATCTAAAAAGTGGGACCTGGTGAGACAGTCAGCACAAGCTACTGTATCTACACCAGCTCATCTGCAAACCCTGTCTTACAGTAAGGAATGAGATTTGATTTAACCTGCCTGTGGTTGGGAATGATATTCTTTACTGGACAGAGAAGAAAAGATCCTCTAAAGGAGCTTCAAAGCCCTGGCTTCCTTTCATTTTTTGCTCATGCTGCTGTAAGCATTTTACCAGGTTACAGCTAGCTTTTATTGAAGCAGTGGCCTTCCAGGGTGAGACATTTGCCAAGCACTTTTGTATCAGCATTCCAGCTCTTTTATTGAGTAGTTGGCCTGTATGCGATATAGCAGAAATAGCTATGTGTATTAGCAATAGTTTCACATCTCGGGAAATGACTTAATACACATACGTACATACTGAGTTCACAGCACAATGAATTTTCACTATGTTAAACCAAGGTCCAGTCAAATAAGCAAAACACCATGATACAGATATCATGGCTCGTCAGAGACAGATGAAGTTAAGACACGACACAATTCCACCAACTCACTTGGATTCACTGTTACATTCACGTAACCCTCTCCACGTGCATTTTCCCCATCAACGACGACTTTGAATTCATACAGACCAACAGTAAGCTGGAAGTAAACACAAAAGATTATTTACCTTCATGGTGGTAGCACCTTGTCAGGAGCTATTAGAAGGTCAAGTTACCATGCTTTGGCACAGCAGCACATTAGCAGCATAAAACAGGCAATTATGCTTCAACCTACGCATACACAGCAAAGGAGGGTTTCCATGACAAAATGGTATTACATATCTTGTAGTTTACAATGGCTATGCAGAAACCAAAGAGTAATATTTCTTTCTACCGCAGGATTGTCAGTCAAGCTTTATTTTCTAGCAACAAAAGGCAAACAGAAGAGAGATAACAGAGATTAGTTCAGGTTGTCTGGCCACAGGAATCCGTACTAGCAGATTGCATTTGAGATGAGAAAGGCTGCATGTAAGAGAAGAAAAATCTCTTCTTGCGTGTTTTTACAAAGGAAAGTATTTCTTCTCTTCCTTCTAGGTGACATGAGTCAGGCAGTCACCCCCTCATCATTCACTGTTGAGCCAAGATGAGAGGGTGAAGGACTAGGTGCTGGACAACAATCATGATATCCAAAAGGCTGAAACCCTGACAGAGATAGACACGCTCTTTTCAAAAGGCTTTTCTCTGCATGATATCGTGACTAAAGCCTGTAGATTTTTTCTGAGTGCAGCAGAATCCAAGATGCTCAAAGGAATGTCTCAAATACAAACTGTATATTCACATAATATTTAAAGACATTTCCTTGTTAAGAATCCCCATGTGCAGAAACTGGCAATTCTTTCACTGTTAGAGCTTGTGTAAAAGCAGCGGCCAGGGAGATGCTCCAAGGTACTCCACAGCTCTCATTAATGGAACCAGCAAGTCCCTTTTTCAGTGGGTAGTAGAAGGCTTCAGACCTAAACAGACCACCACACTGTTTCAGTAGCAGAAATATTCACAACCCTTTGTTAGTGTTAAATTGTGCCATTTGTATGGCTTGACACACTGCTTGTAGGCAGCTTTTAGATCCTGAAATCAATTTCTTCTTTCCCTCATGCCAGATCAATCTCCTTCTTATAAGAGACTTAGAAGAGGGCTTGCAGTCAAATGTTGGCTGCCTGCCCATCATGCAATTTCCTATTCATCCTGAAATCACATACAAGTCTTTCCTGGCTGCCACGGTCCCCGTCTTCTCCACTTGGCATTTAACACAACAGGATACCGAGCAGCAAAAGCTTTACCTTAGATAACTTAAGGGTCTGAGAGTGCTTCCCTTCCATTTCTCCACTGTAGTCTTTTGGATGAGTAATCAGTTCCCACTCATAGGAATAAGTGGTTCCTTAAAAAAAAAAAAAAAAAAAGGTCCAGACATTTGTTTTTAAAAGACTGCCTTTCTGCCATGCTAAAGGAAAGCAAAGGTATTAAACATTTACAAGGCACATTCTGCTGCACTATGGAGAAATGAGACAGCTTGGAATTTGGGCTGCAGCTTTTTGGGAATATACCCAGAAAGAGAGACAATCTGTGCTTCTAAACACATTTACTCTGGAGCCAAAACCCATCTTTCAACCTCTAAGGCATTAAAGAGCTTTGGAACAATCACAGCTCCAGGATAAGAGAGAAAAGTCTTAACATGCTCTCAAATCCTGCAGATACAACATAATGCCAGTTTTTGAACAGGAATGCATCTATCCTTGTTGCTGCACAACATGTAACATGGTTGCCTCTCCTCTGCAGTCTCCCACTGCCATTGTGGGCAGAGCTATAGATAAAAACTTTACAAACACCTGAGAACAATTTGCATGATGAAATGAGGAGTGCATACAAATGTGTTCATCAGCATGTCAACCCCCCAAATCAGACTTCAATCACCAAATGAGAGATCACTTGCTAAGACAGCTCGTCACCTATCAGCAAATATCATGAATAGATGCTGAAGATCCACTGCTTCCTCAGATATATTTGAGAATATGCCATCTCCCAAATCTAATGACTTTGTAGCACTTTTGGTGTTTTTTGTGTCTTGCTATTTTCTGTGAGAGGCAGCATGAAGTAATAGCACAGGATGAAAAATTTCTACGGGAAAGTGTTCTGTGACAAAAGACATTTGCAAGATTGTCCTTATTTAATGACATATAAAATGCATATTTGCCATTTCACCATCACAAGCCCTTAGCAGAAATCCCAGGGAAGCCTTACGAGGTGGTGGTTCAGGAAGCACAAACGCATTCAGCTGAACTTCATTCTTTGGCAGGGTCACTTCGACACTGTCTCCAGCAGAAACTACCAGCTCCTTCATAACTGAGAGGGAGAAACACAGAATCGAAAGAGGAACAGGAAAAAAATATTATATACATACATAAAACCCACCTTGGTTTCAGAGTCTGTCAACTAAAAACCAGCTACAAATGGCTGTATTTTGTAAACATCCCATCACTCAATACAGCTCCCGTTTCAGGTTTTGCTCTCATTGTTAATGCAAAAGCACTAATGGGGTTTTACAATTTTAAGACAAGCCCAAAATCACTCAGTTACCTCTTTGCAGGTACTGTGCAGCTCCTACTCTTTTTCTAAAGAGCTGAAAAGTGACCCTCAGGCCCTGTGCAGGGGAATCTATTCATCCAGGTCCAGCAGGATGGAAAGGGTTTTACCTGACAGGTTTTCAACAGAGAACCCAGCTGCAGTCTCATGGCACAGCAAGACAAACACTGCTATTTACCAAACTGCAATTCCAGATCTTCACAAATATATGAAGAATCCGTGGTATTTCTTTTTTGAAAAACCACTTGGGGGCTAAGAGATTTTTTTAGAAAAACACGTAGCTACCACACTGAGTACGGAAACTCAAAATACAAATCTGTTCCTTCTATTTATATTTTCTTTTCAACCCCTGCTTAAGAATTTTCTTGCCACTCCATTTCAAATAAATTGACAGGTAGTTTGTTGTTAAAGACTACAGAGTAAAGACTTGAAAACTACGGCTGGTGACATTTTTTTTCTGCTTGTTATTAGCATTAAGGTAACCAGAAAGTTGACCACATTTCTTAAGAGTACCTCTTGGCTTCCTCATCCTCCTCTTCCCTTCTCATTTCCTTTATTTTTGTCTTTTTATTATTGGGCCTGGGAATAATGCATAGAAAAAAAGAAGTAAAGTTGCTTCACCCTAGTTTGACCCTGTCAAAGACAGTGTTTCAGAGATATGCACAAAAAAATCCCAAGTTAAAAAAGATGGGGCAAATGTCATTAAACGTTTAGCCTTTCTTCCATATGTTTATTAGCTACTTGAATTAACCAGTTAACTAAAAGAAAACAAATTCATCAATTTTTTTCCCTTCTCAATTGCTGCAGATCTTGGGATATTATAACTCCATCAGTCTTTCAGCTGCAAAGAGCTCCAAGGCAAAAAGAA
>VYZV01012057.1:9324-24285 GCA_013401275.1 Pandion haliaetus | reverse complement strand
GGGGGGAAGAACCCACACCAAAAACCAAACAGACAAAACAACAACAAAACCCTCCTTGGAAAAACTACCCTTCTCATCATCTTTGTATTATTTAGCAAAACAAGGAGGTCCTGACTATGTTACTTTTCTAACACAAGCCACTGAAGACATTTAAAATATATTTTCCAGTTTTAGCTGGGGTAAGCCCTTCAAAAGACTACTAGCTTGTTAGCACAAGCATCCAATGAGCTTTCTGCCAAAAATGTCTTTGGATGCAACATTTCCTTTACACTTCCCATTTGTTCTCTTGTAAGGGAAAGGAACCCTAAATTCAAAAGAAACTCAGCTGTGACTACTTCAGCAAACTAGATTAACTGAATTCTGAGACATCACACAACCAGTATACACCATTCACTGTACATACACACCCCTACAGGGTGAGCTAATGGCCTGGGTGAGTTAACAGAGCTGTCCAAAGTGCATTTTGGCTTTTATACATTTTCAATAGTTTGTTTTAAGAAATACCAGTGAGAACAGAACCATTGTTTTGCTGCAAAGCAAAGCATGGGCTAACAGCCAAGTACACTGTTCTCCGTGGCTGAACTGTGCATTGACATTTCAGGGACAGAAGAGAAAAAAAAAAAAAAAATCAGTTACACCCCATTTTGAGCAGACATTAAGATTTCTGCTCAACTTGACAGACAGCAGTGTGTCAAGACTACTGAAAGAATGCTTCATGGGATTATGCCTTGCACCACGTCTCAGCTTTCACTTTGGGAATTAAGAAACCACCATTACTTTCAAGCTGTTCTTGGAAATAGATCCAATAGTCACATGCAGATTTGTGATGCCAAATTCCCATTCTCAGACCTCATGAGTTAATGGGGTCCAACCAGCATGTGCGCTGAAGCACGTATCTCAGCACTTTTTCAAAGGTACCATAATTTCTGAAATTATCTCATATTTTTCAGTGCTGCAATGGCTTGTCACCAAAACCTAAATAGATGACATTTGCTGGAGCACTGCATGTTCTCACCCGGTGCGGTGGCAGTAGTACTTGGTGATGCAGCAGTGTTGGTCTGGATTGTAGAAACACTGCCATTTGTGGGAACTCCACTCGGCACAGAAGTAGCTGTCTGCATCTTCGTTGTGCTTTTTGCTGGCATGGGGCTGACTGTGGGCAACACATCTGAGGAGTGAGGATGGACCAAAGCATCATCTGGCTGCCCAGGCTTCTCAGTCTTCCCTGTGGCTGTCAAGCCCTGTGCCACAGGACTGAAGAATGTAGCCAATACTGATGGTTCTGGTGCAGATGTTCCTGTGTGGATCTGTGAAGGAAAAAGTTGTCTTAGTTCGACTTGAATATTGAATGTCAGTTTTGTTTTACTGTGTTTAAGTTGCACTTCACATCCTCCAGTTAGGGAGACAGAAAACTCCCTGGTTTGTTTTTCCCAGAAGCAGGATGTTTACTGCTTCCTGTTCTCTCTTCTGAATTGTTTCTCCATGTTCTTCCTCCATAGCAGATAGGCACCAGGAACTGGGGTTCATTTGGGCCATTTATTTTGGCCACATATGCCTTTTTCTAAAGCTGTGCAGTTGGCAAGCACAAAGCAGGAGGATTGCAATGGCATTTTTATGTAATAATCGAATCATTGCAGCAAGAGGAAATTTATTTCAGAATCACTCTTCAAAGCAAGGTGACCTGACACAAACAGTTCCCTGCATGCATGCCACAAGAGATGCTGCTGGGGCAGGGAGCTGAGCTTGCGGGCAGAAAGTTTGCTCACATCCATGTAGGATGAGCTACTTTATTGAAAAGAATCAAAGTGGCAAGAACAATTTCCTTTCTTTCATCAGAAAATTCCTTTTACAGTACCTAGTCCCATTCCAGTTCTTAGCCTGCCAAGCAATACTGTTGACAATTTACCTTCCACCATGAAGTACATGTGTGTAGCACATTTTGTTGAGCTAAGTCTATTTTGAGAACATCTGCTAAATATTTAAAATGGAGCAATTTACCATCTTTGACTTGGAGCCGAATTGACCACCACTACTCGCCACCAGAGGAGCTGATCAAAAGCTCATAGTGGAGGAAATATTCTCAAGCTTTTACACCATGCTGTTGGCATTCAGTCCAGGAAAAAGAACTGGAAAAACACTCTAGACCATGGTGGGCAACATCCTGGTCAGTAAATGGGCTGGGCTTCAGAGAACATTAAATGCCAGTTGTAAAAATAAAGCCATCCTGCTTGTACTGCAACAGCCAGCCAGGCCAGGCGTAGCAATGAAGGCATTGAAGGCTTCTCTGCAAGAAGGCTTTTTTGCAATCTTGGGCAAGGCATTTCCTCTCTGCATATCTCAGCTAACTTTCCCTCAGTCACAGAATGTAAAACACCTCAATTCATTTGTATGTTTGATCAACATCTGAGCTTTATGCACCAAAGAACCAAACACTATTTGTTAGTGTTACAGACATAAGCTGTTTGTCTCCATTTGCTTGCTTGTTGATGGGCTCCCTTTGTCTTTAGCAAAACTACAGATTCTGTGGAACAAAGATGCAGGCAAAATCTGGCATACTGCTCTGTGCTGCTCTTCATCGGCCTCGGGACAGCTGGCTGTCCCAAGCAGTATCATCTTACACTCATTCATAACTCTGGTCAACTCAGGATACTGACTCCCTTTTACCAAGCATGCCAGTAAGATAAAAGTTAGAAATGCTGGCACAACAAGGGGGGAACAGCTAGGCAGGAACTCAGACGCTTGAGACAGACTCTTTGTAAAAGGCATAGGAATAGAAAGTCTCCGTGACTTCATACCACTATGGGAAACCACTTTTTGCTTAGCAAGAATCAACCCAGACAGGTCACAGGACAGCTGTCACAAACAATGCGCAGGAGACAGCATCTGCCCGATGGGCACAGCGGCCGAGCCTCCACTTTGCTTGGTGATATTTTCAGTGAGCCAGATGCTTCCTTGACGCACTTTTTAATGCCTAAAAAGACCCTTTACAGTTAAGAGAGATCCTCTTCCTCCCAGAAGTCTTCAGGATGAATTGACAGCCAAATGTCTGTGGAGAGCTTGAATTCGATAAGCTTTGCCTGAGGCAACATAAAGTCAAAAATACCTCTAATGCTTGCAAGCTGAGACATTTCTTATCTTTACTCCATAACCCTGAATTCTTTAAGGAACAGAAGATTTCATTCTTGGGGATAAACGAGAAGGAGACTAGAAGTTTGCCAGCTGTCCTATCTTATTAGTGTAGAAAATAGAGAAGTGGCATATTGGCCTGAGTGAATGTAGGAGTGTCAGATACTTTTGATTCTGACCCCTAACTGCCTTTGGCCTGGGACAAGTGACCTGGTATCCCTGTCTGAGAGTCCCATGTCTGTAAGATGGAACTAGAGCAGCTATGTGCATCGGAATCAGCACTGAACTTAAGTTACTTGAAAGAAAAATACCTGTGCTCTGGAATCTTCTCTTATTTTTTAATTTAAATGGGCCCTACTTTGCTAAGCCTGGTCTGAATTTACAAAATAGGCTTTTTCAGCTTAGATTGTGTCCTTAGTTGTTTGCACTAGGTGCCACGTCTGTGAAGATCCTTAACACATAAAAATGTGGGTAATGTCACAAACCATTGCAGAGTTAGTGCTGGCTGTGAAGAGAGACCTTTCTTCCCTCCTCGTAGGGTAAAAAGCACCAGCACTAGCAGAAAGCACGACAGCAAGAGTAAAACACTGGGCTTGCTAGGGCCAACGGCAGCCAGAATTGTGAGTGCGGGAATGAGGTCTCTGGCGCTGTTGTAACGACCCCACTTTAAAGGCTGCAGCCTTTTCCAGTCTACCCGCAGAGCTCCTGCAGTGCTGCAGCAGCCCTTCTCATCAGCAGTGCTGCGCTTAAATACTTTTCCCAATTGGCTATTAAATGCATTGCTATGTTTTAAAATTGACAAGTATTTCTACGAGGCAGAAAAAAATTGGTGCTTAGAAAATGTCACCCACTTTAATGGAAAACCACAGATTTCTCTTCCTCAGGTGAGGGCTGATGAGCAGGGTGCACTGTGGTTTACCCTGGTACACTCTCCTTCACCCACCTCTGGTTCCATTGCACAGATACAGTAAAACCACAAATTAATGCTAGCTGCATATTAGCAAATGACATTGCAGATGACTATGGAGCGATCAGAACTGCAAGAGGAAAATTAAAACTCAGTGAGGCAATGTTTTCCTAAAACTGTCACTTGACTTCTCCCTGAGTCTCTAGAAGCAAAGGAAAAGATTTGCCTCCCACACATTCAATGCTCATCAACAGAAGAGGAGAATAGGCACATTAATTTCTTTCTCCCCTTTTAGAAAGGAGTTAAGAGCCACTTTGACCTCCGATGTCCTTTCCCACTTCAGATGTTTGATGGTCCCAGTATGAACTGCTTTGCATGCAGTAATGATCCAGTATTCTCCCCACCTTCCAGCCCACCTGCCAAACGTTCTTAAAGAATACAGTATTAAATGCACAGCATTCACCTGCTGAAGCCACATGCTCCAGGTACTGGACCAAATCTAGCCCAGGTGAAATTCTACTGATTTCAGCATGTGTGTAACTTTACTTATTTTTGGCCCATAACCAACCCAACTTGGAAAATTCCCTGCTTTAGCATCTCCCTCCTGGAAAGGCTGGCCATGTCCCAAGTACACAGCCTTGAATGTTATATCCTTGGCCTAAATTAAACTGCTCTAAGATCAGAAATGCAAGGACAGCTGCATAGCTTGCCTTATATTTTGCAGGTGAAAGTTGGATGGTTCAATAATCAAGGAATTAGCCTAGGGCTGGGTAGAACCAGCTTCAGCTCAACACTCCTGTTAAGGTGGACTTTTTAATTCTTTCTCCTCCTCAAAACTCTATCCTAAACCTCAAAAACATGACTGCCAGGAATTCCATCACAGCCAATATATTTTAGTAAGAAGTTTTTATTTTGATGAACCTGCATTTTGTCAAGAGATACCAACTTTCTTACTAGCAAAAACCAGTAGGGAAAAGAAAAACCTTTCCCCAGCACACATCCAGCAGCGCACCTTAATGACAATGGGGGCACTTCCTAAAGATGGGAATTCCTGGATATTCGGCAATATTCAGATGCTGATTAATCCATGGAATTTAATACTTGCAACCAGTTTACTGGAGAGGCACTGAACAGTAATAATGACAACTCAGAATGCAATGCTGCAAACTGAACAAGCAGGGAGATGTAACAACTATTACCGAAGAGCAACAGAAGACATTTAAGACTGGCTCTGAAGAAGTCTCCCCAGACTTTGCATGCAAAACAACTGAGAGAATGGGGTCACTGTATAGATCTCAAATATTACGAGGAGAAAAGAACAGGAAGGGTGGAAACGTTGCAGTACTGCAGGGGAGACAGAAAGCTGAGATCTTGAGTCAGCCTTAAATGCTGTGGGGTTCTGGAAAAATCAAACATTTGTGAAGTTTTAGTGCGTGATTTCACACACCACCAGGGCTGCCCTAGAGCTCTCAGCAGTGTCCCTTGGCTGCTCTCCACATCCTGCTCTGCAGGGTGGTGGCTCAGACCAGTCACAGCCCTACCTGGAACCAAGATTTGAATACAAGGGAGAGAAACAAATTCAGTCAAGTTTCCAGAACAAGCACATAACTCCAGGAAAAGGCATCAGGCTTCAACGGTGCCAAATCCCGGAAACAAAGTAAAAGGTATTTAAGGAACAGTTTCACCATGTAGAACTCTTTCTATTTCACCATCACAAGTGCATGGGCTTTTTTGTATGATAAGGCTCAAAAAGCTATTTGCAGATTTAAAAATACAAACATCATTTAACAATTCAAATGTGCCAATTTCTCTTTAACACCTAGATTTACTAGCTTAACATTGTACGTGTTTGGAGTAGAGACTAAACTGGTTTCATTCAACCAACGCCAATGTAAGCTTTTGTGGATTTGAGAAACTGAAGCAGTCTTCAAAAACAGAACAAAAAAGCTGGCATTAGGGTGCCAAGTCAAGCAAGCAGGCTGACCTGAAAGTACACTGGAAACTCTATGCATGAGTCTATAAAATAACATATTTAACTGCCTCAATTCAGCACCCAAAGGAAAACAGCATTTTCTTTTGTGGATCTAAACAGGTACTTTTACAGGTAACAGTTTTCAACTCCCAGGCACTTCCCACTGACATCACATCTCACCTTTCCTTCTCATCTGGCAAGTACATTGGGTGATTATCCAAAGGATAAGCATTATCATGACCCCCATCTCCCTTCACCTTCCCAAAGACAGTTTACCCCAGCTAGGAAGAGGAGGGAAAAAACACTGCCCCCAAAAAAACAAACAAAACCCCCCACCCTTGGCCTTGCCTTGTCAACAGGAGGCTGAAAACAGGCATCCAGAAAGGTATCCTACCACTTAGGCAGTTTTAAGTCAAAGCCTACATAAAGCAAGATTGAGCAGGAGGGTGACAGCTGTCCAAGGAAGCCCCATTTCAGCCCCAGCAATCACACTTACCAGTGACAAGCCAACACCATCTGCATCACTTGATCTGTTCGCATTATTGCTTTCAGGAGGGAACGGGCTTTTGGTTTTCTGCTCTCTCTGATTCTGTCCATTTTTCAGCGAGTCTTTCTTTTGATTTGGATGGCCTTCAGGAACAGGCCTGTCAGCCTCTAAGAGCCTCAGTACTTGATCCTTCAAGCGCTCTGCTTCACTTCGGCTGCTTCTAGATTTGCTCTCTAATGCTCGGGCTGCAGCCCCACCACTGGGGCTCGCTTCTATATCCCTTTTCAGGAGTTCCACCTTGTTACCTGCCAAGCTCCACTTCTGGAATGACCTCCGCAGTCTTTTTTTCCTCTGGACGGGGATGCCCCAGTCCAACCACTTGTGAAACCAGGTCTTCATGTCACCTTCCACTTGAAACTTGAAGTGCTCTGTGCTTCTTGATTTCTTTAAAAACACCAAAACAGAGTCAGAAAAGCCTGTCCTGTTTGCCTGACACGTGCCAGGCATAGTGCAGTTCACCTGGATGCACATATTTTCCAAGAACCAAAAAGCATCACAGGTGGGGCTCTGGCAGCAAGCAGTCTGACAGGACCGTACAGTATGAAATCCTTCCAGAAGCTGTAAATGGTGATCTTCCCAAGATCTCAAACGGCCACCAAATAGGATCTTCCCCAGCTCACATTTAGATCTGTTCCAGTTTGCATCTGGGGAAGGGGAGGAAGACAAATAAAGACAATTCTCAGTGCTTTAAAGCAGTGGACAATAGATCCTCATCACTATCGTCAAGATGAATTTAGGGCACAGGAGTAATGCAGGAGAGAGGGTACAGGACAGTAAAATGGGGGCTTCTCAGAATCTATACCTGGCCTCCGTACCCAGTACTTACACAAGATTTTTAGCAACAATCTGCACCTCCTACCAAAGGGACCACCACTCTTTTTGATAGTAACGGAGCTAAAGCCATCTACAACAAAATAAGTGAGAACAGAAACGTTCCTGTTTCAGAAAAGACTGTAAGGCACAGACTGAACATTGAGACCAAGGTTACACAGTAAGTTAAGAGCCAGAAATTGAGCCCAGGAATCCTGAGTACGGTTTCTTACTCTAACCCGTAAACAGCATTGCCTCTCTGCCCATAGTTTGCCTTGAAGGAGAACTCTGGAAACAGTGACATTGGCTTGGTTCATAGTACAAAGGCATTTTTCCTCTTCCAAACTGATGTTTGAGGTCAGTCACTTATTTCGACTGAAGCTGCTCCACTTGAGAAGTTGTTACATCTTCTAGAACAGAGGTTTACAAGGCCTATCCTTGCCCCCTGCTCCACCGTAGTGCTTTCTGTAAGAGAAATTGTGCCAAAGTTTTTTTTTAAGAGTCAAGTTACTTCAGATCTCAGATCAGCAGTCAAGCAGCAACTGCTCTGCATATGGATTTTTCTTTTCCTAGCATGAAAAATTAGAGTGCTTGCAGGGATCAATGGATTAAAGGCTTCCAAAATTCAGAGCTCTGCAGATTAAGGACTCCCTAAAAATAGACTAATGACCTATGGGACTGTTACACTGTGCTGTGTTCAGCATCCAAGGGATAATAGGTCACTGGAAGATAACTTTACAAACTATGTCGCTGGACTCTGAGTAGTCCAGCTGGAGAATATGCTCCAGATCTGGCTCCTTGTCTGTCGAGAATGGAGTTCTTGAACACAACACAAATGGGAAACTTCTTTCTCCATTAAAATAAAGAAGTCTGAATTTAAATTATAATACCCTGATCCCCATTTCCTGACAGCATATAAAGAAAAGTTCAGTAACATATTACTATTCCAGTAACTCGGAATTAATACAGACTTCATGTTGCAGTATACCCACATTCGTTACAGTGGGAACTAAACAAATTAATAGCCATGGATGTGGAGGCTACTGATCCGTCTGCCTGTCTCCCCTGGGAAGAATTCTCACACCACTTCTCCTGTCACTTCCAAGTTACAAACACATTGAAGATGGAATATGTTGAGGCACAGGAAAAAGACCACACAGCTCTCCATGTCTCATCCACCAAATAAAAGTAATTTGGTGATGGCACAGCAGTGCGTTTTATGATTCTTGGAAGAAATCATGTGAGGTCCCCACTGCCCAGCACAACTCCGACAGCCCTGCTGAGCCACGGCAGGCTCACATAGCAGCAGGAAGCTTTCCAAGTGCCAACCACGACACAAACAGAAGTGCTGAGGGGAAGGTATTTTTCTGATTAAGTCTGGAGCTCACAAGCAGTGGTCAACCTCAACCTCCTGAAGCACCACCAATCCTGGAAAACTCTGTGAGACTAGAACAGTACAGGCAGATGCAGGCATCTTCCACTCTGGCTGTTTTAGGCTACTTGAAGCATTTGACTTCAGGACTTTAAACTCCAGCCACAAAGACACTTAACCTCACAATACTGAGATAGCAAGGAACTCTGACCCTCTGAATCACAGCTAATACCCAAGGTTAGTGATATCAAAGTGCTATGATTTTCCCCTTCCTCCTGCACCACCCCCTTGTTGCAGGAGGAAGGGGAAAATCATAGCACTTCTATAACCTTGTATGACCAAAGAAAGCAAGTGGGGAAAATGGAGGACATATTTCACTGTAATTCAGTTATCCCAAACACCACAGTAGGTGTAACAGCTTTTGTACTCCTGATCATTAAAAGTATCCACATATGATGATTTTCTCACCCAGAATGGATTAGCCACTTGTTTAAAATGAAGGACAATGGCCATATTCACGCACCTTTTGTGTGGAATCTCTTGCTACACCAAGAATTTCAACCCAAAAAGGGAACTCGCACCACGACAAGGAAAAGTTTGTTTTTGAGACATCAGAAAGCAGGAAGCAAAGGTGTTATTTATAGCTTATTGTGAAGCCAGCTCAGCAAAGGCAGTTTGAAGTCAAGGCTCCAGAAAGCTAGCATCAGCTGCAACAGAAAGCACTCAAGATCTGTGGCCAAGCCACAGGGGACCAGAGCTCCCTGTGGATGTCTGAACCCACAACTGTGCAGAAGGCAGGGAAGCTCTTCACTTGAGCAATGTCCAACTGTAACGTGTAAATGAAACTTCGCATACGTTCAACAGAGAGAGAAGTTGACATCAGCACCTTTAAAATCATCACCATCCTTGTCACACTTCATCAACGCATGGCACTTCCTTCGAGAGCAAGCAGACGGGCAGCCTGTCTGCCTGGGGCAATAACCGACCTCACTACACTCCGAGCGCTTGGACTGACAGTCACCCTGACACGACTGTGCGCACAGGCAGGGACAAGCACCTGGCACTAACCTGATGGGCCTGGAATTAGGACAGAGTATGCAGTGCAGCAGGTATATACACACAAAAGGTGCATGTATGTACACACACACACTCCAGACTTAGAGAAACAAGTAACAAATGGAAGAATAACACTATTGCTGTGAATTTCAAGAGGATCTTACCCGTTCAGACTCAGTTTAGCCTAAAAAAAAAATTGACTTTATGTTAAAGGTGAAGCACTGTCCCTAACATATCCTGTGCAAAAGGGAAACGTGCTGCTTCCCACATCCCTAAAATCCCTCCTTCTCCTCCTCGACCAGTGCTCATCCACCTCTCCTCAGATGTCAGCCCTGGCTCATACATACCACTCAAATTAAGGCTTGGTACAGAACCCAGTGAAATTCAGCAGCAACTTTCTAGTAACAGGCTTAGAACTGGGGCACAAGCATTCCCAGGGAAGATATCCTTTGTGAAAAATCACTACATAACACAAGTATTACATTTACTCATCTAAAATGTAAAACCTGAATCCCCCTAAGCACCTCCTAGGTATGACAGAGCCATGACTTAGCCCAGATGACACCACACTACCATGTTGAGAGCGTTCTGCTTCTCTTTTAACCCCCTGCTAAACCAAGACATAGAGATTTGAATTATATTTTGGCCAGATTTCATTTCCAGAACTCTGCTAATGCCCACCTAGGACACGTTTATTTGAAATTAGCTAACATGGTTTCTGAATTGCTGTACATGAATAGCTTAAAACTTGGTTAACTCTCAGGAATGATAGTGAACAGGCAACTCGCAGCGTGCCAGCCCAGCATTCTAGATGTACGCTTTCCACAGAACCATACTGATTTTTGTCTAAGCAAGTTCCCTGGTCTTTGGCGGACATCACACATTCAGACAACTTTAAGTGCCATGGCAGAAAGCAGAGCTCCTCAGTCTACACTTGCATTTCATCTCTGGAAGGAGGAAAGATTTTCTGCCAGGAAAATCCACCTGGCCTGTTCATAAAACACTTCCTTCCCAGAAGTCCTGCAGGAACACAGTATGTGCCAAATGAATTGTTGTGACGAGAAGCCACACGTTGCTATTCACAGTCTTGCAAATGGGGACCTCCGCAGAATCCAGTGCAGCACCTGCACTATGTGGACATGGACCTGCACACCGGATGAGAGAAGGCAGCTTTGAGTACCAGCAGAGCAACTAACTCCTGCTTACTAAGAGAGCAGCCTGTCCAGTCCCTTCCAGTTCCTTGTGCTGGACCCTACGCAAGCCCATGCAGCAGTTGCATACAGGAACTCGTAGGCTGGTCAGACCAGTAGGCCAGTAATCTGGTCACTGATAGCATCAATGCCGGCAGCTTTCAGAGAAAAGCACGAGAAACCCATCCCCAAGGACAAGTTCCCTCCTAAGCCCCAGCAGCCTACCCAGCCTAGCACAATAAAAATCACAAGACGCCTGCACAGTGGGTGTGCTTAGTCACTTCTCAATATTGTTTTTGTCATTTTTTCTCTTCCCTAGTATATTCCCAGTACAAAAAACATTGCTCTTCTCAGGAACTCAGGAGTTCCCCAGCCATGCAGCTCACAGCTTTGCTGAGCAGCAGGGGAATGGAAGGGACAAGAACAGTCTCTATTAATAAGCTCAGGTTCACAGACTTGCTCAGGCAGTTAATCCCTCCTGGTATCAGATTAATGATTAAAGACTTGACTCTATAGACTTTTAAAATCTCTCACATGTAAGCAATTATGTCAACATAGTTCCTCTTACATAACTCTGCCTGATCACGCTAATTTCTAGACAGCCATAATTCCTCCTCAGTTTAACAAACTGCTGTCCAAGTGACAAACAAGACCAAAAGAACAAAAACTCTACAACGGAAAAAGCGTTCACATCAGGATAACTGTGTCACATATAATTATTTCCGCGCATGCATCAGCCTTTGTGGTTTTAACTCTCCCAAGCAGACCAGCCTTCAAACACGGCAGCACTGCCCAGAACACCCTCTAAGAGCAATATAGGATTCGCAGCACTAGCTCTAGACTTCCAAGATATTACTAAAGACAGGAAACGCCATGCAGGAAGCACAGTCTACAAGAAAACACGCGATCCACCTGACACACCATCCAAACACACAGTGCTGAGAACCCTTTGCTAGGACTAAGAACGCAAATATGTCTCTCCAGGTTCTAAATTAGCTGATTAAGGTCACAGAGCTCATTAGCATAATCAAATCTGTCATTCGGTAAGCGTGCAGAACGGCCCGGTGAAACAACAGAGATGTTGCAGCAGCCTAGAGAACATGTCCACACAATCGAGAAACAAAGCAAAACAACCCCCTTTTCAAATCTTGCTACCATTAAGGCATAGCAACCTTGTGGCAGAAAGAAAGCTGCTGGCAGCTGCCATGCAGGTTGATATATACTGAGGTCACCACTGCCTCGAACCTACAATTTACTGCAACTTGAACAAGAGAGGGGAAAAAAGGCACATAAACTTTCTTAGCTAGGATCTGGTGAAAGCACACATGGGAAAAATACCACCTCTTGGCGAAGATAAGTTCCTCTGAGTGTTCTGAGGCCACAACAAGTCTGTCTGAAAAGTCAGAATCTGAACTTTAAAAGAAAAAAACCAAAAACACAAAACATGCACAAAATCCACTACATGAAAACTTCCATACAAACACCTAACTGGTTATTTCCTTGAGCAGGAGGTTGGTTACTCAAGTTTGAACAGGAAATAAAAAAACAAACATAACAATTGCCTGTAGGCAAATACAGATTATTGACATACCGCATTTGGGAATAGCGTTAAACTACTGAGAACTAAAAAAGCCATCCCTGCCTTCCCAACTTGCTTTGAGTATTCCATAGATGAAATTATTTTCCAGATTATCACTTGTTCCTTTTGCAAAAAAAAAAAAAAAAAAAAACCCCAACCAAAAAACCCAAGAACAAATTTTCATGGTTTAACCCCAGCCAGCAACTAAGCACCATGCAGCCACTCACTCACTTCCCCCCCACACCCAGTGGGATGGGGGAGAAAAATCGGGAAAAGAAGTAAAACTCGTGGGTTGAGATAAGAACGGTTGAATAGAACAGAAAAGAAGAAACTAATAATGATGATGATGACGCTAATGAAATGACAACAGTAAGAATAAAAGGGTTGGAATATACAAGGGATGCACAACGCAATTGCTCACCACCCGCTGACCGACGCACCCGTTAGTCCCCGAGCGGCGATGCCCCCCCCAGTTCCTAAAATGACATATGGTATGGAATACTCCGTTGGCCACTTTGGGTCGGCTGCCCTGACTGTGTTCCCTCCCAGCTTCTTCTGCCCCTGCAGCTTTCTTGCTGGCTGGGCATCAAAGGCCAAAAAACCTTGACTTTAGACTGAACATTACTTAGCAACAACTGAAAACATCAGTGCGTTATCAACATTCTTCTCATACCCAGCTCAAAAACGTAGCACTGTACCAGCTACTAGGAAGAAAATGAACTCTATCCCAGCTGAAACCAGGACAAAAAGATTCTCAGCTCACAGAAGGCTCTCTATGAGATACAGGTAAGTGCCTGAAAGCCGGCACCGCGTGTGAAGACGCACAACAGTAGCTGTGGGACAGACAGACACCCTGCTGCTGACCACTTCCTTACTCAAAATAGCAGCTGGTTATCAGAGCAATACAGTGTTACAAGAAGGGATCCCCTCATGCCCCACATCTCTCCTACCCTTTTGACAGCTCATTTAGAAACTATTAAAGGTGGGGGGTTGTTTGTTTTTTAAACCAGCTATAATGTCTAGCAGCAAATAATTTCACTTTCCTCTCAGAATATTTTAAACAAGTGAGAGGGATAAATATCATAAAAAATATAGACACAGTCCCAGAGAGAACTGAAGAATCACCTGCTGAGGAGCACAAGGCACACAGGCAAGCGCACAGGTAGAACAGCTGCAGACTTCTCAGCTCTCTTGCAGGTTTTCCCAGGCAGTATCGTGACAGAAATCGGGCACTAATGCTGAACTTGGCTTCCAACCTCCTCTCCATGGCCTTTGTGGGCAGCAGCAGGGTTCTAGAAACACATAAGATACGAAACACAAAACATCCACTGGCAATTGATACGTCCTTGCGCGGATTCAGCTGACGTTATGAAGAGCATGGAGCATTTGTGGAGGAAAAGGAATGTCTTATCTGCTGTGCCTTAGCCCAGCTGCTGCTAAGTAACTATCGATATATGATACTGAAGTGAAACCTGTAGTCGCAAAGTTTCCAGGGCTGAACTGCAGCAGGCCACAACAACGGCCTTTCCCATCACCCTTGTTGATTTCCTCCTCCAGACCCCACCACTTTCGGTGGCAAAATATCTAATATCACAGTCTACCGGATTCCAAAGACATGTTTGGGGAAATTTTAGTTTCAAATATGCCACAGGGAATGGACACCCAGCCAGCACCACGAGCATAACAGTGGCACTGATAAGCCCAGCACATCTGCCTGGCGATGTCATCGCTTACATGTTGGTGCTGGCTGGTACCAGCCAGAAACAAAGAGAAACAAGAATACAGCAATGCTGAGAAACACGGAGCTAAAGAGCCGGTTTTGCCTCGTATTTTGCTCCGCAGGGCAGAGACCACGAAAGCACTGATGCTCCTTCTCAGCCTTTCTATTGCCAAAGGCTCTTGTACAGCCTCACGTGTTACTGAAATCCAAATTAGCTCTAGGCGATGAGAAATAATTAATGTTTTCACAGCACAAGTAATAAATACTACCTATTTTCAAAGAGTGACGAAGTGCCATTAGGCACAAGGAGTTAAATCTGCCATTTCTGAAGAATCAAAAGGGAATACTGTCACAGATCCGACTGTCGCTGCTCTAACACTCCTCGCCTGACCCACAGCTCGCGGGGATCTCCCCCGACCCCCCGGCAGCGAAGAGCCCGAGCCGCAGGAGCACGGAAAGGGACGGACGCAGGAGGACGGCTTCGTGACGGCAGATGTAAAACGGCGGCTCTTCACCCCGCAGGTCCTTAAGGAAACTTTCCGTCCCCTCCGGGCCTCCGCTCCGCCGCTCCCTCGCTCCCACGGGGGCCGTCCACGCGGGACGAGGACGGCTCGCTCCACGCTGGCCGCCGTGACTCGGGGCCGGGGCGTGGGCGCCGACCAGCCGGGCTCTCCCCGCACCC
>VYZV01012056.1:46731-65495 GCA_013401275.1 Pandion haliaetus | reverse complement strand
GGGGGTGAGGGGCAGCGGGGGGCTGGCAGGGAGGGAGGGAGGGAGGGAGGCCGGGCCGGGCCGCCTGACGCACTTTCTCCCGATTCCGCTGCGATTTCACTGACTCTGGAGCTTCCCCCTGCATTTATGCGTCGTGGTTCTGAAAAGCTGGTTCATAAAGAGACGGGACATCTAGAGAAATACGTTCTATTAGATGAAACGGGGAGGGAGGGGGGACAAAGCTGCCAGGAAAACAGCTTTAGGAAGTGCGGCTTTTAAATACAGAAGAAACTCTTGTCATTTAACCACATAGTAACATCGACGGGAACGTATAGCCATTCAGACCATGTCATCAAGGAGCACGTCCTTCCTCGTAAGAAAATGAGGCAATTTCTACCTGAATTCGTGCAGAGAGAAGGCCACCCCCATGACAGAACTGGAGAAGAGCCTGGTTTATAACTAATTAGTAAATAAGCCTCCACCAAAGCAGTGATACAGAGCATGTACGTGTCGCTTGCAGGGATCCACGATCAAGTAGGCAAAGGTCTGTTCGTGGCTTTTGCTTGAAGGGTAACACAGACCATTATCATCCTGAGAGGAAGTGAAAAAAAAACCCAACAGTATTAGCGGCAACATGGATACCCACGAGAGAATTGGTAAAATCTGAATGAAATGTATTCTTTCATTCCAATTGTAATATTTTCTCTCATGGCAAAACACAACAAATACACCATAGTTACTTAAGCAGCATTATGACTCCATGAGGATCTTGACACTACGAAATGCATGGCATTCCAAATGCACGGTTCTGTCTGCATAGTTCCAATAGCCCTGAGGTAAATGTAATATTAACGTAAAATGTGAAGTTAAACATGTACACATGTATTTACACAATTAGAGCCTAAAATACATATTATTAAATAAATACACAAGTGTCATGTTTCCTTTGAAACAGAAAAATGTTTAGGGACTCTATGCTAATACATAAAGCTGTTCTATCAGGAATTCTTTTTCAATTAACATTTGCTAATGCATCTGTTCAGTTTCAAATATTTGCATTTAAGGAAAACCCTCATCACAGCTCTTATTAACAACTTTGAACTGTTCTGGAAAACATTTTGTGTGCCAGTCCTCAGAAGGAGCTTGAAGGGAGTCTAGGCACTTAGCTCCAAAACAGTCATTCTGAAAAAACACATTCAGCTGACAACCAATGCTACAAGAACTGGGCTCTTCAATTTAACATCCTACGTCTGCACATGTCAACAAAAGCTTCAGCGTTGACAGGGCAGCACAGCTTGACACACACTTCAGATCCAGTAGGGATCCAGAAACTAGATGGGGGGATTTTTGGAGGGTTGATTTTTTTTTTTAATTCATTCAGTCTGGTAATTGAACATCCAAAAGATCAACAAATACGTAGCTGACACCTCCACCTCCTTTCTTTTAAAACATGTAACAGTTTCCTCCTGCTCCCCAACACCTTTATACAACAGTTGAAGAGATGTAGGTTCTGTTCCACTCTTTTGCCTGAGGGAAATTCCTATATTGCATATATTGTCCATTTTCTCCAGGAAAATTTTAAACTCCTGACTACAGACTACTCCAGATTAGAGGCACATCTCTCACATTCTTTCGTTGCAGCTGTCTTCCTTTCCATAAAATAATCCATCTTTTTTTTGGACCAAGGAAGCATGAAAACTGTAACCTCTCTCAGTGGTTAAGGCAGTCAGCTTAGAAGGAAAAGGTCTGTATTCCAATTTCTGCTCCAAGGACCATCTGTGAATTTTATGCAGTAGCTGTTACTGGCACCCCAATTCCTCTCCTGTTATTTCAAAGAGGATGAACCCCCTACTATATGTTCTGGTGTCTTCCTTTGGGGGATTATTCAAGACCATAAATCTTAAGATAAGCACCACCAAAAAAGCATAGTTTAAGACAGGTAGACATTTGATAATGTTTATTCACTGCATTTTCTGATGGCAGTCAAATGCAGCAAGCTAAAAATAACATTCTATTTTTAAGCAACGCAGCATACAAGCTCTGTAGCTCCAATTTTAAGATGCCTAGCCCTCTTCAGGTATTTTTTTTAGGGATACATGTGTATCAAACACTGGATTCTCAACTGCAGTAAGGAGAGCAAGCTTGAAGATTTTACAGTACTCAGCATCACAATGCCTTTGGAGTTCGATCCAAAAATAACCTAAGCTCATGCACAAAACCAAAAAAAACCAAGAGAAGACCAACATCAAGATATGATTGCTCATTAAACATTTTCCCCATTGCTGCTGAAGGTCCCACTCCTGCAGTCCTTATGGAATCAACTGATGTCAGCAGAGGTTTTAACTGTTTAAAGGCAGCGTTAGCACACTGAACACTTGTGCAACAACTCAAGAACAAAAATGAGTTAAGTTCTGGTGATAAGGCATTTCAAGGAACTCCAGAATACACTAAACCTGGTATCAGAAAAATAATAAATATACTCTAATTAAATGAAAAGGGTTCTTAGATTTATTTTTATTAGTAAAAGAGGTCATAAACCCCCTAAAATACTTGAGCATAAAGGCTCTGGCATTTACACAGACTTACTCCGGTTTTTAGAGCAATAGGGTGCACGTACACCAATTAAGAATCATACCAATTTCATCTGCAGTAGTGAACTTTGGTTCAGACATGCAGGGGGTGTAATGACTGATTTAACAATGTTAGCATAGGATCATTTGATTTTTTCTTTGTAGGAACACAGGTAATCAGCTGTTGATTTAAGAGTACATCTGCATAGCGTAATGCATACCATAATACAGAGATAAAGATACTGCTGAACATCTCTCAAAACTGCATCATTGAATCAACAAAGTTTTTTTAAAAATACTTTCTGAATAAACTCTGCATTACTGATTTCTAACACTCCATAGTTCCAGTTCAGGTAGAGGAAGTTCCAAAACACCAGTGAGTATCCAAATACTTCAGCTATAACAACGTTTCATTAAGTGCAAGCCCAAAGCTCTCAAGGGTATTCGGAGTTTAACAGAGTACTTGGTCACAAGATTGAAAACTATTTCTCTTTGATGCCCAGGTCTATCGAGTCTCAATGATAAACAGATCTACAGACATTTATAACTACACCTGAATACCTTGAAATATTTACATCTCTAATAGCGTGCTTTTTTAGATATTGTTTCCAAAGCAAGGGCTTCTTAGCCACAGCTTAAAAACCAAATAAAAAGCAAGGGATGGTTTCAGGATGATGCTACATAAACTTTTTTAATTCATTATTCCATCTGTACTGGTGCAAATACACAAGTACATTTATTTGTCCATTTATTAATCCAGCTTGCAAAAATGAGTGTTCTCCTAGCTTCTCAGCTGCTCTTCAAGTCACTTTTACCAGAACAGCTTTTTTTTTTTTATCTACATCAGGCTAAGAGGGGTATGTCCATTTCTTTCAGATACAAACCAAGAAAACATGGCTTAAAAATTGTCAGCTCAACATTAAGATTATAATAACAGACTCTACAGTTATTTACCAAATGAACTCAGAAACTAAATTTACTGCAGAAATGTAGTTTCCTCCTTGAGAGAAACTTTTCATCACAAGCACAAAACATTTGTGCTCCGCTAGGTGCCCTTCCTGTAATTTCCAGGTAGAGTTTAAAGAGTTTTGATCCACAGAGCCATCAAACAATCTCAACACACCTGTTTAAGCCTTTCTCTATTCTGAGAGAAAATGCTTCAGGATGTTCTTTAATGGAAACCAGAATTTCACAATTCTCACCTCAAAATTTTCAGAATGTGCAGTAAAGCCCAATTTACCCCCAAGGCTACAGGGAGGATAGTCTGCTCTGTATTTACACTGGATCATCTTTTGTCCATCCACTTTTTTGTTTTCAAAAAGTTGCCAAAGTTTGTCTTTTTTCTTCTCTTGCTTTTTAATACTGATGATATTTAATGTATGGAAAAGACAGTTAGGGGAGCTCTTAAATATCATGCATCTACCTAAACATAGAAATCTGCAAAGTTCACATCAATACATTTGATTCAGAGATGGGGAGGAAACTAATAACAGAAGAACATCAAGTTATCAGGGGTTTGCTTTTTTATTTTGTTTTTATCACGGTCTGCAGCCTAGTAGAAAGGTAAATTTTGATATAACCATAAATTGCTTATTTTCAAAAACCTTTCAAAAGCCTTTTATGAATCACACGTAGTACCTAAAAGATGATGACCCACAGATAAACAAATGGGCTATTGGCAACTTACAGGAAGGGTTGTGCAGTCTGAAATGACATCAGCTAGTTCTTTTGAAAGTGGGTATATTATCTGGCATTTAATTATTACATATTCTGGTTACTCAAGAAGAATTTGGAGTAGTTCATCCTACTATAACAATTAAATGACAGATATGCTGAATCTAGTAAACATGCAGCCAGTTCTCAAACTTATCTTGATGGTAAATGTATGATTTTGCAAGAGAAACAGGTAAGAATGAGACTTGACAAGGGAGGGGAAAAGAGGTTAGCAGTCATCTCACCACCCTAACTTTTTGTATACTAAACTTCCTTGCAGTCTTTACAGAAACAGATGCAATACAAGCTATTCAGAAAGTTCTAACAACATTTCTAAAAACAGAACTATAGAAAGTCAAGAGCGGATTATTAATCCTGCTATCTTAACTAGAACTAAAACCAGAATTATTCAAGCCTAAAGATATGTTTTTTTCATAAACTAGTTTCTGGATTACTATTATGACTTCAAGTGTAATCGAGTAAAACTATTTTTAGTGAGCTATCAAATAAAACTTTAGTTGGTGGTTACTGATGAAGAGTTAGTAAAGAGGACAAGAAAGCAGGATGAGACCAGGGAAAGAGTTCAGGAATAAAAAATGACGACTACTATGGAAAAATAACCCTTTAAAATGGAATATTATGCTTGCTTTATGTAAATGTCAATTCATTATTTTCATGTTATGCATTACCTCAAGTAAAATCCTGTACTAAAAAATTATTAATACTTACATACGCAGACACTCTGAAGACTGTAGAAATTATACGTATTTCCTTTGTTTCAGGATTCTTTTGAACACTGAAATACAGGGGAATAATACATACTTAATATGTACAGTAAGCACTGATTATTAAAATCCTTCATTTAATAAATACATTTATAACATATGCACTGTGTTCTCACTCAAATTTGATCAAGTTCAAATTAATAGTATTGGGTTTGTGTGGCAAAGTTTTGGTAGCAGGGAGGGTACAGGGGTGGCTTCTGTGAGAAGACACCAGAAGCTTCCCCCATGTCTGACAGAGCCAATGCCAGCCAGTTCCAAGATGGACCCACCGCTGGCCAGGGCCGAGCCCATCAGAGACCGTGGTAGCGCCTCTGGGAGAACAGATTTAAGAAAGGGAAAAAGTTGCTGCACAACAGAAACTGCAACCAGAGAGAGGAGCAAGAAGATGTGAGAGCAACAACCCTGCGGACCCCCAGGTCAGTGAAGAAGGAGGGGGAGGAGGTGCTCCAGGCACCAGAGCAGAGATTCCCCTGCAGCCCGTGGCGAAGACCATGGTGAGGCAGGCTGTCCCCCTGCAGCCCATGGAGGTCCACGGTGGAGCAGATCTCCACCTGCAGCCTGGGGAAGACCCCACGCTGGAGCAGGTGGATGCCTGAAGGAGGCTGTGACCCTGTGGGAAGGAAGCCCGTGCTGGAGCAGGCTCCTGGCAGGACCTGTGGCCCCGCGGAAAGAGGAGCCCACGATGGAGCAGGTTTGCTGGCAGGACTTGTGACCCCACGGGGGACCCACGCTAGAGCAGTGTGTGCCTGAAGGACTGCACACTGTGGGAGGGACCCCATGCCAGAGCAGGGGAAGAGTGTGAGGAGTCCTCCCCCTAAGGAGGAAGGAACAGCAGAGTCAACGTGTGATTAATTGACCCTAACCCCCATTCCCTGTCCCCTTGCGCTACTGGAGGGGAGGAGGTAGAGAAAACTGGGAGTGAAGTTAAGCCCGGGAAGAAGGGAAGGGTTGAAGGGAAGGTGTTTTAAGGCTTAGCTTTTATTTCTCATTACCCTACTCTGATTTGATTGGTAATAAATTAAACTAATTACCCCAAGACAAGTCTGTTTTGCCTGTGACAGTAATTAGTGAATGATTTCTCCCTGTCCTTACCTCGACCCACGAGCCTTTTGTTATATTTTCTCTCCCCTGTCCAGCTGAGGAAGGGGAGTGATAGGGAATGATAGAGCAGCTTTGGTGGGCACCCAGCATCCAGCTAGGGTCAACCCACCACAAACTCATGTCACATTGACCATGAAAAGGTACATTGATGATAGATAATGTGGACATTTTACTGAAAACTACTGAACATATGTTACCATCTGAGTTCATTTTCCTGTTTTCAGCTACTAAATCACATCAATGTTACCCAGGTCTAGATGATTCCTATATAAAGTTTGCATTTTGATAGTTATGAAAAGTAATTCAACTAAACATTTTGTAAAAATTTTTTCATATATTCTTTGAGAAAAAGAACTGTGAAGTAAAGTGCACCTTCATACAGACTACAAGAAGCAGCAGCAGTACTGGTGAAGAAATGCAGACTTCAGCTAATTTTTAATTACTATATAATTATAGTATAGGTTCATTTTTCCTCCTTTGGAATGTTGTATATATAGACAGCTATGCAACTTAGGATGACATCAGTTCTGAATTTTTATATATATCTAGACTGTGTTTGTTGTGAAGATTGCCATTTCTTTCATCGCAATTACTAATAACACTAAGATATTATTGCAAAGCATCCAGGCATCTCAACGTATTTTGAATGTAAGTATTTTTAAATGTGTCATTTTTCCTCAGGTCTGCTTCAAGTGATGCTTACATTTCTCCATAAATTAGATCATGTAAAGTCTATTATTTTATCTAATTTCACAGATTCCTGTTTACATTAACTCACTGTGGAGCAGTTAAGCCTTATAAATTCCATACTTATACAGTTCCAAGAAATGCATAGCTCAAAACCTGCCTTGTCACAAAGAGGTTCAGTTCCCAGGAAAGGTCCCAATATAGCCAAGTTGCTAGAGGATGTCTGTTAAACACAGCCCAGTTGTACACCACACCAGCTCCAAGCTGTCTGTGACAGCAGTCCCCTATTACCACTGCTTTCGCAAAGCTTCTTTTCATAAGAACAAACAAACCCCAAATCAACCCACATAATCTTTGTTGATTCAATCTTCCTAACCAATAAAAGAAATTGACTGTCTGATTAACTGATTTCATCTGTAGAGTAATGACACATTCATGTATGAATTAAGCCTATACTGTGAAGTTGGTCTTTCCTGTGGTGAGTCAGTAACTAGGCTTTCTCAGAATTTTTTGCTGCAACTGACATGTTGATATACTCAACAGTGGATTAAGACAGCATTGGTGGAACTGGTACCGGCCCCAGTTGTCTGCCTTACTACCCCTCTAGAGATTACGGCCTTCCCAGCAGGGACAGCTCAACTGATTCATGACTCAACTTCTGAACCACTGCAGTTTACAGACCAGTTTATTAAGATAAACTAACATGGATGTCAGTTTATGCTAATATACTGGGCTGTAAACTGCAGCAGTTCAGAAACTGTTTAACCATCTCTGCTGAAAGAGTGACAATTTTCAGAACAAGGTATAGAGGGTTAGTGGGGTGAGCACTTTCCACCATATATCACCACCTCCAAAAGCTACAGTTGTATTTAAGTTATTCTGGCTTCATGCTCTTGTGTCTGAAAACAATGCTTTCAATTTCTGGTTTCTTAATTTTTATGTTATATATATCTAGGATACCAAAGTAAGGGGTGACAGAGAATAAGCCTTCCTATTTATTCCACTGCCTTGAGAAATTTTCCCCTTGTGGTTAGCTTCCTGTAAGTCATTTGTCAGACTGAGTGTTTATTTCTAGTACTTTGGTTAATTTTTAAGGCAAAATAATATATCTGCCAAAATCGGACGAGATTCTTCCCTTGCTGACTTGAAAGAAACCAGGAGGTTGCCTCTGACAAGCTCATTTGCTCTATTTCTTTTTTTGTTTTTCCTAAAAGGTTTTAGAAAAAAACTACCTTGTCTTCTTGAAGAGGATAGTATTTCCTTAAAAATAGCCTTAATACCCCACTTTGTTCTTTCAAATTGTTAACTTCTAAACTATTCTTTGAATATGGTAGTTCCTTCATCATTTTAATGTGCATCTATTCTCTTTTTATGAAGAGCAAACTTCCTCATCATCTCTCAATTCACTTTGGGTTCTATTTATATCCTAACCTTACTGGCAATATTTTATTAGGCTTTCCAAACATTAAAAGGACAACTCAATGCTTTCACATAAATTCATTTATTATGAGGGAAAGGGCATGGCAATGGCAAAGAAGAAAGGAGAAGAGAACAATGACTACAAGATACTACAGCAGCTGTCACCGTGGTCAGACACTGTCAGAAAAATCAGGGGTTAAGTACAGAAGACGAGCTTTATCAACAAAGATTCATAGATTATATTTTAATTAATAAGTTGTTGTCATGTAAATGTGTTCTTTAACTAAACAAAAAATACTACAACAAGGATTTTGAAATTATTTAGGTTACACAGGGTATAACACTTAATGCTAAAATTTTGGATGGATTCAACCAGTCACAGACTAATTACTGCTGGATTAGTAACAGACAACAAGTTGTGCATTAATTCATTAGGAAGCAATTATTACTCTTTTTACAAAGGAGAAAATGTCTGCCATTTAATAGTTGTATTTGGAAGTGCCTAGCTGTGCTTGTAAAATATCTAGAGCAGTTAATTTCAAAAGATTATTGCGTTCTCTCATAATAAAGCAATATACATGGAAATGCTTTAATGAAATGAAATCTCAAACCTTTTGACACTATTTTGAACGCTAGTGCCTTGGAGTTAGACCTCAGAAAAGGCCAGAAGAAAGGCTGTAAGAAAGAGGGGAAGAGCTTGTAAGAGGTCTGCCACTCCTGGTGCTAAAGAGACTTTTGTGGAACTCTTCATGCCAAGGCTCTTTTCCGTAAGAAAAACTGTTACAGGACCAAACAGTGGTGCTTTATACCTCTATAAGCGTATCATGATTAGACTAAGTTCATCTGTGGGGGCTAATTTTTCAGTGCACATCAGCTAACAGCTAATTATTGTACTATCCATTTGTTTTTCACCAAGCGTTCTGAGCCCTCAAGACATAAAAATTAAAACTTAAGAAGAATACAGTTTACAGAATTCTTTAATACCACATAAAGTTTTTAATATCACTTTACAAAGAGTAGAAAGTATCCAATGTGACTGCAGTCCAAGATGAAAAGAAATCAGACACAGGTTAGCAGTCTAGAAAAGAAGAATTTAAGAAATAGTTGATATAATAGTTGAAGGTGAACTAGTTGGTAAACAGAATTTAAGAGACCATTACTCTCATTAGCAATTGTTTACTGAAGATAAGAGGCCATAAGAAAGTAATTTTCATTGCTTTATGTTCTGGTGTAATGTGTGCAAAAATGAAGTAAGTAACACAGTGCACAGCCTGGACTAGAAATTAGAAATTAAGTCAAGACAGTGGCATGAGTGTCCCTCTTCAGTGCTCCATTGCTTATCCTTTCACTGGCTTTTTCTGTCTTAAGATGGTGGTAACAGAACAGCAACATCATTTTGGATAAACTGGGGGCGGGGGCAAATGAGACACAGCAGGAGACAACCATGATTGTGAAGGGGAACAAGATTTGTGATCAAGGTCAAAAGCTTTTCTCATGGGACTGACAGAGAACTTAATATCAGAGGAGCAAGATAAAAGATTTAGTTAAATTATGAGTTTCTTTTTCAACTGCTGGTCAGTGTTAATACCAGCTCCACTGGCAGTGAGAAACCAGAAGACATTAATAGGCACAGAAACGGAGAGACACATGGTAGATAAATATTGAAGATAAGTTATCTCACAGGAACTGAGTAGAGGTACTTCAAAACTTTGGAGGCTAGAAAGCAAGCTGCCAACTGGAAAACAAAGCAAAACAAAACAAAACAAATACCAAACACGAAAAACCAGAGGAATGGATCTTGAAAGGTTTTCTCCTGATATTGTATAAAGGACAGAAGTAGCACACAAGAGAAAAATCACAGGAACCTATAAAGGGCCAATAGGCAACAGGTTGAGGGTATAGAAAAAGCAAACCTTGAAAGCAGGATGAAACTGTGGGGAAGATTTTGGCAGATTTTGGGGTTTTTTTTTTCCAAGTAACAAGAACTACTTGACATCTTTATCAAATTTTACAGCAGGAAAAGGAAAAAGAAGGGGAAAAGGTTTAAGGAGATGGTAAGGTAAAGAAAAGGAGTGGTTTAGAACAAAACTGGAAGTTGTTTAGGAGAAAACAACTCAACAGCAAAGGGAAGCAATACAGTGAAGGAACTGATTGGATCTGTGCTTTGTCCTAGGTCGATTCAACAACACAAGAGCAGAAACAGCTGTAGTCAATGCAGAGTCAACCAAGGCCAAGGATTAAGGTAACAAACAGCTTGTTTCAAGTGCAGAGTGAACAATTTAAAAGAAAAGGGAGGGTAGTACTGAAGCACTGATGGATCCTTTTATGTCATATTCTCTATTTTTCAAGAACCCACTTGATTTCCATCTACGTATGATATGAAAATATCAAAACTAATCACACTAATAAGAAAGTTCTGGTGACTAATCACAGTATTCAAATTAACACAAGCAGCAGTCTAAGTTCATTATTTCTAAAAAATCTTCTTGGAATATTGATAACACTCAATTTCTCTGTTTCAGTGGTTTCTTTAAAAGTATCAACTGTTCTACTGCTACTTTAATCGCTTATTTTAGATGACCCTGGGAAACAGCACATGACTAAACTTGCACCCTGAAAAGTACTAACCATTAGAAAATCTGAAAGCTGCTTAGAAGTTATTAAAGATTTGTAAGCTTCTTTGGTTAAGTATTATGAAAAATTCCCCAAACCAGCCAAATATTTTGCTTTAAATATTTTGTTTGGCTACAGCAATCTATACACGAGTGCTATACAAGTAAAGAAATATTCAGGCGATTAAGAATCACTGGGTCTAATCCTTTCACTTTATCTTTGTTCAGACATATAAATTTTACTCTTAAATTTATCCAAAGACATTTTAAGAACAGACAATGATGAATACATCTTACATGATTATTTACCTAATATGCTTGTGTATAATCTTAAAATAGGATTTGAAATAACAATTATTCATCACACCATTCCAAATAGAGCTGAGAAGGAAGAAAAATATCAATTCCTACTTTAAGCAATTTGAAGCCTTTGTAGTGTACATTGTAGTGCATTACTTAGTATCCACATTATCAGAGTTCTTCTACTATCTCTCATTTCAGAGGTCTGCAGTTGTTTTCCATAATTCAGGTTAATATTGTTATTTATACTATCCCACAGGTACTTATTATGAGTGGCAAAGTATAATATAATATAAAATTTTGGTAATATTATTGATGATCTTCATATTCCCATTAGCTTAACTAGGAATGAGTCTTTGCATAACCGGTAACTACATTCCATTTCCCACTAACCAGGAAATAAGAAATTTTGTCAATCGGACAAGTCAGCATATGGATAAATCAAAACAGGGCAAAAAAATTGCCTGTTTTTTCTGAATTTGAACCTCTGATCAATCGCCTCTAATCTCAAGAAAAAAGAATACATAAAATTCCAAATGATTCCATACACCAGACCTGGCAAAAAATGTGTTAGTCCACTGCGTTTTGTTCAACAGCCAGATTCTCTTACCCTTATCTTTATGCTGTGGGAGGTGTATTTGTGGAATTAAGAATGCCAAAATACAACTGTATTTAAAAAAAAAAAATCAGCTGGAATAAAATACAAACAGAACTAAAAAATACAATTGAAGTACTTCGATTTTTAAATCCTAAGCCAAAAGCAGCTTGAAAGTAGTCAGACTATACATCCAAGACTTAATTGATGATATTTTATCAATGAAAGTGGCAACACAATCTGGTTCTAGTGCCATGCCATGTTTTCAGTAGACGATTACAGAAACAAAAATCATTAAAATGGGAGTGTTCTATAAAACATCAATGTCCATATATTTAGTATAAAAATTTTTTTTATGTGGGACAGATGCCATTAAAATTGCATATATTTTTCCATTGAACTACCACCATTGTTACATGGTATTTTGACAGTTGAAGACAAAAAAGCTTGCAGATTGATCAAGTAAGAGCTCCATTTTTGAAGCAGTAATGAGTAATAAATTTATACAATAAATTGACACAAAGTATCTATGCACAGCACATACATATACAATTGTATAAAACAGAAGGCACTTACCTCACCAAGTCTTTATATAAAGCTTTTGTAGTTTCTAAGTATGGGCCAACTACATCCTCAAACTGGCAAAGAGTTCCTCCAATGCAAAGATGCTTAAAAAGACAGAACAGAAATTCCTCGCGATCCAGTTGACTGAATAAGTCATAATGGTCTGAATCTTCCAGAAGCAAGACCTTGCAGAACACGAAAATAACAAAGTCAAACAGATTAAAATGTCTTATTTGAGATTAAGTTTATAAACAATGCAACTACTTTGCTGTATGTCACACAGAGTTTACATCCAATGCATCTTCCAATGATGCAATTATGTTCAAAATTTATAGATGTAATATAAAGCAAATCACTGTCAGACTTGTGCCCACAAGACATAAGGGAAGATTTTTTAAGAGTCTGGTTATTCACTGGTTAATTGCTCGTCATGCTAATGAAATAATCAATAATCTAAAAATAATCTAGCTATAATTGGTATGTCGATCACTGGCAATTAGTTTGTCTTTGGTAACATTGCCTACATTTGCTTTTTTACTCTAAGTTTACACAGTTATCTCACATTTCTAAAGGAATCCCAAGGATCTCCCAGAGGAGATCACTCAAATGCACATCATTCTTAACTGCAGACTCTAGTGAGCCTTTATCTGTAGCCTGGATTAACCAGACATGCTATCCAGCTGCCTCCATGTCTCACCTGCCTTTTGCTGCAATATTATGTGAACACAGAGGACTTGCTAGGTTAGTTCCAACACTGCACACCGTAAGGGTGGACAGGAATTGTAACTCAGTATGGCTATAAGATGTTTGAGTCACATCAGCCAAACGGCAGATGCCAACCCAGGCAAACTGATCAAAGCTAGACATGAGGTTACCGCCCTCTGGCCCTCTTCATAACATCACTACACAACCTGAGTAAAAAGGAGTCAGGGCAGCAACTGTTGTTGATGGCCACCTCATACTTATCCCACCCCCTTCTTGGCTGAAGCAAGAGGATACCTGGCAGGTAGGAAAGAAACATGGCGTTTTGCAGCTGAGGGCCACCCTCGGACACCAGCAGACAGACAGTTTGCTGCCCCCTACAGTCTACCATCCTAGGGTGCTGACTAATTCAATATGAAGACTTGACTCTTAATTCCTTCTGCCGTCTTAGGTTGTACGAGGAGGAATCCCATTCATTTCAAACAAATGTGAATCCTTCAACTTGTAAATGTAGACACACACATCCCTTCCATGGGAAGGAAAATGGAGAGACTGAAACCCCAATGATTTCTTATTTTAAATGATGCCTGCAACTTTCCTACATCAAATATACTTAATTTTCAGAAAAAAATTCACACGTACCCAGCTTATAAATAAATACATAGTATTTTGAACTGCTAGGCTACAAACCACATCTGAAATTCAAACATGAGCTTGAGTTCTCTCGTTTTCCCAGAACTTTACAAGACAGACCAGTATTTCAGGCCACATCCTGTAACCAGTGTCACTGGTTCAAACACATTGCCTTCAAAGGGTTTGCCAAGTGCAAATGAGTGCATCTCTATAATTATTAAGTACTTATGTTGATTATATATACAAGGAAGAGCAAAATCCAGTTCTCCCACACTCTGCTTTGCTAATGCTAAACAAACATGTTAAAAAAAATGTTTTAGCTTATGAAGCTTCAAAAGAAACACTTACAGTGAAGACATATGTTCATTAAGAAGGAACCACTGTTAGAGAGATTCTTTTTCAGTATAATCTGCTCTCTGACACCTCCACTGGGGTACACCAGTTTTTACCTTGCAGGCCTGTTCAGGAGTTATATTTAGTCCTTTTCTGGTGTTACACTGAAAAATAATTTCCCTTTTCATAGTTTTGTCTCCTTGG
Organism: Pandion haliaetus; assembly: GCA_013401275.1. Lineage (NCBI taxonomy): Eukaryota > Metazoa > Chordata > Aves > Accipitriformes > Pandionidae > Pandion > Pandion haliaetus. The sequence continues at coordinate 51,298 of VYZV01012056.1, read as the reverse complement.
TTTCAGTGAAAATCCATGAAGATGACTTTCCTTAAATGCCTTCACATATGATATGGTCAGCATTCCCAGCCAGTAATGCTTCAGGATGTAGCTATTAACTACATTCAATTTCTTCAACTACCTGGAAGGTTGGGTGAACCTATAGCTCTGGGTATCACGGGACCTTTCCATTGGCACCGCTTGTTTTCCCCTCCTAGGCAAATGAGTCGCTGCATTTCTGCTCCCACTCCCTGCCCCAAGCACTGACTACCTGAGACAAGGGTGGGTAGAAGAAGGTTTTGCCTTTTTTTCCCACCTAAAAAGGAAAGAGGGCCCATCTGGAAAACAGCTGTTGCTTTCACACATTCAGGCACTGCAGTACCTCAGTCATTTCTATCATATGGCTATTGATGCCCATTTTTACTGTGGAAAGTATGTATTGTCAGAAAAAAAAATACTGAAAAATGTGTCCTTATGGTACCTCATAGAGTATGAAAAATCATAAGAAATTATTCATTGCTATACTGACCTTCCTTAATTCATCAGAGATGGGAATATCATCATAATAGTCATCGTAACATTTCACAATATCTCCAGTTTCTCTAACAACTCCTTCAGAGTACAGCCGATCAAAAAATGACATGGAAATCTGTGTACAGGGCACCACTGTAGCTTCAATTTTTGTCACTCTGGAACCTGGAATATAGAGGAAGGCTTCACTCCAAGTGTCTTGCAATAAATAAAATAGAATTTTCATGAACTAATGGTTTTACAGTAATTTGTAATTCAATACAGTGTGGAAATAACTTTTCTAAATGGTTGTGTGGCATATTCTTTAAAAAAATACAGATCACAAAAGTATGACTCAACCACACAGTCCCTCAAAAAACAAAGAAAGCTAAGAAAGAAGCAAGCATAAAGAAAACATTAAATTAATGCTACACTTCATTAAGGCTCATGTGTCTGCTCCCCCTGTTGGTAATACAACAACAAAAAAAAGTAATCAACCAAAACAAGTAACAGATGAAACACCATGTGAACATCGCATTAGGTCACACCCTTAGAAAATCATAGTCCACAGCTTAAGCCTTAAAGAATCTGAGAACAAGTACCAAATTTGGCATGATGAAGTACTAAAGTCAATAGCTGCTAACAGCACCCCACAAAGTAAAAAACAAAATGAACACAGCCCTGATGAATTTTTTGTTTCTCAAGTATTATATCTGAACTTTCTGAGAAGTTATTTTGTAGCTACGGTAAGCTTTACTAACCAGTTATTTCAGAAGTGCTATTACAGCACTTCCTGTATGAATCTGCAGTATTATCTCTATAATCATTAAGTGCAGAGTACATTTTTCTACAATTTTTATGTTTTCTGTGCTTGCAAGTTATCCAAGGCCTGATCCTGTTGCTCATAGACATCTAGTGCCATTTGAGATGCCCTACAGTATTTTCCTTAATGAGGTATCAGTCCATAAGGGCACATATCTTCTCTATATACAGTGGTACATCTACAAATCTGTATGAGTGGTGTTGGGTAAATGATGGCATCTCAAATAGCATTATAATCCATGTTTAAGAAGCTTTGGACTCAGCCCAGTTCCGTCTGCTCTCTATGGTCCAACTGCTCAGACCAAATGTTAAAACATATTCTCTACCCATCTCCAAGTCCCCCTGAACACCCTTCAAAGTGCTTCTGAACAGGAGAGGGGAGGAGAGCACGAGTGAGCATGAGCACACGTGAGCATGCAACACAAAGGCAATGTGTCTTGGCAGAGATAATATTCACAGCTTTCCATGAGTTACTCTTATCTTTTCTCCTCTGTAGGTTCCCTTGATGGGAGATGGGTCAACAACATCACAATGTCAAAAGGCTTTCAACCATACAACTAAAGATAAAATTAAGTAGTGTCCTGACAAACAGACCTAAAGGATCACTGAAGACTAGTATTTAGGAAATGTCCAAATTTCATTCTAGATGACAGTATTGCAGGAACAGAAACATGCCAAAAAGGGATGTATGAACCACGATGCTTCCAAGAGAACCTATCATTTCATTCTGATCCTAATCTTTGCAAGTGTAGCATAACCTAAAATTTCTCTTGCCCCCACACTTCCAAAAAGTCCTTAGGATTTCTCCCATATATGAGCATTTTGGTATCTAAAACCCAGGTAAACTCTACTACCTACCTGATCAACACTAAGAGAAAAAATAAAGAGAAGCTGCAAGTTGATGGCTTGAAAATGTGTCTACTTAATATAAAAATACTGGCATGAAATTTTATAACTATTTTATTGGGCCAATATAAGGTAAAGAGAATCAGCTATAGAGAAAAGCTCAGCATATAATTGCTTGGCTTCACATCTACAGATATGGTTATGAAAAAGGGTACCTTTTATTAAATAAAAAAGGTTTAGGACATTCTCTTACCTGTCCACATAGTGACTATCAAAAAATAATCAAATTATGTAACCAAAATCACAAGTCACAGAATACATGACTTACAGCCTCACAACCTAATAAAAAAATCAAACTGATATTTATTTATTTATTCATTTATGCTTTCTCCCACCCCCTCACCTCCAGACTCCTCTACTTCTCCAGCTTCCTTTCACAGGGATAGAATTTAAATCAGCCTCTAACAGAAATTATTTTGTAAAGACCTATGAATCAAAAACTGAGTCAAGACTAATAAAAATCAGATGTTAAATCACTTGAGAAAAAAGAGACATCTTACATTTTCCCAGTTACTGAGCTCAAAGTATAAGAAATTGAGCTATTTATAGGCCTTCAAATTGTTATGCTTTTATTGGGGGAGGGGGAGGAAAGGAGAGACACTTCTGCTCTGAAACAAGATTTTATGAAAACTTTCATGAGGAAAAAAAAAATCAAGAGTTTTGTAATCTATTCAGTAGTTCAGAAAACCAAACTATAAATGGAAAAGTTTAAATATACTGAAGCTCCTATTCTCCATTTGAGAGGTGAGATTTGAAATTGGAGATTCAGAATTTCCTGGAAAAGAATGACCAGTTTTAATAACACTGTAAAAGTGAGCAATAAAATAGGAAGAAGAAATGCCTTGACAACCCTGCAAGTGGAAAACAAAGAGCTGAGAAGTACTGAAGCAGATTAATCTTCTTATAACAGCTAGCTCTGGAATATCTATAAAGTGCTGCCAATACACTTTTAAATGAACACATTGCATATCTCGTATGGGGCAGATAAACCCCAGATTAGGTATATTTAGAATTCCTCCAAAGTTTAAGATTTTTACCTCAGGGAAACATTTTACAACATACTATTTACAAAACAGTTTATATAGAACACACATAATGCAAGTTCAGTGCTCTGCACTAAAAAGATGGTATTTCAAAAGTAAAAGGTGCAGGTCGATGATTTATATGTTCAAATGACATCTAAAATTTTTGCAAATTATGACCTATAATAGTAGTCTGAAATATCTAAATTCTAAAAAGCCCATTCCAAAGATAGCAATCATTAGAGCTTCAAGTACATATGGCAACTCAAGAACCTTTCTTAGGCAAATACTGAATTTTTATTTACACAAAAAGACAGTAATCCTATCCCTTTGAAGATAACTTTTCAAGTGTTAATTGAGCTTTAACAGATACAGTCCTGCCTCTCCAAGACTGCTGACAGGTGCAAGGGCAGTAATGTGTCCAATGAAAAACTACTATTTAGTTTTCATCGCAGCTATTTAAAAATACAAGTCTCAAGACATAAGTTGTTATGCATCAAATTTTGCTGCTTCTATTTTAGAAATATGAGATTAACAGGTGAAGGGGGAGCTTAAAGTACATGACAGAACTATCAGGTCCTCTGCCATGGAGCCACCAAGAAGGGAAAAAATATACTTACTACAACAGGCAAAAAAGCGTGGTGTGAGAGTAGGTAATTAAGTATCTGTGTGATCAGATGAAGCAGACTAAAGAATATCCTTGTGTATTGTTTACCTAAAATGTTATATTTCAAGTAATGTTCAAGCTTGAGTCCTTGAGACGATGTACTACTGTGGGATGTTACCAGGAATCCCAACACGTGGGGGAGCTGAGAAGAGAGGTACATGTTGCATTCCTTGGGACCCCATGTTTTATGCCACCTTTTGATCTAACAGATGGAGACTGAGGATATTATGGTCTGATAATATTAGGGTGAGGATGAAAAGTCAAGAGAAGAAAAAAATGAGATTAGACACAGGAAAAATAAAGTAATAAAGAACTTTTAGAAACAGATTCTAGGAAAAGGAGATACACAAGTAAGAGAGAAGAGGTAGAGATAAATATGAAAGTGAAACCACGCCCACTGAATTTATTTTTCTTTTAAATTCTTTGTGGCAAGGTAAAAGGGGACCATGGCCTGGAAAAAGACAAAAGGATTATGAAAACAAACTCTCTCGTAAAGTAATATATCGATGTTTTATATAATACTGACATCTTTTTTGTGGGTCCATAAATACTTTCAGCCCAAGCTCATGGCAGGGAGGAAAAGGGAGGTTTTTAAGAACCTGTCTAAACCCCACTTATAGTATGCCCCCACAAAATATCTCCCCTCTGCAAAAAAACCCTA
>VYZV01012056.1:33858-45971 GCA_013401275.1 Pandion haliaetus | reverse complement strand
AAAAGAACTGAGGACTTCCCACAACCCCCTTTTAAAATATTCCTATTAAGGAAAGTCACTTAGCGATATCAGAGTTCACATTATGCATAAAATCCCACTACATTATCACTTGCAATTTTAATGAAATTTTGTGTGTCATTTACAAAATCAAAAATACAATTTCAAAGTGGTGCCATAAAATCATGTGCTATTTGCTTTTGGTCTTTCTCCTTTAGTGTCTCATCTCCATCTACAGACATAAGTGTTATAAGCAGTTAATGATATGGCAACAAACTAGCAGTCAACCTTATGCCATGATTGCAACTAAAGCAACCTATCACATGGCTCTCTTTCTGCACCTAGATCACTTTTGTTGTGCAGATAGCATATTTACACAAGCTTGGGGGGGTGCTCTATCTAATCTTCTGCTCTCTCAACTTTAACGTGTAACAGAGCAATAATCTCAGATCTGTCCTAAACTGGCTGCATCTATAGAAGAGTGTCTTTCTCCAAGTATTATCTGAATAAGGTAGTACTATAATTTCACAGTTAATTATGTCTGGATACATGATCAGGTCAAACGAATGTCACAGACCATTTAAAAACACTTCTAGTAGCTTGGTTTATGGATCGACACAGGGGTCAAGGAAAAAAAAGTGTAAAATATGACAATTTAGTAAGAAACTACATAAGAATCTTTTCTTATTATTTAGTAAAAGAAGTAATTCTTTAAGATATTTCAACCAGATGAAGATACATATATATGAACTGTCATTATTACAAAATGGTAACTTAGAGGAAAATAGTTACAACACAGACTTTTTTATTTAAGATTAATTTATTCTAAATTTACCCAACGTAGTCCATTGTCCCGAAGCTGAGAGCAACTTTAAACTGGAGTTCACATTTTGGTCATTAAAAAATGCCTATAATATTCAAATAAGAGAATAGAAGTTAATGAAATGAAACATAAAATCATCATTTATATTGCCTTGGATACTTTCAAAGTAAATTATAAGGATCCACTTAGTAAGTAGATTCTGTATGATCTTTCAGTTTGGATACTAAATATCACACCACTAGATACATGTTATGTAGCCAGTGTCTTTTATATATTCAAGATATTTTCATGTATGTATTTATATTTGCAGTATTAAGGTTTTACAGTAAAGCACTTTTGGTCCAAGAACACACAAAAAGTTTGTATGAAATCCTTGGAGGTACAGAAAATGGAAGAAGAGATGAAACGATTCTATCTCTGCATGCAGTATTGTCGAAGTCAAAAATGAAATGCTAAGTATGATTGTAAAATTTACATTTTGTAAATAAATTTGAAGCCTGGAGATGTGGAGACACACAAGAATTATAAACAGATACAGAAGAAATCCACAAGTTATTGAAGGAATGGAGAAGATGTTCCACAGTAAGATTTGAACTATTCAATCTTACTGATTTACCAATTTAAAAAAGGAGACATCCATAGTAATATTGGTAACTGATGAGTTTAAATGATAGATAAGCCAATTAAGAAAACCCACACTTATGTATATGCGTACAAGCAGAGTGAATAATCACTGAAGAAGCTGGTAAGAAAATGATGGATTTTTCAGTCTCTGCACCACCAAATCTCTTTACCACCTCTCTGCGACACAGAGATCAGTCTATGTAATATAATGGTCCCTTTGCTCTCAATTAATTCACTGCTACTCAGAGTTCATCATTTCATGGTGATATTTTTACATTTTTAATTCAAAAGAGACAAGCATTGAGAAGGTAATGCATATTTTGTAAACTTCAATAATTTGAAATATTTATCAGTGGGAGATGAAATATTGGTATATATCTGTGTGAATTTTTCAAACTACAAAGAGGCTGAATTCTTTATCCAGGATAACAATATAAAGTAGGAATACAACAAATCAAACAATTGTTTTTAAAACAACAGATGTAAAAACCACACTATTTTTAAAACCACAAATTATTATTTTTTTGTCTGCAAATAGATGAACAGATTTGACACTGCAGACAACAGAAGTGGAAGACACAAAATCAGGAAAAGACTCGAGTCTCAAAAAGCTGAGAGGCCAAAATTCCAGTATAATGCAAGGGTATCCAATGAATTTTAAAATCTTGTATTTTCAGATATATGGTGCATATGCATGTCTAATTGCACGGCGTATTTCTTGTGACAAAGCAGTTAATACCTGTGAGCAAAGGTACCAACTGCATGTACACTATTTAAAGTCTCCTTCTGGGTGGACTTTCCAACATTAAATGCAGTGGCCAAGATCAGCATCCAGTTCAGTGTCCCATTCTTGGGAAACTTGAAAGACTAAACTGTTCCCTCTTAAAACAGGGTAACATTAGTACAGACTAAAATATTTTTGCTGGACAATACAGTTAACCCACAAAGACTTGAGCACCACACCTAAATCACCTGCTTTCAAGGAGACAGTGAGCAGGCGAAAAGCATGCTAATATTGCTATAATGTTTGCCACTATGCAGTTTTCCAATAGCTATAATTTCATGGAAAAAAAGTTAACTTAAAATATAAAGAACTACCATAACAAATTCATCCTTTTGATAGGGCTTAAACTGCTGGTCAAAACTGAACGCTTGTGCTGTGATCCTGCCTTGCATGGACCTGAAATGGAAAAAATGAGATTAAATATTCCGCAGACATACTAGGTATTTATTCACTCTGTAATTTTGCCTAGGTACACTACATAAAGTCCTATTCTGACCAATAACTATACTTTTTTCTTTTCCTTTTTTTTCTCACAGCCGCCTCCCAACCCTCCTTGGAGGGGTGGGGAAGCACCACCGCTGCTCAAGCAGCATCAGAGCAACGCTGAGAAGCTGAAATAGCTCTTGGCTAACTCTGGAAGACAAAGATAAATGCCGTGCACCTCAGAACAAGCGTTTTACGTGCCTGAAAAATACTGAGGAGACTTCCAGCTAAGGTGAGGGGGGGAAGTCACGGACTCGCCGCCACTTCAGAGCGGGAGTCCTGAGNACCCCAGCGAGGCGCCTCTCGCAGCGGGATTTCCCCCTCCCACCATTTGAGGAGTCGGTCCTGGATGTCCCTGTCCTCCAAGAAGGGGAAAGCTTTCTGGGGCAGGGAACGGAAAACGAAGCCCGCCACGCAGCGCCGATCCCCGGCGGACATCTTCCAGAGCCGGCGGCGGCTCGGCGGTTGCCGTGGAAACGGAGCCGCGCGGGCGGTGCTCTGCCGGCGCGCTCCCGCCGCGGGGCTCGGCCCCTCTCACAAGTGTTCCGCCACCCCACGGGGCCGCCACTCGCGCTTCCCAGGGAGGGCCGCAAGACACGTCTGTCCCCCTTCTGACAGGATTTCTTTGGTTTTTACCTATAATAATCCCCTAATTAAACATCAGTCTTCTCCCTCCTCCCCTCTGCTCCTGTCTATGCCCCGGGAAAACTCAGACTTGCCAAAGGAGAGCCTAGTAGACCGGCATGCAAAGGCAGGGGCTACCATTACTGGCTTAATCAATGCCGCCCCCAATAACATAACGCCAAAACGAATTATGAAAAGTGCAAAGTTATGAATTATGAAGCTGTAATGAGTCAGGGCTGCTTCTTGCTTCCCAGGGTGTTGAACCATTTGGGAATAGTGAGGCCATGCTTTCAAGCTATTCCCAGTGGAAAATTTAAGGAAAGTACATCGTTACTCACGGAAGTTATTTTTAAAAGTCCAGTAGAGCAAGAGACACCTTGCAACGTTTGGGGAATTTCCTGCCCTTTGCAGGGAAAGCAGTGAGAGTTTAAGGCTGCCGCACATCTCGCGCCATACACTTTAGCAATCCATCCCCCTCCAAAACCAGCTCTCACTTTGCTGTAAATGTCCAAAAAACTCATTTTCCCATTAATCTGTTGCTTAAGCTAAACAGCAGACCCATTTCTAAGAGGTTTAGCAGTGGTTTTGTTTGTTTCTAATAAAAAAAAAAATAAGTTGAATCCCGTTAAACTTGGTTAGAAAGCAGAACAGAAAGGTGCAGCGTGCCACAAGGGCTGGGAGGAAAGCTGACACTGCCAACATGCACTCCCTTGTCTCATCAGCCCTTAAAAGACATCCTGCAGATTTAACTTGTAAGACATGTTAGTCAAACAGGCTTGTACCAAAGGAATCCAGAAGAAATAGATCCTAAGCCTGTTAAGAAACCCTGTTTTAACATAGTTTCAGTAGAATTCATTGCTCTCTACTTACTCACTAAATTTTGTAACAGAGTGCTTACACCAGCGGGCTGCAGTTCAGCAGATCAAGTTACTGTGCAGCAGCTATGTGACATTTAAGGAGCTATTCCCCTGTATCTTCTCCATCCTGTTTTCTCCACACACTTCCATTCTTTTTCCCAAGAAATTTTACTTACACCTAAACAACAATAGAAAATAAAGCTATGCTATACTTCAAGATGTTTAAATGGTAGAGACTGTTCAAGAGGGAATAAAGAAAAACTGTGCCTTTCTTCTTAGTATTTAAATATGATCTAAAGAGGAGGCACCTGAAACTTTATTGTAACCTTATTCTCAACATGTCTCCACCTACTCCAGCACTACCCCATCTGTTAAATTCCTCTTGCCACTAATAATACTAGCCAGAGATTAAACAGCCAAAGTGAAATAACTGGTTTGGGCAGGGAGTGATGCGTAGCAACAACTACCAAACACAAATTCTCAATTTCAAGTTGAGTGGAGTCAAATATAGGATTAAAAAAAGAGAGTGAAACTTTAGGTCTTTTGGGGCAAAAATTCCTACTGACTTTAGTGAGGATTTTCTCTGATTAAAATGTTGAATCAACAAGCATATGCTTAAATCCCACTGAAATCTAGAGTGTTTAAATGCTTTGATGAATCAGGAGTAAGGAAATGAGTAAGGACTTCAGGACTGGCTCAGGAGGATCAGGACAGGAAGCTCTAAACCATGGAATTAATTTCTTTAATGTTGTGCCATCTACCTATTGTAGTTTTGTAATTCAACATTTCCAGTTCTAAGCAGTTTACAATTATAAAAGTTAAACTGGGACTTTCAGTTTAAACACTGACCTCATTATCCTCATTTACAACAGCCTCAAGTAGAAAGTCAGGCACAGTACTCTTTCAAACACATTTAACTTGTTTTTTAAAAAGTTAAGGATTTTATCGTCTCACAGAAGATTTTTGGAGGGTGGAAAATAGATTTTTCTGCTGCAGAATGAAGTCTTGTAAGTATGTATGATTAAGCAATAGCAGTCCCTCACTTTTGATCAGAATAATTTTCAGCATTGTTTGTTTTTCACATGTTTACTTATATGTGATTTTGAAGAGTTTTACAGTCCTGAATAAACTGTGGGCCTTAAGTGCAAAGCAAACAAACCAGCCTTTCTATGGTAAACAAAAATCAAATTACAGAGGACCAGCCCTGTTGCACCTTCGTGAAGTGCATCAGTCTTTAAGGCAAAGGTCAGATGGTGATGGAGCAGCAGCCCGTTCCATTCAGGGAGGGAGCGAAGAACCTGAATGGCAGCTCCTCCTTCCCTCCTGCAGAAGTCTTCAGCATCGCTGAGGGATAGTTAAGCCACATGAATTAGCCAAACAGAGGAGGAAAGGGATAATTATCAGTATACATCTGTGAAATAAATTAGTCTTTCCAGTGTTACAATACTGTAGGAGAAGTCTGATGGACATTAAATTAAAGTTCAGATCCTGCATCTTGTCTGTAATGAGGACTAGAACGCGCCAGAATAGAAAGCACTGTACATGATGGCGAAGTGAAGCTCCCACAAAAGACTTACGGGGTATCATTGTCCAATTCTAGGCACTTGCACTGATAAAAGATTCCAGGTTCAGGTCTGTGAGAGAGACAGAAGCCAATCAGAAGCCAATTAAAAATATCTCTAAATTACCAAATAGGAAAGACTGTGGTATAGCTGAATTCTCCCTTTTCTCCACCACCACCCTGAGTGTTGCCCTTCAGTAACCCAAGGCTGCAAGGAAAGAGTCTCCGTCCACTCGAGCCATGCTCTGGATCCTCAGGTGAAGGCAGGCACCAACACCTCTGCTTGCAGAGGACTGCCAGAGATTTTCTTTTGAAACACAACCAGAGAGCTCATGGTGGCCACCTTCATACCATGCACCTAGAGCCCTCACCCAGGAAAAGGGAAATCTGGATTTTAGCCTCTTTCAGCATCAGGAAGCTCACAGCTTTTACATCTAAAGTGTCTCAACTACTAAGGCTGGTGTCATGTCCCCTGAGTTAACCTATCATTGTCCTAGCAAGCTTATTTCTGGATCATGGTGTCAGAGCCCTGCAGAGACTCAGCAAGCACTTTTCCCCAGCAATGTGGCTGCCTGCACTCAAGGCCAGCTCTGCTGTAACCTTGGGTCAGATGGCTGTGAGAAGAGATGAGTGGGACAGAGCTGTGAGGCACCTCAGTAGGAACCTCATCCTCTTGGCTTGGGAACTGTGTTTCAGGTGCAGCTGTTGCCCCTGCTCCTTGCTGGAGCTGCATGGACAGCATGCCTGTGCCTGGCCGTGAACCTCAGTGATCCTGAGCCTGACCTCACTCAACCTGTGCCATCACTACAGATGGGTCTGGTGACCCAGACTCGTGGCTGAATGTGATCACTGTCACCAGACCTGTTTTGCTGTTCTGGTTGGGGTGCTGCAGGACAGGGCCATGTCAGGGAGGGCGCTGCCCTACCGGCCTCCCTGTCACCCTTGGCTCCCAGCTCACCCCATCTTACAGAGCAGCCCCCTCTTGCTGCTGCCTGACACACAGTATGTGGTAGAAAGATGGTTGCGTTTATGCTAGATTTGTCCATGTTACCTGTTTTAGTTTATTCAATGCAGTGTATCTGAGTGACTGTTCCATTAATAACCTCTGCTTCCAAAGGACGTGTGATATATTGCTTTATATGTGCGCTACAGCCTTTTATGAGGCTTAATTAAAAAAAAACGATCCCAAAATAGATAATTTACAATTTGCATCATAAAAAGTATTCAGAGATAAGTAGTAAAGAAAATATGTAAGGCTAAATACAAAAAAGTGAGTTTAGGCATCAAAGCAACAAGCATTGCAATGCCTAAATTTTCTTTGGTCCTCCAAAAAGAGACATGACATGCAGGAGATGTACAGTAAGAATTAGTGAGGCCCAAGAAACTCAACACTGTGTGTGTGACACCATCCAGGCCTGAGAGGGAAACAAAGAGGATTCATGCACTTAAATCTCATTTCTCTTGTACAGTTTATGTACTCCCCTGGAGATTCACTGCGTTAAAGCTCTCCTTTGAAGGCTGGTGTCTAAACACCCTTTCTCTAGATCAGATACGGGTTGCTGTTTCTTTTAAACCTAGCAGAAGAGAAAAGGGTTGCTGGGCTGCTATTCCTCTTCTCAAGCAATACATGAGTTGTTCATACACACAAGTAGCAATTGAGATGCCCAGTTTCAAAATCACCTTATGTTTTGAGAGTTCAGCGCTATACCCCCTTTCTTCTAGGATGCAAGCCAAAACCACACAGTTTACATACATAGTTTTCATACACAGTTTACATGCAAAAGCTTATAAGGTGTCTGGGTAATTGTATCTCAAAAACTGTTTCCCTGTGTAGAAAATAACGTTTTACTACAGTAGCTGGAGAACATAAACATGAATTTGTCTCTATAACTTCTTGATTATGGCCTTTAGGAGGGAGGGGGCAACTCTGGGGAGGGGGTAACTCTGGGGCCTGTTCAAAGGCCAAAGACTGTTTATTACTTTTATCCATTGACTGCCTGGCTAATATGAAATATTGAAATAATCTTGGATTTAGGCATGCAAATTCCTCAGCAAACTTATTTTAAATGCTTTTTACTGATTCTGACTAATGGGGGTTATTTCCTTGTTATCTGTAGACAATTGTGTAGCCATACTGCAAGCTGTTCTGTTACCCAGCACAGTTTTTGCACAAATATCAAGAACTAAATTTTGCCTATAGACGTGTTTTTGTCTTGATTTTTGATGTTCACATCTCTTGTGCTGAAAACAAATTCCTTTAAAGTGTAACAGTTCCTCTCCATTCTATGTGCATGAATAGAGCAGTACCAGGCTACAGGATGTGCTGTTTTTCTCTGGACAGTGATCAGGATATTTGTAGGAGCGACTGAAGGTCTAGAAGCTGGAGGCTTGATTCAGTTGCTTGAACTTGGTGTCTGCTACCATTTAAGGTCCCTCAAGGGACTGGAACATCTTCATGGGGCTGTCAGATATGCCACAAGCCCTAGAGGAGACCTGTGCTCAGACTGGTGGCTGGAGATCAGGTGGGCGTTTCAAATGGCACTAGACCTAGAGGTGAGAGCTGAGACATCGGGATGTGTTTCAGCTTCAGAGACTTAATTTTAGATGTCTACTTGTAGACATTTACAGGTCAGCTAAGCCTCCATTGTCATCAGGGGAGATTAAGATCTCAATTTAATTGCTTAGAGACGCATTTCAGATGCCCAAGGTACCTTTCAGATTGCCCCAGATACCCCTTTTCTGATTTTCTGGAATGCCAGCTAGAGGCTGTTTCTACTCTAAGTAATGATATACCTGCCAGGTCCATAAAGGCGATATGCTGCTTTGTCTCAGATGGAACTAGGTGGCCATGTGCAGGCACCTGAATTCAGTCCCAAGTCAGTACTGTCCTCAGAGTCGACAGATTTATTCAGGTGACAAGATGTCTACCATAAGGTGAGCTCAAAAAGATCCTAAACTCCATACCTGAACTCTATTGAATGTATTACTGCATGTATACCTAAAGTACATATTACATGTATACATCTACCCATCAGGCATCTGAAGCTAGGATTCAGGGATGAATTCCAGCTGTGGAGGTGTTAGCTGAGGGGCTAAAAAAGCACACCTGTCCCTTGTATTGTAAATTTACTTGCTATGCCTCTTAGCTACGTACACCTCACACTCTTATACTTTCTACATATACTCTTGATAAAGCATCTAAGACTATTACTTTCCCCACCAGTATGTTGTACATCCCAGTCTAGCCCCACTCCCCCATACATATGAGCAAATTATAGGTATCTCCAGGAACACAGTTTCTGTGCACCTTCCCTCACTCCATCCCACCTTTGGCACACGTACCCAACCTTGGGTTACTTTGTCCCTTCTCCTCCTACTGACCCTCAGGGATCTTTGCATCCTATGCTGCTCTCTGTGCCATAGAGTTGGTGTCTCACTCATAGGTCCTTCACTATACATACTAAAGCTAGACAATTGTTGACTTTCATTAAAAATAGTGGGCAGAAATATCACCACTATCTTTTTCACCATTTTTAATTCTCTGAAAATGGCTATATACAGTACTATTACTATATTTAAAAGTATTCTTTTTGCATATTTTATATTGGACTACTGAATTAGGGATGAGTTATAAGCATACCACTAATGTATACTCCTTGGGTGCTTATTCTGTTACTTATCCACCTTGGTATTCCTTGGCTCTCCTTCTTATCAAATGGGATTTTATAGGGTTTCCATTTTTGGATTATCAAATACAAAATTCAGTCAGTACTGAGGGCTTTGCAGGGAGTGATACTGCGTTTGTGGAGTTTATAAGAGGTTTCAGTGAGGAAAAAGGAAAGCTTCACTTGCTTCACTTCAGAAGGAAATTGAGTGTGGTTATCCAGCAGGATATATTTACCAAAAATATTGTTAGGGTGACTGAAGAAATGTGTATGTGTTGAGATTAGCAAGCAACAAGCAAAGGCAGGCTTACAGTATTGATTTTACACTGAGGAGGATACATCAGTGACAAATCTCAATGTAGCTTGACATGAATGGTTTGAAATTAGGATATTTAGAACCCACAGAGACCTTGATTTCTCTCCTGCAGTGCATGTGAGTTGAGTGTTTACAAACATGTCCCATGTATGCAAGCTACCCATCAATATACTTTGCCTTGAAAAATTTACCTAGTGAAAAATCACAGTGGTCTCGGCTGCTGTAAAAGTCAAAAGCTACGAAGGGTTAAGCCTAAACGCATTTTTTTTCTCATCAAGAGGGAGGAGTTAAGGCAAGGAGGGAAGCTATAAACATGTAAGATTTGGAATGTAGCAGTGCTGCCTAACAAGACCTCTGTCTTTGACATCAAATTCAGACTTTTTTCAGGGCTGGCAGGCAAAGCAAGTTCTAGTGCTCTTTCAAAAGCTGGGTAAGAGGCCATGTGACTTTTGCTTTCATAAAAATAGCTTTTATTGCAAAATACAGTTTCCTTTGTCTGCTGTTTATACTGTTTAAACAAAGTTTATGAAACATTATAAAACAAGGTACCCAAATGTCATCTTCCATTCAGTCTGACAAGTATCCTTCATTGCATAATCATGAATCTTAACGTAGGCCATCTGAGGGACTAGCAATCTAAACCCTGAACCAGTCTGGGAGGGTGGAGAAACTGCTTTGGTTTTGGATTTGTTTACTAAAATTATGAGGTCTTTGCTGAACTGCAATATTTGTTCTTTGACCTTTATAAAATGCCTTATGTTTGGGAGTTTATTTTAAACCATTTAGTCTAAATTCCTATGCAGATTTTTTCTTGCTATTGTTTTCAATCGGGTAAGGAAATCTAATCTATTCTGCTCTTCCTAGAAAAGGGAGGAAGAGATGGGCTCCACTGTGAATTGCTTCTTTTGGTCTTTGGGAACTGAAGTCAGTTCCCAAAGTGAGCACAAAGCTTCACTGCAACTTAAGCATGTAATGTAGCACTAGGCTCACAAAGGACATAGGAGGTAGCGTTGTTGGGTTGACATGCCCATCAAGATCCAGATTCTTAGCTACACATCTGGGATACCACTTCAAAATAGGAATAGTTACAGAGATCCCCCCAAAAGCCCCACTGTAAGCAAAATGATGCCTAAACTAGCCAACAGGAGTATCTGACAAAAGAAGTTTCATATGAATTATGGGAACTGAGGCATGCCCTTGGATTGAAGTCTCCCTGATTTCAGTTGAATACTCTGGCCACTAATTCTACGGTAATTTTTATGCTCTTCAGCTCAACAAGTATTACACTTCTACACAAGCAGAGACAGTTTCAACAGTGAGACTGACGGATTTCTGTCCTATACTGCCCTCTGATCTGCAAGTTATAAAAAGCGATACATGAATACACATTTCCCCTATGGCTAAAATCCAGCTTTACCCACATAGATGAAAGGATAGGGGTCACACAGACACTGTCCCTCTTGTTTTGTGCAGGATTCTGTCTACCAGGACAGCTCTGAGAATGCTTACTGAATTGGGCTTGGGAAGTCACATAAAAGAGGAAAGTCTACACTTTGAATCCTGATGCTATTTAGGTGTAGGACAGATGGTCCGCAAAGTCAAGTTTAAGGCCATTGTAGGTTTATCCTCTAAAATAAAGAAAATACCAAGAAAAAGGTTCTTTGGGGGAAAAATATTTTTTCTTTTCTTTGAAATTTTCCAGCCGACTGTTTTGCTGTTTTCCTCCACAATTATGACTTCTACAGCAGCCAATAGACTATCAGCCAAGACATTTATTTCTAGAGGTAATGCCAGTACCTCCTGTCATGGAAAAGGCAGAGTAAGAGAGATGTTTCACGCAGTTTGACCTGCTCAAAGTGAGATTAAGATTCTGCCAGAGAGCTGGTGATAATGGGCTCCTCACTATGCATCAGGCGCTATGACTGTCCTTGTTCACCTCTGCAAATTCAACTCTAGGACAGACAAACATGTCTAGGGACCTAAAGATAATAAGTACCTGGAAGCAGATTGGCACCCATGTAAACGTCTGAAGCAAAATGTTCTTGTTATTCTACTCAACCTAAGAGACAGGTTATAGCAATCAGGACTAATTGAAGAGTGAGGGTAGCCTTTCAAGGATATGTATTTTGGGTGCATTAAGGCAGCACAGCCTGAAGTCAACAAATATAGGGTCAATTTAGGAAACACTGGTGATGTCAAAACAAAACCGTCAGCTGGTTTGAACAAAAACTTGGCATTTCTACATTTCCTACAGAAGAAACAGGAAATAGGTTTGGAAATAGGTAACCATTTTGGTTTGAGTTCCAGGAATTCTGTGGTTAGTTCTCACCTGTTGGCGAATCTGGGGCTTTTTGTCAGTGTTGGAGGAGTCTACAGGGT
>VYZV01012056.1:11281-26340 GCA_013401275.1 Pandion haliaetus | reverse complement strand
TTATTTTGATGATTTCATGGCAACATATTAGTCTTGAATTTGGATTTTTATCAATAACACAAAAGCCAAATTAAAGAATTCTGCAGACTAGTGCCACTGTTCTTCAGAATGATTTAGCTTTTATATTCAAAAGAAAAGTAATCTCCTCTTGTATTTTCTATATTCCTAGCTCCATGCAGCAAGCCACAAAACTCAAATTTTTTCTTGGTTTCTCATTTTGTAGAAGACACTAATATAAAAATAAGTATGTAATGATATTATTAGCAACATACAATAATATCTGTATACAATATAGTATATATACACTATAATACTTATTTAATGTATTTTTATATAAAAATATAAGAATGTTGCAAAATAGCTTTTATAATCCTCCCCCTCCCCGTGGTGTAGAACCCCAGCATTTTTAAAATCTGTGAGTAACAGATTCTGAGCTACCAGCATGCTGAGTTACAAGGGATATCTGACTCCCCAAATAGCATCTGATCTATTATACCCAGTTTGTTCTAGAATATAATCATACTTAACAAAAGGCATTTGGATTTAGTGTCTCCCAATAATCGCCTTCATCTAAAGTTTTAATCAAGAGATACTGTCTTGTACATAGTTTCATTTAAAAATCTTTGATATGATCAACAGGGAACTTGAAATCTGCTTTCCTGGAGCAGCCTGTTTGTGCAAATGCTATGAGCCAAAAAGGACACTTGCAAAGAGGGGTGGAAGAATCTTAGTATTTACTACCCTTGTTGGAATAACTGAGTCCAGATGATAGGACCTCAGAAAATAGGCCCTTGAGGCATTCTGCAAAGAGATGGTACTGACTTTCGTTCATGCTGTTCTGATGTTGAGTTGAAAGTACGGAGTTTTCTTCTGCGTGGAGTCTCCCTTCCTCCATTAATGGCAGATGCAGAAAAATTTAGAACTGTTCTCGAAGTTTCTTTTTGTATTGGATGAAGAATGGAGATAAGCCACTCTCAAAAAAATTTCAGCATAGTTTTCTGCATGTTATTCAGGCAAAGTTTGCCCTGATGATGATGTTGTCATTTGGGTTGCTCTAATGCAAAACTATGCAATTATATTTGTGCAGAATCTCTCAAACAATATGTACAACATCGCATTCTCAGGAATCAGGTGAAAGAGATGAGATTGAGTCTGCTATAAATGCCGATAAAAAGTAACGCAAAGCTAGGGGCAATATGGTCTCTCCAACTAGTATGTGTGAAGGACAGTTGCATTGGACCCTACATGGTGAATAAAGTAATACGTTTAGACCACAGCTGTGCTGGAGGCAGTTCAGTAGATCTGGCTGTTGAGATTACCACGTGTGCCCAAAAGGCTT
Source organism: Pandion haliaetus (assembly GCA_013401275.1). Classification (NCBI taxonomy): domain Eukaryota; kingdom Metazoa; phylum Chordata; class Aves; order Accipitriformes; family Pandionidae; genus Pandion; species Pandion haliaetus. The sequence goes on along the minus strand of VYZV01012056.1, from coordinate 25,001 downwards.
TCGGCAAGCCCTGCACCTTGCTGCAGGGTCTCCTGGGAATGGTGCTGCCCATAGTTAGCTCCGTTTTGCAACTCCTCCTCCTTTCCTCTTCTCCTTCCCTGCCTGAGGAAACTTGGATCCAGAAGTCTCTGCCTCTGGCCCTGCAACCATTCTCCTTAGGTATCGATCTGGCAATGAATTTAAAGACAATAACAGAGAAAAAAAAAAAAGAAAAAAAAAAGAAACGGAGAAGAAAACAAGCTCATTTTAACTGCAATCAGAAATCCTTGAGATATTAATCTATGTAGCCACCACCTACGTATCTATGTAGCTACTGTCTTGACATGCACTGTCAGGTGCAGTTTCTGTGTTGGAAATGGTCTCTGTGCAGTGATTATTATAGTGCCATCTCCTCTCCTTTCCTGTCATGTGCTCACAGCCAGAAAGAGCCTAAAACCTCTACCAGGTCCCTGAAAAGAGGGGAAGGTGGGTGGGTATTGTGAGCATACAGGGGCCTTCTCTTTTGGAAGTATGTATTTTCTATCCAATTACTGCTTCTTTGAATGTCCCCTGTGTAAGAGCACTTGGGGATAGCCTGGCAAACAGCACTGTTCTAAGTGTTTTTACTTCCAGTGCTATCCATGACGAGGCTTGTGAGTCAGAGCCCCGGGGTACCCCAGGCCCCAGCCCTGGGTGTTAACTAACCGTTCCGGGCTGTGAAGTAGAGCTAAGCCATGGAGATGCAGATCTCGAGAGATGGGGAGGATGGACAGATGAAGTCTGTGACTCCTTAAATGGCCCATCATTGGGCTGTGGTTGGACTCGAGGATCTTAAAGGTCTTTCCCGGCATAAATGATCCTGTGATTCTAACATGAGCTATCAGAGTTTGTGAGCAAGGGGCCTAATAGGGGTTCAGCGGCATTGAGATTGAACCATGCAGTTGGACCATGGCAAAGAAAGACTCAGGAGACAGCTGTTTGTTTATTAGAGTGGGATGTAACCTCAATAATCTTGAAGAAGTCTTTTATATTCCTCTTCTCTGTCCTAATTCATTGAGATAATGAGACAGCTCAACTGCTATGACTATTGGTGTGTATATATATGTATCAGAGTGACTAGAAGTCAGGAATAATTATTTAGTTCTCTGAAGGATATTAACCTCTGGGAAGATCCAGAATGACATGCACATATCTAAATGGATAAATAAGATCAGGACATAGGTCCAGTACCTAATCCACACTAAAAATTTGGTTCCTGCCCATGCACAGGAATGCTACTACCTTGGGTTAACAGACTGTCTGGGCATCAGTCCTACGTCTAAGGCATTTGAGGACCCAAATCTACATGTCCCTGAGTATATGTGCTCTGAAAAATGAGGTATCTTTAAAGTATACTTAACAGATGCAGGTAACACAGAGCACATATCAGAGGAAGGTAAGGGGTGGAGGAGGTGGCCCTGGTTGCCTTTTTGTGTAGGGGTCTAATGGTCAGAGCAGTCCCTCAGACCGTCAGTTTGCCGTAATAATTTGCTCTTACCAATAGGAGCCTTTCTGTCAAGTTTATCTTTTTCAAAACCAAAGTATGTGGGTCTAATAATGTGGCTCTTACCATTTTCATTGCATGTGTGAATACAAAATATGATTTAAGAAAAGACATTGCAGAGCTTGATTCCGAAGCTGAGGCCAGAAGCTTTTGCATAGCACCCTCCTGCATAAACAGCCCCGCTTTTCCAGCTCTGGGGCAAGGTCCTCAGAAACACGAGAAGTGCAGTTTTCAGAGGGGAGGCTGGGTGATCCTGCTCTAAGTACTGCAGTAGGAGGGTATGAATGGCGCTGAGAGCTTTCCAAGAAGGGAAACACAGAAGACAAATGAAAACGTTTTTTGGTTGCAAAGATTTAACATAATATTCATTGCTTTAAGCATTGCCTTGACAGACTGTTGCACTTTGACAGAGCTTTAGTGGCTGGAGTTGAGCAAACTCTCTGGATTGTCTCTTCCAGCTCTTCATACTGAAGAAAGCGTAAAATGCTAGAAATCAATTGCACTTGGATACGAAACTTGTAAAGGAGAACTTCCTTGATGGAAAATAAGATTTATGGGAAGTGTGGCTATTGTGGGAGATAAAGAATGGTTAATACATTTGGGGGAAAAAAAGAAAGAAAAGTTCACATTTTTCCGTCACTTAACACTGAACGTTCAGCCAAAGGAAAAAAGGTATGGATTAAGTGGAAGACTGCCAAAATTAATTAAAGCTTATCATTCACATATTGCCTAGAAAATGTCATCCATCCTAATTATTCCATATTTGGGCTGTCTGGCATTCAGCGACAAATCGTTAGAAAAATAGAAAAGCTGCTATTGCAGTACAGTCTGAACTTTTCTGGAAAAAGCTTGCAAAACAATGAATAGCACAGAAAAAGCGAGCAAGATGTTCCCATTTCCCCAGGGTCACCAGAGAGCAAAGGTACATGATATGAAGCTGAGATAACCTGACTCCATTTCAAAATCTGTTTAAAAAACGAAGGTTAAAAATACTGTGCAACTCTTCTATAACAGTGAGTCCAGGAGCTGATTGAGAGGATGTTGCACTATTTCTTTTAATCTCTACTAGGAGTTCAGGCAGAGGAGACCAAAAGGAAGGTCTAGCTACAGTCCTACAACAGGATGTGAGGATGATCTCTGTTGCTAATTCAACATGCAAAGACTCAGCTATTGTACCTTTACAGGGGAGAAACACATCCTATTTTCACAGTACAAATTGAACATACCAGAGATGTCATTGTCAATCTTTACAACACCCTCTTTCCCCCACACCCCTGCACTGTACAGTGTTACTGTCTTTCTTTCTACATGTGATGTGGCTGATCAATGTTCTTTGCAACAGTAGATTGTACTTAGCAGCAGTTTTCCATGATGTGGATGGAGCTGGCTGTCACCCAAAGATTTGCCTGACATGTTTCTGCTCCTCACCTACTCTCAGCTGTTTAATATATGTAAACTGGCCATAGAATTTGGGTTTGAGTGGCCTCTTATCTGATGTGCATCAGCTGTCTGGGAGAACATAGTTTATGGGAATATTACTACAGCACTCAATATCTGACAGGACTGTGAATAATAGGGTAATTGCACTGTGTGCTTATTTGTTCCAGCAACAGCACAAAAGTTAGTGCAGGTGGAATTGGGAAGTCACATGCCTTGAAATGATAAACTGTCCATGTTGCACAGGAGTATGAAAAAGTGGTGATGACAGCTGGGTGGCACTTAGTTACTTTGAAGCCAGATGCCTCCTGTCTTCCAGATACACGGTCCTTTAATCTCCTAAGAGCCTTGCTGGATTTTGCTGTGCTCTGTGTGACTTCATCTCTTGCCGTGACACTCCGAGACAGCCTCCTGCTGAGGTAGCAGAATTGGTCTGCAGGCTTCAGAGCTGCCTTGTCAACACACACGGCTGGGTCAGTCTATTTTCTAGCATGGTGAGAATGGAAAAGGACCTCCATTTTCTTTTTACTGGTGGTCAGGCCAAATTGCCTGGCAGCATTATTGAAATATTAATTAATGTGCTGTGCATCCTCTTCCGCACGCACAATGACTACTTGACTCTCAGTGAAGAGCAGGTTCCAGGCCATGTCTTTGTGACCTTTCATTTAGCACAGAGGCTCTGGGGGCAGCAGGAGAGAAAGTAGCTCTCGGGATGTTATTGTTATTCCACCTACTAATGGTTCTTCTACACTGGAAGAACATTCTCTTGGTGATTATGTATGATTTGCAAATAATAAGCTATCTTAGAGTGACTCAACCATGAACAAACATAAATATGTAAAAAGGCATTTTAAGCTGTGTCTCCACAAATCTTTACATTTAATAAGCTTGAGTGTGATGTTTGATCCAGTAATCAGTCTGAGACTTATTAAGGCCAGAAACATAAGCTGTAGTAAGTGCAGATTGAGACCACTTTATATTTGACTAGCTATTTTCCTGAGAACTTTCTGACCTAAGTGTGTGACAGAAGCTTTCTTTTTTAAATAACTTTATGAATGTTTGCTGGCATGGCAAACCAAAAGAACAAGATACAATAGCCTCTTGGTATAAATCTCTGTTAATGAGATCAGGACGAGAAACCTCATTGTTCAACTCACATTCTGTCTGAACGCAATCTGCTTCTCAAATTATAAATCAGAGGCAAGACACTGTACCATTGTGTAACCCTACACCCCAGCTCTGGAATGCTTCCTAGTCACAAGAGGATTGTCATCATTTCATTTACGAGAGAACTATCACACAGGCTTGAGCCATATTTGGTCTACAACCCCCGCCTCAAATTAAGACAAATCTCCCCCCTTGCAGCAGGGTATTTTTGTAGGAACAACACAGAAGCATGGATTATAGTGTGCCACATCCTGAAATCTAAAAACAAAAGAAAAAAATTTTTATGTCTATCACTTGCAGAAGCAGTGCTAATTACTAAGGATTAAGAATTTGTTTATATATGCCCTCTATATCTCCATCCCTCTAGAAAACAAACACACATGTGTAATAAGATCACTGAATTGGAAGGTTTAGTTGTGTCTGCAAAGGCGTACTGTGTGTGCAAAGCCTCTGCTGTTTCACAAGACCTTACAGCTCATTCTGCTTCAGAAAGCAGATCCTTTCTGACGATCTGAGACAGTCAGAGCGAGGGACTTAATCACAGGTTGCGGATGGTGCAGTAATTTCGAGAGGTCTGAAGGACATAATTGCTTTCACGTTTTCATCCAGCTTTCTAACAATCCAAGAAAAAGAGGAAAGACTTACTATACTTATTACTGGCTTAGGAGCTGCCTAGGAAATCTCAAGCTCGCTCTTCAGCTCCACTAAATGTAGGCCGTTATACCCTTAACCTAAACGGACAATCTTTCTGGTCAGCCAAGTCACCTTTCGTTTCTGGCAGTACTCAGTCTACAGGAAGGCCCTCCAGGAAGGGAAAGAGGTTCACCCTTAGCAACCTGTGGTCCACCTCCCTAGTTCTGTCTGCTGTTAAGAGCGATATCATGAAAGGTATGTGTAAATACTCATCCTTCTTCCCATATCCCTGCTAGCTGAAACCTCCCTGTGCTGTTCTCAACTACTGAGAATCTCTGTTGGTACTGCCACAGCAGCTGTGCAAAGCAGTGCCATATAGCTCTGTTCTCCAAAGGGAGACCGTGGGCATGGGCTGACTAGAAAACACAGAGATCAGTGTTGCAACCGGAATAACTAAGAGAGAATAACTCCAGCAAACTGATCATACAATCTCTGAAGGCCATGTTCTCCAGTGCCAAACCCTTTGCCTACAGCTGAGAACAGAGTTCAGACCTCTCGAGTAGATCATGCAAATAATTTTTGCTTTTTATTACATGGCCAAATGGAGAAATCAGAAGGGGAAATAATTTCCACTGGCAAGAAATTGTCAAAATATTTAAATGGACCTGAAACTAAACATTTCACATTGCTTTCGACTAACCTGATTTAAGCTAAATTTAGGCTTGAAACCTTATCTTGAAGTGAAAAGTCAGACTTTAAATATTAAAAGAAATATTTCAACTTTAGTGATTTTTTTTTTTCTTTGAGCAAAACTCTTTGCTGAATATGAAGTATTTTAGGAGCAGTTCCTTCTTTAGAAATACATATTTGCATTTATTTCAGTTTGCTTAATGGCACAGTTCTTCAATGACCATCAAATAGCAGACAATGGTTCATTCTATTGGCATTTTCACCTAACTGCATGATAGCACAACCTTAAACAGATTCAGCATCTTTTAGAGTCCCATCCCAGCACTAGTAGGAAAGATTAAGTATGAACAGACATTGCTGAAAATTGGACAAAAGGCATAGGAAAATGATTTTTTTCTTCTTTATTCCTCTCCTCTCCATTTTCTTTTTCTTTTCTTTTTCTTTTCTTTTCTTTTTTCTTTTTCTTTTTCTGTTTCTGTTTCTTCTTCTTTTTTCTGTTTCTTTTCCTGCCACTCTGAAAATGCATGAACTATTGGATACAGATTAAATAAAAATGTTGAACAATTCCTTCCTTCTCAAAACAAACACAAAATTAATATATACAATAATAGAGACTTTATGTGTAGATTTGTGTCACCCACAGCCACTTCTGTCACCTGGATCATTGCCACCATTGTTGCTGGCTTGGGATTTATATTCATTATTGAAGGAAGCCTGCGGCTATGATTTGAAATACAATTCCAAAAACATTGTGGAGTCATCTCTAGTTATATGGGGTCAAATTCATTCTGGGTGAATAAAAGCAGTGGTGTTAGAGCAGGAATCATTATGAGCCAGACCATTATGAATAATATGATAAGGAAAATTAAAGGATATGGAACCTCCTGTCTACTTGATGGAGCAGATTTAAGTGTTTCAGTGTATTTGATGACAAGTGAGTCTGATTATTTCCACATACCAACAGCCATGTTTTAGATGGCACTCTCCGTATTCACTCTGCCCATAGTTTGCTGATTTCTTTTCTAAAGTGCATTGTCATTCCCGTTTTGTCTGCAGAATTTGACAGCATCAGTCAGGTTCTCCTCCCCAGCAGGAGTTTTACCACAGCTTCTGCCACACAGCTCAAGACCTGTGTACTAAATACTGTCCTAATACAGGTAAATGCATATTTCAAGGGTGCCTTTTAGTCTCAAGTGCTTTGAGATACCCTCAGTCCCAATAGCCTGTGGTTGTATAGAACGGCAGTGTTCACTGCTGCGATTTTACACAATAGTTGGCTGCCCCCAAACACTGTCATAAAGTAAAGGTTTACTTGTGCCCCTTTTGGATACAAAACATAGCATTTAAAATATTTGAAACATGGAGTATAGCTGTCAATAGTGACTCTGCAAAGGCCTTCATCCCTTCACAAGGCTGCAGTTCTGTCATCCTCTGAATCTGGTAACTACAGAAAATACTTTTTCCCCAAGAAGGGAAATTGGCCAGGAGCAATGGCTGGAGGAGGAAGGTCTCTGGCCTCTCCCAGCCGCCATCTTCCCCCCCATTACCACTGCGGTTCTTGTCACCACCAAGACCCTATCAACCAGCATAGGCAAGGACCCTGCTGCCTGATGCCCTGGGCTGGCAGAAAACTCCAGAAGAGGATGGAGAATTAGAATCTTGGTCAGAAACCCCAGGCTGCTGTGGCAGCTCCAGCTGCAGCCCAGCCAGTCCCTGCCAGCACTAAAGACATGGCGTAGTCCCCATGTGGCTGCACCATCACCCATGGCTCACACCCACAGCATCTTCATGCCTGTCACCACTGCCTCCAGTGCCAAGAGCAGCCAGGGGCCCTTCTCACCCTGGTCAGGAGGCCTCAGGTCCGTTGCCTCCTGCCACCCTAAAACTGAGCTGCAGGTGCTGGAGTGGGTAGTGGCTATTAACCTGTGGTGCCCTCCCAGATGTAGATAATATTCTTCCTGGCATTGAAGGGCACTGCATAGGAAATGGAGGATAAGGTGGACCTTGGCAGGGGTGCTTTCACGCCCTGCAAACCCCTGATGGGGCATAAAGATTGTGTTAACATCAGCCCCCTTCTTCTAACCCTGGCCTCCTGGCCATGGCTGCTTGTCAATGACACCCTCATCTGGCTCTGGCTCTGATCCACTGCCGTTTGCAACCCATCTGGGACAGTCTCCCTGGCTGCTGCCTTGTATTAGTTGATGGCCTGAAGACAATGCTGTGTCTACACCACTATTGTAACTTTCCCTGAGTAAAGCTGGAATGGGCTTATCATTACACACCCCATATTGCCACAGAAGAGCTGTGGAGCTGCCATCTCGTGCTGAAATCTTGCCTTTATTTGACCCTGGACCCTTACCGCTTGCTTGCAGGCCTTGGATTTGTACCGTATTCATCACAATCAAGTTTTCCTGGGCAGTGCAGCAGTATAAGTAAAATATTATGCCACAGGTAAATTTCCCTTATATAGCCATGATTTATGGCTGGGCCAATTTACTCAGTGTTGCAGCTCAAGGAGCAAATTAAACTAAGAGGGAAGCTGAGTGTAAAGCAGCAAATTTCTTTCCAAGAAGAAGAACACATTTGCTTTCTGTGAAAGTTTAATCTTATCAATGAAAAATTAATTTTGTGCTCTGGCTCCCCTGTACAACTTGGTGTGACCTGTTGGTCTTTAGCCTTTTGCTTAAAGTATACTTCGTCGCATGGGAAAGGATACGTAGTGGGGACACGTGGTTATTTTTTGGGACCATTTGCATGTCATTCTCTGTAAAAGCACTGAGCTGAACTTGCACCCAAAACCATCCCTACGTATGTTCAATGAAGCTGAAAATCAGGCACATAGGTGCACATCTAAAGAAACTTTGTGGGTGTTTTGTGTTTAGGCTTATGCTGGAAACTATAACTTTAACCTGATTTTCAAGTTTTCATTTCATATTAAAATTTTATTGTAGAAAGAATACGGACTAATTTCTTTAAAAAGCAGCAAAGATGGTAGGCACAGTGAAGAGTTTTTGAAAGAAATCTAAGGCACGCAAATTTTAGTATGTTCATGTCCAAACCAAGCTTGTTGATTTTAACATAGTTACTTTCCTTCATACTTGAAAAATAAAATGAAGCCTTTTCTTTTTATTTTATTTTTTTTATTTCTATGTGATGAATAGAAAAGCCTGGAAACAACAGTCTGAAGAATAACCATCAACTGATGGGAAGAAAAGCTCTTGTTGGCTCTTCACAAGTGCTCAGAATCCAGCAGCTGCCTCTGGGTCCACTCTCCTAGCGCGCATTCCTGATGCCTGAGAGTCACACTGTTTAGACACCTAAATAAAAACCATACTTTAATGTTGTCAAAAATACCAAAGTGATCTAGGAAACAAAGCTGTTGTTATCTTTCAGTTGAAGCTTGTGACCCTGAATCAAATAACTCATTTGAAAATATTTTCCTAGAAACATAAATGCAAGCACCTTTTTTTAAAAAAAATCTCTCCATTTAACTGAGGAAGTTGACTCACGGGCTTTGCTTTTGCCACCTAAACTGATAAACAGGAGAAGAAACCTGGTTAAGCTGGTGCTCTGGCTTGCTGACTAGCAGGGTTGGTTTTGATCCATGGCCTGTGGTATTTGGATTATTTGCTTTCTTAATCTCTGTGGGGAAACTTTCCCTCACTATTTAAATATTAAATCCTCGCCATGCTGGAATGTCGCAGTGTACTGCATACAAACAGAGATGTAAGGGCTCAGTATTTTCAGTGCAAACTAATTTGGAGTTCCAACTCAGAAGGCCTTTGTTCATTTGCTCTGAGGATACATGCACGTCTCTTGCTGGGAATCTGACATGTATTTGAGCATCAAAGACCCAATAAGTAGAGACACATCAGAATCCTTTAGGCATGTGGACTGCAGCTATAGTTTCCCTTTTCTGGCAGCAGTGTCAGGGCAGATGGCAAAAGCGACCACAAGACACCAAGTTTCTGCAATTTTGATGTTTAACTGAAGTCAGACCCTTTAAGCCTACCAGATTTTTCCTCCAAAGGTGTTGCAATGCCTAGCTAGAGGAGAAAGGCAGCATTATTCCATTCTTGAAAACATTGTTTTGAAAAATTTAATTTTTCCGTAAACGCCCTTAGTAAAATTTCAGCTGCTAACTATTTGCTACATATATAGCTTGCCTTAATCTTGGGACATCACGCACCAGCAGGTAGCTCTAATCCCCTGATAAATTGTCCATTGTTATGATGGGTGCGTTTTCCTCTTCTCCCCTTTTTACAGGCTGGTTCCCTCCTAAGCAATGGCAGCACTTATTAAAGATAACGGTATGATGATCATGGTATGGTGGGTAATAACAAAGCTTCAAAAATACTTTTGCCAAATAATAATTTAATTGCTTCTTTTGGGAAGATGCATTCCATTTGGAGAAATGCCAGCGTCCCTCTGGGTGCACGTTCCCGTGGTTGCTCTGGTACGGCACTGAGCCCACTCCTGAAATACAACTCTCCTAAGCTCCCATACACTTTAACAAAGATGAGCAATAACACTGTGTGGGGTTCAGGCACATCTCTGGTGGAAATATGGTAGTGCTTAAGTCCCCAGACAAACCCCACAATTCTTTCTGTATAGATACGAACGGAAAATCAGGCATCAAATAAGGAGTTATAAATGCAGAGATTTAGTAAATTGCTTTTATTGCTTCTAGCAGCTAATTACAAGCCTAGATTTGTTGACCAATTCCATGCATTGTATATACCTTATCCAGCTTGTTTCAATATTCATCTACTTTGTACTGAAACAGCAGAGGAAGTGCAGAGGAAGTTAAAAAGTTACCAATCCTTAGCAATTAACTAACTTCACAGACTGAGGTATCATGCTAGTTAACTAACTAAAGGCCTTTAATCTAGAACTGACATAACAATGCAGACAGGTTTATCACCAAACACGTCAAATCTGTTGACAAGTTAATTGTCATGCTACAGACGCATTTAAAATTGAGGGATCAATGTATAATCTGCCAATCCAAGACTGCCAAAACGAATCTGTCTCTCCAACATAACCACTTGCAAAGACAACTGCAAGTGCATCTAGCTCTGCAGAAAGACACTCAGACATGTTCTTAGACTAAATACACCCTTATGCAGAAAGTACTAATATTTGGCTCCAGCTGGGTGTCTTAAACACAGAAGTGGAGTCCTCATCTCCAGGCCTGTTGTCCCCACTTTGCTTCCTTTTATGTAGAGATTTTGTACTATGGATTACAAAGGTAAAGTCAATCAGGAAAACCAAACCCCAACATTTGCTGATGAGCTAGCTGAGTACTTATGGTTTTACGTTTCTAGAATAGTTGGTTTAGCCTAAAGCTGACATTGATGTAGAGATGTTTACCTACGGGCTTCAGTGAAAGTGCATCTACATACCATTAGTTGTACGTTTCCTTCCAAGGCACCTTTCTTTCTAATTTCCTGACAGTTTCAGCCTGGGGTTCTTTACATGAGGAGCTGAGGAAGAATTCCTCTTTAAGTGCAAGTGTTGATAAATGTTGTTGGGAAAATCTGGAGAACAGGAATCTACAACAAATTCAGCAAGACCTGCAGGAGCATATGCTAGGACAACTATGATGTTGGGAGCACAGTCAGTTTTAGAGCCATCAGAAGTAGCTACTGAATATGGGCAACACACAATCTGCAATAATTTGCACTACAGCCATCAATATAAAGATAAAAGGTGAAACTCTATGTATTATTTACTGATATCAAGTAACTTTTACAATATATATTTTGCAAGTGTAATAGAATCTATTAGTGAATTAAAAAAATCAAGAAGTTAGGAAAGTAGTTCACACATAATGTAAGTAGCAAAATATTTGTTTTCCTTTCACTTTAATTATGGGTACAGGAAATTTACACAAACAATACAAACACTGAAAATGTGAAGCATTTTCATTCTTCTAATTTTACAATAAAGTGCATAATAAAGTAGACATAATTATCCTCAAAATGCTTACCAGTCAATTGACATTCATTATTCGAGTTACTGCTTTCGTCTTCATTTTGTTGCCAATTTTATAGAGTTAAATAGTATACTTATTACATATAAAGTACATAAAGCTGCAATATCCGGGAGCAGATGTCAGTATCTCCTGTACAATTGCAATCGATTGCTAGCTGAGGCATTCTGGTACTGCTGTGAGGCTATTGTAGTGTTCACCAAAGGGGAGGATATACATTGCTGAATACTCTATAATAAAATGGAGAATAATGAGATATACAGGTATATAAACAGAAGTGTGATTATGTAGAATATGACATTCAAGAAACATCATTTGATGATGTCATGTGATCTGTTTTCCATTATATAAGCAACTGTGCAACTTCATCTGGATTTAGAGGTTGATATTACAGGGTGCAATGTCATTCACAGGAATTACTGAGTGAATACCCATACTTTATTTGGCTGCTCTGAAACTGGGAGAGCTGAAGCAGGTTGTTCTGTTGGTGAAGTAAAAATTTAAGATCCCATCACTTCTCATAGCAGAAGGTTTGATGAAATCTCAGTCATCTATACTTTTTCTGCAGCTGGGCACTTGTATGACAGTTGTTCACTCTTATCATCAAGAAGAATTCCAAGCCACTGCCTGAGATCTGAATGTATATCTTCAGCTGGACACCTGTATAAATGCTTAAGTATATACTTGTAGGGAAAGAAGGGTCTTAAATGTCCATCAGAGAACTTACAGTTCCAGAGACTGGACAGCCTGAGTAATGTCTGGTGTTTATATCTTATTTATGAAACAAAAATCTTGTAGGCGAAGAATTAGGAGAAAGCTTTGTTACAGACCAGCCAGTCAAGAAGTCTGACTACTGAAAGCATGGAAAATACATTGGTGGGGGGAATAGATTTTTTTTTTTTTTAAAGTAGGACAGGCTATGAAAACAGCCCCAGAGAACATAGAAACTCAAAAATGCTTTAGTAAAACACAGTTAGATCCAATAAAGGTACCTATGCTACACTAATTGCTGAAAATTACAAAATTTACAAGTTGTTTAGCCATAAAGAATTAAATTTGTAAGACAGGAGGCAGAAGAGAGGAAGCTGAGGTTCCAAGTCACACCTACTACTAGGATTCACAAGAAGAGACGTAATGATGGGCTCTATGTTCTTTTCACAGTCCCACTTCAAAACCAGTCAATCATTTTGAGTTTAGGAGCCTGGATACTTTCTGCGGTTTTTCAGTCTCAAGCTCGGTAAGTGGGAAAAGCCTTCCGAATAAAGAAGCAAAGTATACGAAGTATGTGAAAGTATATAAAGTATGTGAAGTACATATATCATATATAAAGTATGTAAAGTACAGTCATCTGTGTATATTTTTTCCTCAGTACAAATATATAGTAAAGGAGGAGACTGATAATACAGAATTATACATACTAACTCCTGCACTATAAACTGAACATTTGAAATGTAAATTTTGTACTTTGGACACTCATCTGCCTATTCAGTTCTTTACATTCCAGGTATCATAATTATTTTGTTTGAAACTGAGAAGACTGAGAATATATGAAAGAAAATACAAACACTTATTGAAGAAAGGTAAGACCTATCACTTATAGAACATGGCATATCTGCAGGTCAAAGTAAGAATTCATTGTATTATCAATTATTTTATGCACTACCATGCATCATGCCCCCTTTCCTATCTATGTTATTAAGAAATACAAATTAACTATGAGCTATATACAGTTCAAATGGACCCTGCTAAATTAGTGTTCCTTAAAAGTTCTTAGAACTACCTGGACTTTGCAAGTGTCTTCATATTCCGAAAGGAAAATGAAGCCAGAGGATAAGGCAGTCTGGTATAAACTGTTAAAGCCTGTTTACAGTACTATAAAGTTCATATGTAATTTTTTTTTACATAAATAGAAATCTGAAAATCTGGCAAGCCAGTTGAAAAGATTGATGTCAATATTTTCAATTATGTTTTTACTATAAAATAAGCCATAAGGGTCAGTTTGTAGGAATTAAAGCTGAACATATTTAAATTAAATACTTACTAAAGGCGTGGTTATCTGCAAAACATTTGCAGCAGATGGGTTTCTGGTGATGGCTTCTTGAACATCTGAAAATAGCATAAAAGTATATCATAAATATTATGTCAACTAAATGCTACAATAGAAATATGATTCACAGTCAAATATTCAACACAACTTCCCAGCGATTGTGGAAATGTAGTTTAATAGCACTGTTCTTTTTTTCCCTACCAACACCTGCTGAAGTATATGCTGTATC
>VYZV01012056.1:0-11268 GCA_013401275.1 Pandion haliaetus | reverse complement strand
CTGTATCTGTATTTTTAAAATTTGTAATTTATTATCTGAACAAAAAATTTTATGTCAATAAAGAAATCTAAAGCTAGAGAAAAGAATGCCAGCTACTCTAAGCTGGCAACAAAAATTCCAGACTTAGATTGGTTACTGACTAACTGTTATGAATTAAAAAGACCACTATGAAGGTACACAGTTTTAGTCACGTAATTTGGCAACATGTGAAAACAAAGCCAAAAAAAGGGGTTCAAAAAGGTCACGGTTTAAAAAAGCAATATACTTACATGACATGTAAGTACTTACAACACTTACTTACTTACTTACAGGTACATACTTACATGTACTTACATGTCCTATAAGTCCACCTGTAAAATTTCCCAGCTTATTACCAATTTTAATCCCCAAATAATTAGGCAAGCTAATTAAATTTCTAAGATACATATATATATGTATTACATTAATTTTCACAATTACTTCATCTGCAGTTAACTCCTATAATTCTTTCACTGTTTCTTTCATATTCCTTATGTACTTTTCTTATAGTTTTCCTTTTCACACTTTGCAAACTTCAGCTTTCTTGCTCCCAGTTCTTTTGCTGCATTTACCTTTGCCTCGATTTCTTTGTCATTTCTCTGTTATTTATGCAGCAATTTATTTTATATTCTCTTGTATTTCTCTTTTCATATCTACTTTCTTAACCCGAGCACATCGTACTAAAACTCCTCTCTGACAAAAGACAGAATTATTCACTTCTATTTGCCTGGAAGCAATAACCATGAGGTACGATATAATGACATTCTGAACCATTGTTTGATGGGAGCAGGAATTATAAGCTACAGCTGCAGAAAGTTTCTAAGTGGTTGCAAAGATCTTTTACTCTGCTTTGCAGTTTACAGGAAACTGAAGCCTTTTTCCTCAAAGTCAAGCCGTTCACCATTTAATGTAGAAATGTATGGATAGTGTGCAGAAGCTTAATAAGCCCTGGTTTAGTCTGATTCCAGTTAATCAGGGGATAAACTTGGGTAACCTGACCATGAAATGGTGCAGTGCAGAAGGAAAAGTAGTGGAATAGTAAAATAAAATCAGTGGACTTCAAGAAAGCAGACTCTTATAAACTCAAATAATTGGCATGTAAAATTTCATATGAAAAAAGTCCAAGGAAAATGTAAAAATCCATTTGGCAGTTCCATAAACAGCAAAAAATGGCAAGCAGAAGTTACTCCAATGATACGGAAAGCCAAGCAGTCCAGTGAAGAGACCATGTGGACTAAGTCACAAGGTCCTCACTGGTTTCAAACACAGGATGGAGCACACAAAATACAGAAACTATGTCAAACTAATGAGAATTTTTATGAAAGACCTGTATGATCATGTAGGTCAAAGCAAATACTAACCATTAGATACAGTAGCAAGAGACCCAAGAAGTATGTTTGTTCTATGAGTACATTAGCTATAATAGGATGACGAATGAAAGTGTTAGCTAATTAATCACTGGAGAGAAAAAAATTATCAAGAAAAGTACAGATATTTCCTCACATTCTTCAGCAAAATGGAAACTGTGATTGGAGAGCTCATGTAAAAAGCACCAGCATGAAGCAGGTAAGAAATCAGCCTGGCATAGAGAAAGAACAGGTTAGAGAACACTTAAATAAGTTGTCATTTGTAAAATAGTTGTGCAAGTGATATTCACTTAAACATTCAGATTTGGCTGCAGCACTCTCAGAACTCAGTATTTGTGATCTTTCTTTAAGAATTCATGGAGAGGAGAAACATTCTAAAAGACTAGAAGAAAGAAAATGAAAAGCCATTAATTATAAAGGGTTACATTTGCAAAAACATAGGATGTATAATATAAAGGGTAAATATTCGCAAAAATAATTGCAAAAAAATTAAGACGGATAAACATTGGAACAGATTCCCAAGTGAGGCTGATATATCTGATACATCTTTAAAGAACAATTTTTACAAACATCTGTTAGAAACAACAGCTACTGTTGGGCTGAGCCAGTTTCTGAAGGTGTCCTCTAGCCACATTTTGAATTATTTTTTTGACCAAGGCAAAGTCACCATTATTTTAAATTAATTTCATTGACTTTAAGAAAGGTTTCATGATTTTGATCTACTGTTTGCTACATTTAGTAAAGAATAACAATAATAATAAAATAGAAGAAAAATATTTCTATCACAGGATTCATGTTTTTGATCCAAATTAATCCATGACAACAAAACATAGAGTGATATAGGATCCTTTTTATTATCAAACTTACTTTGTAGTCTTTGATCAAGACGATCAAGAGACTGGAAAATCTTCTGTTCTTCTACTGAAAGTGCACTCATGCCTGGACGCGGAGCCCTGTGAAGCAGCAAGGGCTGTCTAACTGGTTGCACACTTTCCATAGCTGCCAGGATTTCATCCTCTGCAACGGGTGTACTTGCTAGTTTTTCTGCCATAAGAAACTGAACAGTGCTTTCTGAAACTGAAGAAATTACAGGGGTGACTTCAAATGAGAAGAGCTCATGACATTTAAATATACTGCTTGATTTCATGACTATAGGTCTGTGAAACACAAAATACACATTAAAAGATCAAAAAGGTGGCAGTCAGGAAGCATGATACATTAGAAAATGACATAATTAAGATCACTAATGCATCTTACAGTTGGCACTACAGCAAGTTCTACTGACTTTGGAAATATGGAATGACAGAAGCAATACCTGTCCATATCCCACAGTTATGTATGATGCATACAGCTGTCATACAGTTAAATACAAACAGGAATGGAATGAAACTTGAGTATACGTTGTAATGCATTTATAAAACCATCAATATCATGACACATGATGCTGTATCTTACATTTCTGTGAAAAAAATTAGGTCTAGACAACAAACTACCTTTTCTTACTTAGAATCACTGATGCCAAAAGACACAAGTGATGTTACACAATGGAAACATTAGGTCACTATGTATAACAGAGAATCGAAGTGAGATGTGTTACTATACCTTCATCAGACTTATAGGTGTTATTCATATTTTGTACTGGATCAAATGCAGATTGAACTGGACTCAGCTGGACAGTACATAACGAATTCTATCAAAAATATTATAAGAATATTTTAAGTGTAATTTAAGGTAACTATACTACATCCTGAACATTTTTTGTTTATTATTTCATATTACTGAATATTTTCAAGTGCAAAAATATTACTGTATACTAATACAGTGATGTATTCTAGTTGGTTTTATTCTTTTCTTTAGCAGTGACAGCAAGCTGACTAAGCACATTGATACAAAATTGTGTGATACTGAACAAATCTTTGATACTCCTGAAACTCTTTCCATTCTGAAGATAAATAAGATTTTTTTTTTAATAGTATTTAATATTTACCTGCGCATGATGAGTAGGCTTCCGTCTTTTAGAGGCTACACTTTGTCTTCTGTGTTTTGAAAAAGCTCTGTGTTTATTCTCATGGTTGTCAAAAACCTGTTTTTGTCTTGTAACAGGAACAACACCTTAAATGCCATGCATAGAAAAATAAACCAAAAACGTGTAAAAACATGATAAAGATAGTAGTAGCAAAACTAGTAATGGTGACTAAATGTCTCTGTCCAAATTTAGATGTTTACCTTGTGTATGTTTACATCTGATCTTGCTAAATGTATTTTCTTATAGTGAAAAGAGAGAAACAGGCACTTCTAAGGCATATTTAATTTCATGTTAGCCTAGGACTATAAGATACAGAAAGTAATGTTTTAGAAAATAAGTAGCATTTAGAGAATAATCCTAAAGTCTAATTGTCCAACACAGTAAATGTCTGTTGCCAAGACGCTGTATCTTACATCTTAATGGATTCAACATTTGTTAAGATTACATAGCACAGTGCAGAAAACCTGTAATAGTTGACACAGTTTATTTGATTCACAGAATCACAAAATGGCTGAGGTTGGAAGGGACCTCTGGAGGTCATCTGGTCCAACCCCTTGCTCAAGCAGGGCCACCTAGACCTGGTTGCCCAGGACCATGTCCAGAAGGCTTTTGAGTATCACCAAGGATGGAGACTCCACAAAGTCTCTGGGAAACTTGTGCCAATGCTCTACCACCCTCACAGTAAAAAAAAAGTGTTTCTGAATTTCAGAGGGAATCTCCTGTGTGACAGTTTGTGCCCACTGAAAGGACCAGAGGCAATGAGCACAAAAGAGCCTGGCTCCGTCCTCTTTGCACCTTCCTTCCAGGTATTTATAGACATTGATAAGATCCCCCATGGCCTTCTCTTCCCCAGGCTGAACAGTCCCAGCTCTCTCAGCCTTTCCTCATAGGAAAGATGCTCCAGTCTCATCATTATCTTCATGGCACTTAATTGGGCTCTCTCCAGTCTGTCCATGTCTCTCTTATACTGAGGAGCCCAGAACTAAACACAGCCATCCAGGTGTGGCCTCACAGGTGTGATTTGTATCATCGTTTAAAACCTTAGTTCTACAGCTTGGGATTTTCTAGTTAATCTTACTAACTTATACATCTGTATACTAATTTTAATGACAGTACTGCTGTATACTATTTTCCCTCAACTAGAGAGGCCTAACCTAGACATCATACCTCAAATTTATCTCAGTTTTGTCTGGTGTAATAATACATTTTCAAAATTAAAGCATCAAGTTTCAAAATTAAAATTAAGTTCTTAATTAAACTTTCACGCATACCAACTTGAGATGCAAGTCAGCATTTTCATGTGCAAGTCAGAAATCTACATATCCAAGGAGATATTATATTTTCATTTGTAAATGCAGTTACTTGATTTATACTTGGGAAGATAAATTACCCATTCATGATTAGACCAAGAGGTCTTTTAGTGATTTTAACAGAATTTTATTTTTTTAGTTGTTACTACAATGATATTTAACAAAGCAGAATTCTTACCATTTGCAGAAAAAGAAGACAATTCCTTGATCCTAGAAGCAGATTTGAAACTAGTCATCTGGCTGCTGCCATCAACAGTAACGTGGGGCACATTAGCTTTAAAAGGTTGCCATTTAATTATATGTGAATTATTGTAATGTGATACATGGTGCTGAATAGCACCTGAAAAGAAAAGGAAATGTGATCATGTTATATTCAAAACAGGCTAAAGTTTAAAAAGAAGCAAAGAAAAAACCCTTGTTATATTAGTAATCACATAATGTTTTTCTGAAAAATAAAATCCAGAGTTGCTCTATTGATATGCATCAACACTTAATTAGTTTGCAAGACATGCTAGATCTATGCCAGGGAAAAGACTTCTTTGAGAAATGTAAGACAAAAATATAATAAGCAGTAGTATCTCTAAGGGCATGAGATACTGAGCAGTCTACCCCTGTTTAACTATAAGCATGTGAATTAGTCCTGTATTTGTCATAGGCTAAATGTTAAAACACATTTTTAAAGCATTTTACTGACTGAACACCAAAGGACTTAAAATAATTCTAATATCCAGCTGCAGTATACTATGTGTCAGCCAGAAGATATACCACTCGAAGCCTGGAAGCCCAATTAAAGGAAGATCCTCATGGACAACACTTTATTTATTCATCTTGTTCTGACATTCTTTCTGTACATTTGGCCAAGCATTGCAACAGATCACATTTTCTACAGTGTCCTCCCAGACCTCACTGAACTTTGTAATAGTGCCACAGCAGATATTTCACTCAAGAACAATGCAGTATTCAGTCTCTCACAGCAAGCACTTCAGGACAAAGACTATGGTGATCTATGTGCATTTGCAGGCAATAGAACCAATAATTGTAACTCATTAAGAGTTATCTGGAGTATTTAAAATAAAGAAGACTTTCAAAACACAAGAACTAAGCAGATACTGAGAGAGGGCCGCCTACCCAAATTTTAAAATGAGGTTACTCAGCTCTTCCTCTAAAAGAGCTGGAGCTATGTGACACTGGGGATGTAGCATCTAAAGTTGCAGTGAAGACAGTATTAGTGGTGCACACCACTTTGACCCAGTAAATTTCCTGATTCATTAATCTGATGTGCAAATAAGGACATAGAGAGGCAAGTATCTCTGCTGGAGGCGAGACACAGTAATGCAAGACTTCATTCATTTCCAATGTAAAATCAAATAGGTTAATTTAAGTCACCCATATCTTAAGCTAATCTGACTTTGAACTGGAATGGACAAGCAGATAACATTCCTCATTTCCCACCCCTGCTTGAGGCCAAGAATATTCACCTACCTCTGCTCGTACACAACAGAGCTGTTTTGAATCACTCCATAGTTAAAACTATGCATTACTGTAGATAAAACTAGAAATTTAGTCTTTTTAAGTTATGGGAATTACTTGTTGTGCTAGAAAGTATCTTTCAGCTGCATGGCCAATCCTCAGGGTGATCCCAGTACGTGAAGCAGTTTGAAGTGCTGCTTGTACCTGAAGGAGGGTCTACAGCTTCAAGGAGCTCTGCCTCCAGCTGCAACCCTCAACAGGAAGGAAACCAGCATACAACATACAAATTACAAGCACAAGGGTGCCATCAGTGCCCAAGGCACAGAATACTGCTAGGCTGCAGGGGAGAAACAAGGCAAATCAAAAAGCAGGAAACCTATTTTGAAATGTAAATCCTGGGAGATTAAAGTTTATTCTCCCAAAACTTCTTATGCATCTTTCCTCTATTTTACCAATCAATCTCTGCATCATATTGTTCCCAAGGTTAATTTTTAATAAAAGGCAGGATTGGTCCTCTAATTTCTTAAAATTCTTTATAAATCAGACATACTTTGCAGCACAGGAAAATTTGCCTGGTAGCAGCTCTTTATTTTTAACTTGCATTTAATTTTTTTGAGCATTAATTGTATTAACGGGACTAAAACTTAGTAGTTTTAGGCACTTACAGGGTCAGCATTTTAAAAACATGGTGGAGCCACATTTCTTTCACTCTCAGGTGGCAGTGACTGTTGGACAACTAGCTATGACTCCCAGTTACCTTGTAAAACTTGTTCATACAAACCCAGTCACTTCCTCCTATATCATTATTTAGACCACCTGTCACATCTGCTCATTAGTCAGGAATATAATCTCAGGGAAAATACTTCCTTTTCATTTAATCTTGTAGAGAGCTATTAAAAATGGGGATCAATGTTTGAGAGGCCTCTGGGCACCACTAGAATAGAAATGACAATGACAAATGGTGAAAACTTCTGAAAACTGGCTGTATTGTGTGAATGGGTGGAAGGCTGGATGTTTTAACTGAAAACAAATTTGTGATGCAATTGAAAAAGACTTTCGTCTGAACACCCACCCTCCCCCCAAACCCAGAAACATGACTCTTACCAGTAGCAAGGTCTTTTGGAGCTCGGGCAGTATGTGCTCCTTGCCAGGAGGTACTTGTTTTTCCAGCTGCTGGAATATGATGGAGATGTAATCCATTTTCTGCGTTAACAGGTCTTCTTTCAGTGCAGGTTACTGAATGATTTTGACAGGCACTTGTCTGAACGCTATTTACAGAACAAGTAGTTTTTGCCCAAGGTTCATATTTGGCCGTGCTGCAGCCAGGTGTAGATATCGCAGTGGCCAAATCAGAACGACAAGTAATACTCTCACTGTTTTTTGTACCGTTTCTATTTAAAACTCGATCTGCTAACACAACATGCCTTTCATTTAAATCACTCCTGCTTGTAGCGGTAGCTTGAAGGCTTGAAGGCGGCAGTGGCTGACACCCAGGGCTGGCTGCGTTTTTGCCACTTCTGTTTCCCGGCAGAGGTGCGGATGGTGGGTGAGGTGCTAGCAATGCCCCTGGAGCTTTTCGAGTTCTGTTGGCTTCAGTGGCTGACTGTGGTTGGGTTATAGTGCCTGTTCTCTTCTTGGGCATAAAACTTGACTGGGCTCTTACCGATGTTGTTCTTTCAGTTATTTTTGCCTTATTTCTGAGTTGATTACCTTTATTAATTTTAGAATTATTACTACATGCTGGGGGTTTACTTTCTTCCTCTTCTGATAACATCCAAGCTTTTTTAGCAGGAAAGGATCCAGTAGACATAAATATATTCAGAGGCGTGCATTCTTTATTTGATTCTTCAGTATTAACATTTGGTTTTGATATATGAGAGTTTTCCTGATGATTTTTTATGAACATGGGGTTTGAAGGTTGAGCAACAATACTTAAATTAGTCTTAGGAGCATTATTTGTAGTTTGAACATATTGCAGCTGTGCAGAAGATATTTCACTGGTGTTTTTTTCATAGCATTTGTTATTATTTTCTATTATTATCTGGTTAATTTGATCACACCATCTTAGCTTTCTATTGTATTTTTCATTTTCTGCACTTTTCTTTTTTATTTTTGCCAGTTCTAAACTGTCTCTGATAGAAGACATGGGTCGAGTTCCAAAACTGATCCCGTGGTTCATAACCACAGCTTTGAAATGACTGGGTACATATTTAGAATCTTTCTTTAAGATACTTCTGAATAACTTTGCTCTTTTTCTTTCAAAAATATTGTTTGTCAGGGTTTTGTGCTGTGCAGGAGTGCCGGAATTGAACCCTGTATCAGACACCAGTGACATAGTTTCAACCATATTTCCCTTTTCTTCCTCTTCGTTGTTCTGTTGCTTAACATCACACAGAACTGAGGCATTTGGTATGCCCTGAAATAAAGATGATCCTGGATTAATGTCATCAATACATTTAATATTTCCTTCTTTTGTTTCAGTCACTTTTCCTGAGGTATTTTTAAAAAATTCTGTAATGATGTTTTTGGCCTCTGGTAACGTATCATCATCTGCGCTAGGAATGCCAGTGGAACATCCCTGATTAGGAAATAAGATTATAGATGTTGCAATAGGTTGACTGGAGGTTTGCATAGATATAGTTCTTTTTTGTGGGGTCATTTTAAAACTTTGATCTTGCATCAGATCCTGAACTCTTTCTCCTGGAATAGAATCAGGGCTGGCCCAGGCTTTGCTAGGATTGAAAACAGGATGACCAGTGGCTAATGTGCTAGCCGTTCCAGAAGATGGCTTGCTTCTTTCTTCTTTTATATTTTGCAGAAAACTGAATGCATTACTTACAGAGCTTTTTTGATTACCACAGATAGACAACTCTGCAGGTTTTTTTTCAGATCTGTGAGAAGCAGATGATTCCTCTACTGAACTGTTTTTGTGTTCAGCAGAAGTTAGAACATTATGTTTAGCTAAAAGATCATGAATAGGTAAGTCGTGGTAGTATTGCGGATCTACATTTCTCAGACAATTATTTAGATGCATATTTTTAGAAGTACTTTGAACTGTATAAAGCAAACCATTATTCCTAGTCTGTGATTTTTCTGGATTGTACAGGGCACAGTCACACTGCGTAGTCAAAGATGATTCACTCAGTGTTGTGTAATTTCCATTTTGTTCTCCAGCCTCAAGACTGTCAAGGCTTGACAGGCTTTCTGAATCATCTGTTTTCTTGACTTCTTGATGAAAATTCTGAAATACAGGCATAAAACCAAATGGTTATATTTATCAGAAATGTTTTTTTGCCAATAATAATTTTTCATTAACGAGATCTTAGGCTAAAATAAAATCAATATTGAGACTGGTGTTTTTACGACTTGGGAGTCATAGCACCATGAGTGTTTCCATCAAGTCAAAATTTACCTGTGTTCAGCTGCAAAGGCAAATTATGTAGTTCGGAAATGAAATTCAGAGGAAAGAGCTGTGTAGTTCAAGAAATTCAATCCTAAATTTTATATAAATCCTAGAATATCAAAAAAGGAACAAGATTTGTCTAAACAACACTACTGTTTCTGGATTGCCCTATGACACAGGATGGTTTTCGTACTCTAACATGTTGAGGGAGTTTACAAAATGAAAGAGAATCCATGAAAATGCAGATTTGATAGTGGATCTGCTCAGAACTGGATTTTTTCCATAACACTAGACTGAATATATTTATTTTCATACAAAGTGCCACAAGTGATGAGGATTTAAGCGTTGTCATAGCAAACACAGAAAACATCTCTCAGCTGTCATAATCAGAGTGATTAACACCTCCCTCCGGTGAAACCCCTTCTTCTTATCTTTCAGAAATAAGAAAATACCATCTGGTCTATGAGGAAAGATCAGGTCTAAGGGCATATGGGAGTCCCATCTACTCCCCCAACTTCTTCATCAAACTTTAATGTAGTGGTGAAGAGCAACTGGCACCATCTGAATCACCACTGGGACAACTTTATGTATATACCGTACAGGCATTTCCTTCACTATTACTTCTCCATCCAAACACTGAGATGCCTGACTTGGTTGAAAATACATACTTATTTAAGTACAAGATTTCAAAATATACATAAATGTAAAGGAAAACAAGCATATCAACTATTTTCACAATGAACATTCTCTCCTGTGGAAGTTCACTTCCACAAGTGAACTTGTGAAAGTTCATTTCCACACAACTCAGCAGCTAAGTGATTTTAAACCATATGTTGGAAAAAATGGCATGAAAAACTGAGAGCAGCTGCATTAGATATGCAATCTTATGCAATGAAGATTTTTTTTTTCATTAGTGACTTTAAAGTGAAAATGTTTCAAGTAGCAAAATCTGTTAAACTAGGTAAGTGATTATATATCTCCTGACAATTACAATGCATAGAATTCATTAGTGAATAAAAACATGTTGTTGTAGTAAACCTCTTTTTGTTCTAATAAAATTGTTATACCATACTATTGAGTAGTTTATAGCTGTACAAATATTTTAAATTGCAGAATAAAAAGCTTAGTGAGTCCTGAAAGACTTTTTATGATTGAATTAAATCTTATCTTGCACTAAATGTTCAGAGGTTGGTGCAGTCTTCAATTATAGTTATGATCTGAGATAAAGAAACTAAATAGAAGAACAAAGAACCAAGTGTAAGGAAAGATCCCTTTAGGGATCATTTTCAAACTAAAGCTATGCAAACCAGTGTCTTTCTAATAGAAAAGAATAAATAACACATTGTTAGTTATTTATTAACCTTTACATTTGGCTAAATTATATTGTTAACCTCTGCTTGAACTTCACCAAACGAGGAAAAGGCATATGCTCAAGAGTTTTCTATACCAGGCCAAATTTCAGAACTAACTTTGAAATTTTCAGATGGGAAGAAAAAAGTAAAAAGAACTTCTAGGTGTCAGGCTTACTTCTTGTCGAATTTGGAAACTGCACCTGTACAGCTAAACATGTGTTTCTAAAATCGCTAAGTTAAACCGAGGAAAAAAATTGTAAGGATTGATTTTAAAAAACCTGTTCTGATAGAAGGTTAGCTTAAAATGGTAAATCTGGAGCAT